>VWZT01011752.1:2614870-2683478 GCA_013397055.1 Pachycephala philippinensis
TTATTACCAATGTGTTGGACTTATACACGGAAAGAAGTAGAACAGTCTTTTTCATCTCTCTTTTCATGTCTTCACATGAGGTCTAGGATATAACCCAGTCTTTTGCAATAAGTGGTAAGTCTCACAGAATTCCGTATGTGACAGCACTATAGATATCTGCATGCATCCTGTATCATACTAATTTAGAATTTAATTAAGCCTCCTGGATTAAGTCAAACGACCTTGCATTTGCTGTGGTCAAAGTGTTTATACAGTACATATACAGCAATGTGTAGCTCACAGGAAAGTTTGATCTATTTTCCTCAGGGCTGCAAGCCTCTGCAAAATTGATGGCAAGAGATTAGGAGTGAACAGAGTTGTTTCTACCCTATGTGCTATAGCTCTGGCCTAAAAACAGACATAGGAAGATAAGCTGGTTCACATTCAGCTGGGAGAGAAGTATATAGGTTAAGTGGTGTTAATCACTGAGCAATTGATTTAGGTTTGGATCCTTCCAAAAATTGCAGTCTCCTTGATGGCTCATTGGGGCTATCATGTGTTATGATGGAGACGGTTTCCATACTTGATGGGATGATAATACCTTTTCCCACTGTGAATGGTTCTTTATGTTGATGGGTTTTGCATTTGATGCAAACTCCATGTGATAAACACAAATGACAGACATTGTAACCTAAAACTATTAACTAGACCTCACACATCCCCTGTATTGCTGCGTCTCTGACGAGATTTTTCTTGCCAGTAGGGACTTGAACTTTTTTTCTTTTTTAACTGGATATTATTATCTTCCCTTGTAGAATATTTCAATAAATAAATAAATTAATAAATTGTAGAAGTTTTGGATGTAAATTTTATTATATGTGTTGTTCTCAAATAAGCATAAATATTCTTCTTCTGAAGTCTCATTAGGATATGAAACTTTGGTGCTTAATAGCTTAAGAGGCTTATGAAGAAAATTTGGTTATTTTTATGATCCTCTGCTAAATTGCTGAATCTGTCAAATCTGATTGCCTTCTATAAGTGTGCATTAGTTGGAAGACAGTTTTACTAGTACGTTCCTGATAGAGCTCCCATTTCAGTTCAACTGGACAAGAAAATAAGCATTAAAAACATAAATGCATTTCATTAAACAAAACTAGACCAAACGAGTATGGCAAAACCAGTAATGCTCATACTTAATTTCGTTGTTTCCTTTAGCACAGCGGATAATTTCTTATTGCGTCTAATCCATGTATCATGTCTGTAATCCCCTTACTGCTGAGAAATCATCCTACAGCTGGTCCTCAAGGAGCATTTGGCATTTCTTTTGTAAAATTCTCAACTTCATGGAAAGAAGTTTCGCCTGTATTTTATGCCCATTGACAAGTAATTATTTTTTCCTTGCCTACAAAGCCAGTACAAATGAAGAGTTATTTCCAGTCTATGGGATTGTGTTCATCTGTGGAAGTAGGAGGGCTAAAATAGACATGGATGAAATCTAACTTCTACTAAATTCTTTTTTTTTTTTTTTGGATGGCATTTGCCAGGACTTGCATGGGAGCTGTATAACACAGAGAGGTGGTATGAATGTCTCTCAGGGTTCCAGCTCAGCCTATAGCAAATTGCTAATCTGAGAATTAAAAATTACGTAAGGGATTAATCATTGTCCTCTCCTGGAAAGCATGCAAAGCAATATAGAGCTACTTTGGAGGGTTTGTTACTGTACAGATATGGGTGACCAGGAGTTCAGTTGGTCCTTACACAAAAAGTGTTGCTCCAGCTCCTGATTTTGTGAGTGGTGAATTCCTATTGACATTCTGGCAAAGAATCTTGCCCTAATAGAGGTTTTCTGCATTGTGTTATCTGAACTTATTGCTTGTGTTTTCTACATCAGTTCTACATCAGTCTTCAATGATTTGGTACATGCTTTGGCAGTGCAGGGTAGACACCCTGATGTTAGAAAAGGACTTCAAATTGGTATTTAAAAGTCCTAGAATGCAGAGATAAACTTCAATCTGGACCTTACAAATTTTCTTATGCAGATTATGTACAAATACTCCCATAGGTTACAGGAAAGTGCCATTTTAAACCTTGAGGTTCAGGACACCAGATCTGTGTCTCAAGACCCGAAAATCCCATTGAATCCCACTGAGGGACTGAAAGATTTCTTTAGAATAGAAGACGGAATTTCATCTAGCAGGTTTTGAAGGAGTAAGAGGTATTCTTCTACCTAGAAATATAAACCTAAGTAGTGCTGGTGTCTTTTCTGGCTTGCTGAGTTTAAGTTGCAGTGTTTTTCTTGTTCATGGTTATTAACTGCAGCCAGAAATGGGGAATATGACAAATATTATTGCAAAAAGCTTCCAAGTACAGTGCATACAGAGGATAATATGGCCATACAAACTGAGTTCATTGCAACCAATGTTATTACTCTGAGTGTCAAAGCAACAAATAGTGGCTGGTATCTTCTATTGCAATGCCAATATCTTTGACACAAGTTGAATGGAAAGATGTACTGGTTTTCTAGTTCCTTGATGAATGACAAAGGCAAAAATGCTGCCTTGCCAAGATGACTTGGACATGTTATTTACTATATATTTCCAGGGCAAAGTAATAATAAATAAGAAATATTTGCCCTGGAAAAGAAAGATTTGCAGGCTGTTTCCTTGCCAACAAATGATATCTTTTGCAAAGCAGTGCAACTGTGAAGAAATGTTCATATTATTTGTAAAATATTCCCAAAGCAAGAAAAGAGACTGACTCGGATAAAGCAAACAGCTATTTCATATGATATCCAGAGGTGCTAACTGTGGTTGAAGTAGAATTTTGTCCTCTAACTTTGAAAATAAAACAGAGCTCTCTAATAGCTCCAAATGTTACAACTGTTATTAGATTGTGTTGTAATTAGTATGTTAGTGTGTCAGGGTCTTAGTCATTGATAAGGACCTCTGTGTGTTAAGCTGATAAGAAAAAAGATCAAACAACTTGTCTTCACTACAACTGGCTCAGAGTGTCAGGCAGGAGAAAACAGATGAGTGTACAGAGATGGGTCAGCATATGCAAAGCAGTGAAACTGTTCATTGTCATAGAATTACAGAATGGTTTGGGTTGGAAGGGACCTTAAGATCATCTAGTTCCACCCCGCTGCCATGGACTGGGACACCTTCCACTAGATCAGTGGCTCACAGCTGCATCCAACCTGGTCTTGAAGTCCTAATAAAGTTAAAAGTCATCATCTGGAAGGAGTCTGAAGGCATCAGGATTAGGTTGTCGGAAAGACATGGATGAAAGTAAGAGAGGAAAATGGTGAAGACATGAAAAGCAAATGACAGGGGCTGGCATCATCAGCTCGTCTGGTGAGAGATAGCACTGCTGTTAAAGAAAGTTTTGCCACTAGGCTCCCCTCTCCATTAGACAGATTTATTGGTACAGATCAGTTGTGGTATTTGGAAGCTTGAACTAAGTGCCTAAAAATGGAGACCATGAACAAAGAAATCCCCAGGCAATTATACTCTTACAATTTTGCTGACTGATATTGCTGATATTGCTGACTGATGCGGGAAGAGGCAAAAGATGCTTTGTGTACTCTTTTGCACTTATGCTGTGCAGAAAGAATCTGCAAAACTCACATATCACTGTCATATATCCACATATGTGGATATAAAGAACAGGGCATAAAAGATAGAATAATATGCCCGAGTTTCTAAGCTAGAGACTTAAAAGAGAGGAGTAAATTCACTGTAACAATATTTGTTGTTCATGATTGCGGTAATAGGTTTTTATCTTGAATAATGTTTATTTGAATGTGTTTAAAGACTGCTGCAAATTAATAATTTTACTGATAATTCATTGGGTTTTGTTCTTTAAAGCTTTTGAGACCTGACTGAACAATAGAAATGACATCATTTTCTTGTATAACTATGTGCAATATGAATATATGAATATAAGTGCTGCAAACTTTAAGTGAAACATTGATGGAGAAGCAATGAGAATTATTTCTTAACACAATTTACTCCTTAATGAAAATTGGTTAATACATATACAGAGCATAATACATGTTCTTGAATTTTTTATTAACTTGAAAAAGGAATTAATCTCTGATCTTGTATTTATACATTGTGCAGTATTACTCACAAGAGTAATCCCCACTTACTCCTATGAAAATGCTCTTTAACATAATAATATGTATCCATAAAATGGTTGAAGGACATACTCTAAAACTATAAGTGCTAGATGGGGCTCTGACAGCACTGTAATAGGAAGTTCTTTCCTCTGAAGTGGATATTCTTTACGTCAGGATTGGAGTACTCTTTATGATATAAGTCAGAGAATTTAGTCTACCACCCATAGTGGAACTTCTGGGTAGGTCTACTAATAATCCAGCCTGAATCTTCGTACTTGTAGGTCAGGTTTTATGCTTGTGGCTTCTTCTAATTGACAGAGTTGCTGTCTTTGACTAGTTAATCATGCTTTTATTCATTGACAATTAAAGATTATTGTAATTGTAACTCAGGTGTTTTCCCTGTGATGAAACCGAAAAGGTTAAATCACATCTTTCATGTGAGGGCTAGGCCAGGTCTTTGATCTGTGAACAGGGTCAGTAATACTGAAAGAGTCTCACCTGTTTGTGAGTAATTACTGTATATTAATCTGAAGTCAAGTCTGAAATTACATTGCTGTATTAACATATCAAAGGCTTTCAGAGCAAAATATTATTTCACTAGGAGTTAGCTATTTAAGATAAGCTTGCAGGATGCCAGAAAAGTCATATTTCAAACATAAAAAAGAAAAGCAAAAAGGAATTCTAACCAGCAGAATATATATTCAAACTCAAAAGTAGGAGTATACAGGATATATGAATATAAAGAGTTTTATTAGGCTCCATTGCTCTTTCTTACAGTGTAGGTCAAAAGAAAGTAAGGAATGGTGGAACTACATCTCAGTACTTGATGTTTTACTGGAAGTTAGGATGATAAGATTTTTGTAACATATTTCTGATTTTGGTCAGTATTTTCAAATTTCTAGCTTGCTCCAGGTGATTACTATAGCTTTAGAAAGTCAAGGATAGAAATTTCACTATCCCAGTAAGCTCTAACTGAGTGTGAATAAAAAACTTGTAACAAGAGAGGGTGTATAGTTCAAACCACCTCTGGCTGCAGAGGGAACTGAATTTACCTTGCCAGCTCCAGGGTGGATTGAGCTGACGAGGATGACCTGGGTCAGTCACCTGTGCAAAAAGACATGCCATGGGTTTCTGTGTGGCAATGGAACGATGTGGGTCTTTGCCTGAGCCACCAATCTGGGAGTGGTGTTGAGTGCCAGGAAAAACTTTCCTTTCAGGGATTAATGTTGGGCTTTGTCAGTTCAATGTGTAGGGGGTTGTGAAACTAAGCACTGAACTCTATCTGACCCATGTATAAAAGGAACTTAGGCTCCCACTTGAGATTATGAATTCCATTTCCAGACCTGAGTGTGGCAATGCTGAGTGTCATGGTACCTGAATGAGCCTCTTGGAAAATCTGGATCTAAACTATGGCACTGTGAGTTAGGAACATTAATCTTACAGTTTCATGAAAATAAATGTAGCTGATGACTGAAAGCACAATGTCTACATCAATGCCTTCGACAGAAGGGGACAAACCTAAAGAAATGTTGAATAAAATCAGCTTGGCATGGAGAAGAGTCTGTTCCTTTCTGCAGTGTATCTTGTCATCTTTTGAAAATACATGACTCCTTCTTAATGAACATTACAGATAAGAATTAATGGGCATACATAGTTCTCCTGGGGATGATGACTGTATATTAGCCTAAAACACAATTTCCAAAAAATAGAATAAAATTAAATTAAAAAATCAAACAATTTGTACAATGTTTCATAACTCTGTATACTAGCCAAACTTAAATAAAAGTTAAAGTAAAAAGAAGAGCCTGATTCACTACTTAAAATGTAGACCATTTTCTTTGTCCTCTGTGAGTTACTATTTCTTGTGCAGGTTATTTGCAGTTCTTTATAAGTCTATAGATTAGACAATTCAAGTTCTTTTTATCAGCTGTCCTGAGAGATTTTACTATGAAGATGCAGAGAAAAAAAAACAACCTGACACCTTTTTCTGGAAGAATAATCAAGTTTTCACTAAGACAAAGTTTAATTCCCATATACATTTTCCAGATGCCTTTTGAATAAAATTGTTTCCCTTGGTTAGATAAAGCTTTGAGTAGTAATATATAGAAAGCATACGTGAAAATCCTATCCAAACATAATAATCAGAACCTGCTTATCTACTATGTATAATAAAGGGTCTTCCAGGGAAATTGACTGATTTTGCATGTTTGGCTCACACAAGTTTCAGTCTAGCAATATATATATTATTCGCCTTTGTCTGATCTTCAGTTTTCAATTCTCTACTATGCTACGCCAATTTTCTGTTCATATTTCTTTACAAATATCAACAGATGCAGGAATCATTAAGAGGAAAGGAGGAATTAACTAGTAGAATTTAAAATTAAAGAAACTGACTTTACAAAAGCTATATATAAATTATATTTAGAGCCAAAAAAGTTCAAGAATGGTCAACTGCACATAAAAGTAAACGGTTCTGTCACTTCAGAAGTTCATTAGCTGAGATGCTAGGGGCTATTACACAAGGCATCAAATTGTAATTTCTTCCCTAGAACTCGACTAAAATGGACCTATGATGAATGGAAGAACAGGCCTTTCACCTATTTATTTTTGCTTTTATTGCAGGAGTGATCATTAAATAATATAGAAGTCTAATTGAATACTGTCATGGTGGTGTGCGAGACTTTCCCCCTCTGAATGGGTTATTGCAATTATCTTTATACTTAATGAAACTCAGTTGCAAGGTAAAATATATTAGAATAAACTTCTTTACCTCAGCAGCATAGTCTGTGGGAACATGTGCAGTAACAGAAGTTCATATGTCAAGTCTAAAGTTAATAAATTGCCATTTTTCAATTATTTTCCCCATAACTTTATGTCTTTAGTTTAAAATATACAAGAGATTTTTCCTTCCTGCCTTAGACAACACTTCCTATGTCACACCAGAAAAATCACCTAACCTCATTAAGTACACAGAGGCCAATGTTTTGACATTGGTTCATGGGACTACCTCATAAAATATTTCCAAAGCCTTATAATTAAGGTGATTTTCTTGCATTTTATATATCATAGTTACAGCCAATATTAATATTTAAAGCAGATAATGTAACTGCAACATGTATGAAAGATGTGAAGGAGTACCTTGAATATTTTAGGGCATTTCCCATGTATTCACTTCTATAAAGTTTACCAGAATGGATAATGGACCTGGAGAGTGTGAGCAATTTGCATCCTTCTTGCCTAGGCCAGTCTGTGTGAATGCATATTTTTGGGCCGGTATCTTGACTGACTGAACTCTGATACTCTGGCTCATAGTTGCAAGGATGCTATTAGCTCACTCACAGCTTTACTTTGATCATATGTAAAAGCATTCTGGTTTTGAGACTGTACTTTCATACCTCGAAGTGTATTTCAGAGACACGTCTCTGAAATGTTGTGTCAGCATTCTTCATAGAGTCACCAGGTTTTGAAAAATGAAAGAAGTCTTTCTTTATCTGCTTTTCACCTTTTTCATATAAACCTTTCTTGTCTGATTGTTATTGCAGTGATCTACTTTTGTATGAATGTTCTCCCTCAATTTGTCCCCTTCAACATTTGTACCCACATTTTGTCAGTACAGTGTATGTTTTTTTCATCATCATCACACTCTACTGCAACTTTCATCTTTGCCTTTAAAGACTGTGATAATCTACATCATCCCCACCTACTACTTTTTTTTTTTAATATCAGACTCAGATTTTGTCTTTAGCCTTTCTTCTATAAGCTAGTAGACTGTGTTCATACCTCTGTTTTTCCTGCTATTTATAGAGCTGTGGGGAAGAATTTCTAGTAAAAATCACTGAAAACATTTTGTCTTTCAGCTAAGCCTTTCTTCCTATTTAATTCTCTGCAGCCTCTGTCTAATACTATGGCTCCAAAAGCTACGGTAAGATTTCCAGTTTCTTCACAGAATCACAGGATTGTTAGGGTTGGAAGTGACCTCTGCAGATCATCGAGTCCAACTCCCCTGCTGGGAGAGCAGGTGACACAGAACATGACCAGGTGGGTTTTGAATGTCTCCAGAGAAGATGACTCCACAACCCCCCTGGTCAGCCTGTTCCAGTGCTCTGCCACCCTCAATATAAAGAAGTTCTCCCTCATGTTGATATGGGTCTTGTCTTTTAGTTTGTGGCCATTTCTCCTTGTCCTGGTGCTGGGTATCATTAAAAAACCTCTTCCTGACACCCACCTTTGACATATTTATATGTACTGATGAGATCACCTCTCAGCTTTCTCTTCTCTAGACTAAACATCTCTCCTCATAAGAGAGGTGCTGCAGACCCCTCATCGACCCGCTCCAGTAGGTCCTTGACTTTCTTGAACTGTGGAGACCAGAATCAAACACAATATTGCAGATGTGGCCTCACTACAGCTGAGTAGAGGAACAGGATCACCTCCCTTGACCTGCTGGCCACAGTCTTCCTGACCCCAGGATATTATTGTCCCTCCTGGCAGCAAGGGCACGCTGCTGGCTCATATTCAACTAGCCATCCACAAAACCTCCCAGTTCCTTCTCTGCAGAGCTGCTTTCTAGTCTAGGTCAGCCCCTGACCTATACTGATATTTAGGGTTATTCCTCCCGAGGTGCAGTATCCAACACCTGCCTTTGTTGTACTTTATGAGGTTTCTCTCCACACAGCTCTTCTGCCTATCAAGGTCCTGCTGAATGGCAGCACAGCCTTCAGGTGTATCAGCCACTCCCCTCAGTTTTGTATCATCAACTGAACCTTATTCTACAGTTCTTTTCTTCTCTTTTTTATTTCTTACAGTTCACCAAAAGAGTATATATACTTGGTTTTGGTTCAGTTTCAGTCTGAATTAGAATATATTTCAAATTTCTGATGAATTAGAAACTTCCCGGATCCTGCAGCTCTTCAGAAAAACTGATTTTTTCATCACAAATTTCACAGCTTGAGCAACTGACAAGAATATCAACATGAAAGAATTTCAAGGTCTGAAAATGCTGGAACAGAGATACCAGGAAGGCAGAAAGAACTCTGTCCATCCCTTGTTTTGAACTCAGGAAGTCTGTCTAATCCTAGACATGTCAAATGAAGTTAAATGTTCCAGTTTTAGCAAATGAGCACTTTCTTGTTTTAGGCTGTTAAACTGAAAAAGTCAGAAAGTTGTACTCCTTCATCAAAATGGTATTTAACTAATTTTTTTTTTTTTTGTATTTTTGGTCATCATTTGACATTCTGATATCATATGGTATTCTAATACTGAATGATAAATTTGATAATAACTATTTCGAATAGTGAAGAAATAAAGGATTAAAATTCACTATTAGTATTATGAGATATCAATAAAGATATCTAGCCAATGCAAACTTATTAAAATGGCAGTTCATACATGATTAACTAAATATTTTGAAACATTTATCTACAAATTCAATGACAAGTTAGGGGGAAAGAAAAAGTTTACAACAACATTGTTCATGATTAAGATACTTGCAGTGACAGGAAAAGAACCTGGATAGAAATGGCAATGTATAACATATATCAGATAAGAGATTTTGCTGAAGTTTGGCTCTAATGCTTGAAAAATGAATTATCTGTAAAATGCAGAGCTAGTGGAAACATCTTATTTGTCTAATTACACTTGCAGCAAAATGCTGTGTGTAGGAGAACAGCATGAGGTGGGGTTATTTAATCTTATTTAAGTAAACATTATTGCATATTTTTCCTTTTATAAAAGCTCTGATTTGCATGTGTACATATTAATTAGCACATTAACTCCAAACTGGTTATGAAAAAGAAAATGATGCTGTTATATTTAGCGCCATGTGCCATTCAGCTTTATATACAGAGAACTTTTAAAAGGTGTATGCAATGAGCAAAATTATATAAACTCCTTCAGTTATTTTCATCACTCATGACCTATAGATTTTTATTTTTACCAACACAATTAATATTGAATTTCTAGCATCAGTTTTAGTGCTTGTGCAGACTTTATGCTAAAATTCTACTTAGTTACTTGCAGTTATGCTGATTTTTACTAACCTATGTCAGTGATTTCAGTAGGTGATTTGGGGTTAAGACTTGCAATTGTGTTAAGGCTGAGGGTGAACTCCATTAAATTTATGAAGATGTTTATAATCTTATAGTTTTAGTCGTGGCTAAAAATATCAACAACAGAGCTCTTTTTTTTTTTTTAATAAAACCCAAAACATCACTTTCATTAATAGACTAGTGAACATCAGCCATGTCTTATAGCTGTGTATTTAAAAGGCCATATATTTAAAAGGGATCTTAATTTACTTAGCAGACAATACCAGCAGACTGATACATTCACTGATTCACTCAAATATGGGTATTTTCATGGATTTAGCTTTTGAACAGTATTATTTCTACTATCTACATTTTTTTTAGTGTGGTCTCAATCCACACTAATTTAATGTTAAAAATTGTGGACGAACAAGGAGAGACAGAATTTCAGAGTCTCAGAGCACATTCTCCATGCCCAGATAAAAAACTTTCAGAAAGTATCCATTTTATCCTACTTTTGAGAAGATTTGTTATCAGATGTTAGAAGTTAATGTCCAAACCCTATAAATAAGGAAATCTGACTAAATCTGCTCACAGCTACAGTGTTCTTCACCTTTCCATTCACTATCACCTTGATCACCCTGGCAGTGGAGAGGTATTCCACCAAGATTTTCCTTGACTGTTTTGTCCACTCTTTCTACCCAAACTCTGCCATTTCTTACCCACTTCTGCCAACAAAGTCAGCTGTACCTCAGCCCCTCATTCTTAAGGCAGAAAAAATGCCTTTACCTGCCTCTCTAAGAAACTTTGAGCTAGTGGTGGTCTTCAGAAACACTTGTGCAAATGCAAGATGTTCACGTTGAAGCACTTGTATTCATGGCAGCAGTTAAGTTTTTGCTTGTAAAATGAATTTAACCACTAGGAAGTACCTTAATTTGTGCAGAATGCTGAAGCAGTCGACTTCTGATTCAGATCTCAGCATCATTTGAGCTGATTTCCTCATAATAAGAATTCTTTTATTTGCAGTTCTTTTAATAAGGCTACAGTGGTACTGACATAATATTATTTCCAAATAAGAGAGGAAACAATTGAAGGAATTATCTAGAAAAGCAAGTTGATACTGTTTTGTGAAGGCAAAGATGTACTTATCAAAGTACCTGCAGGACCCAATCTCTGTATCTTTGTTTTTATCAGGCTTTTTTATGCACAAATATACCTGCAACATCTTTAATTTCAGCCTGTAATCTATTTACTGGGAAAAAGTACTCCTAAAGCACAGTCTGCTTTGAAAATATTCCACTGCCAAAATGGCAACAAGAAAGTCCACTGTCAATAATTTACATACCAAACACATGCTGTTTTCAAGTAAACAAATGCATGTTAGATTATCATGTGCAGACGTTTCCAGAAATCCTAAAACTTATGGTTTTATACCACTGATCATCCCACAGGATTTTTAATTAGTTTTAAGGTTAGAATTCTACACCTAATGTCAGCTATATGTGTTCTACCTATATATGTCCACAGACTAGTCTTTAGCCAATGGAAGTACTTGCACATCTGAACACCTATTTTAGCAGGGGGAGACACATCCTTCAGAAGTGCCTCAGCCTTGCTACTGACTTTTGGAAGAGCTTAGATCATTGTCTGAGACTCAATGCTGAACTTTAAGTAGCTGAAATTAAGTGAAATTTCAGTCTTGGATAATTTATGTGCTCTGAGCCCTTCAGGTGAATATAAAGAACATATTCCTGATGAATCAAAAGGTACCAGTTTTGAACAGGGAGCTGCAGAGAAGAATTCCGTAAAGGGAAAAAGGTTAATCATTATCCAAGCTTATTCAAACTGAGGCCTCTCTGCACAGATAGCCTCTTGCTGTTCTCTCTTAGGCAGTGTTTCATCCATGAGAGTAAACCTAAATTTACTAAAAAAACCACCCAAGCTTTCTCTAGATTGCCAGATGTTGTTGTTTAAAATATCAGACCATGTTGGACAAAATATTGGTAAAAATACTTTAGATTTGTGAGTGCTAAAGAGAAGGTTCTATAAAACATAGAGCCTTTATTGATTTAATTGCTGTGAATGGATAACTGGCTAAGTTTAATTATGTCAGTTCTAGAAAAATGAATGTAATCTAAAACATCTGACAAAGCACATGAACTAATTTTATTGTCCAAAGGCCATATTTATGCCTCACAGATTTTATGGGACAATAGTTGTTTGTTTTCCTCAAGTGATATTTTTCCTCTCTTTCCTATTTTCAGTAATCACATATATCTCTGTTTCAGAGTGAAATCTCCTTTTATGACTGATGTTGTGTTTCTCAGGTAATATTTTTAAATTCATTAATTTAATTTCAATATTTAATTAAACACATGTGCATGTCTTTGGTGAGAAGTGCTGAGTAAGCCAGTCAAATGCATCTGTTTGCCATGGGTTAGGTCAGGACAGACTTAAGCACATGCATTAATTACTGTGCAATAACAAGATCCATGTGAAGGATTTTTCAGTATTTGTTGTCTCTGTGACAGAGTAGTTATTAATATGTAGAACAATGCACAGCTGCAGAAACTGGTTCCTTTTAATTCGCCTCTCCCACTTTGCTGGAGAGGTGGTTGTTGGAGTTCAGGAGAAGCAAGATGCAAAATTTGTCCCCTCTGTCCATGCTATCTTGGTCCCAGGTGTTCCTGGAGGCCCTCTGTGGTCAGGTGTCCCCAAAGAGGGACATGGTGGATGGGCTATATGAATTGAGAGCATCTTCTACTGAATTTGATTTTTACTACTTGGCAAATGACCCTGAAGAGTTTCCCATTGATTGATGTAATGTGTCAATTGGCAAGTATTC
Organism: Pachycephala philippinensis; assembly: GCA_013397055.1. NCBI lineage: Eukaryota > Metazoa > Chordata > Aves > Passeriformes > Pachycephala > Pachycephala philippinensis. The sequence goes on from VWZT01011752.1 coordinate 2,627,838, forward strand.
CTGTATCATTTTAGGTCTCATACCTCTACCACTTATGTGCTTGGATTTGGGGTATTTTTAGATTTTTTACTGTCCTTTATTTAACAATATTTACACCCCTAAAATCACAACATTCTGAAAGTCAAACTGCAACAAGCCTGCTTATTGGTGTGCTGCCAGATCAGTAGGCCATGGCACCTTTCAAAACTTAACTAGCTGTTTTCACATAGACTAACCAATAGTACAGAAGCTTAAGCAGAGACAGGAGAAATAGAGATGGACATAATCATTTAGGTTGGAAAGGACCTCCAGGATCACTAGGATGAATGCATTTCTCAGGCTGAGGATCTAGATATGGGTCTAAGCTCTGGGATTCAGCTCCCAGTTCTACCCTACATTCTCTGGATAAACTTGGCCCAATCATTTACTCTCTTCATAGTTTAGTCTCTGACTTCTAAATATGCTGCTAAGAAACATTTATTTCTCCAAATTTTCTATTACCTATGTATCTTCAGGTGAATCTATCACACTGTCTGGCATAATCACTTTTTGGGAGCAGAATGACCACACTGTAATTAATACATAATTACACATAGAGGACCTGTCTTTCATGGACCCATGATGGCTGTGTCTGATCCCCTGGTAGTTCTGCACATTTTGTATGATGGCACTCAAGATAATCTGCTCCATGATCTTCTCTGATATTGAGGCCAGGCTGACAGGGCTACACTTCACATCCTCTTTCCAAGTCTTCTTGCAGATAGACTTGCCAATTTGCAGTCCCCTGGGACCTCCATGGTTAGCCAGAGCTGCTGGTAAATGATGGAAAGTGCCTTGGTGAGGACTTCTGTTGGGCCCCTCATCCCTCACCCTCACCACTTCAGTGGATCCCATCCAGTCCCAGAGACCTGTGCAGGTTTGAGTGACATAGCAGGTCACTGACCATTTTACCTTGGATTATGTGGGCTTTCTGTTCCCTGTCTCTGTCTTTCAGCTAAGGGGGCTTGGGTAGCTGGAGATCAACTATTGAAGACTAAGGCAAAGAAAGCATTTAGTATCTCAACCTTCTCTTCATCCTTTCTCATTATGTTTCCCTCTGCATGCAATGAAGGATGGAGACTCTCCTTTGATCTCCTTTTGTTGCTAATGTATTTTTAGAAATGTTTTTTATAGTCTTTTATGACAGTAGCTAGATTAAGATCTTGCTGGGCTTTGGCCCTTCTGATTTTTTACTTGCATAGCTGCACAACATTCTTGTAGTCTTCCTGAGTTGCCTGCCCCTTCTTCCTTCAAGATCAGGCGCTAATGACTCTTCACACAAATGAAATAAGGCCTCAGCTGCAGAGGGAGAAACAGGTTTGCTAGAGGATGCTGCTTCAGAATAGGTGTTTATCCATAGTAACAACAGTATTTTGGATGTGGAGCCTTGGTTCAGGATGAGCAAAAATAACAAGCTGGGTTTGTACTCTTCCGCAAGAAGTTCTTTAAAAAGTCATATGGTAAAGCTTGCTATAAATAATCTACCCCTGCTATCAATCAGCTTTCAGCATGACAAGTATGCTGCCAGTCTGCTCCACTGGCTCAATCAATGGTACAATGAGAATACACTTCTTGTTTGTGGCATCCAAGCCTGCATTCCATCATTTCAGCAGTGCATATTGTCCTTGTTATGATGGTCTGATGATTTAATGATGTAGCGTGCTAAGGGGAAAAGATGACTTTTAGTTGATAAAAACCTACAGAAACCTATTTCCATCTGGGAGATGGGGAATTATTTGTAGATTTGCTTTCCTATTTTGTAAGTAAAAAATTTATTGTTTTTCTTATTCAAAACTTACTGTTAAAAAGGACTGGGAGATGCCTGTTGTGAATGATAATATTCAATGCTGTCAATCACAGTTAAGGCCCAAATTTCTGAAATAACATTTACATGCCAGACCTTGCTCCCTGCCTTATCCTTCACTTCTTTTCTCCCTGCCTTAGTCTCCATTTCCTCTCTTTCTGCCACCTCATCTTTTTCAGGTGCGTATTTTTTTCCATAAATCCCAATTTCACTTCATTTGGCATGCAAACTTTGAAACTTCAAGGAAGACCTTATATTTTTTGGAAGCTCAGTGGGGTCAGTCAGAAAGGTGGTGATGCTGGAGGCTGCTTCTTGCTTCCATTATAACTGTGGATGTTTCATACATACTCTTTCTTATGTCTGTGCTACTCTCTTATTTGCTTACTTCTAAGAGTGTCCCTGAATTAAGAGAAAATAAGTAAAGGTAAGAGTTGCAAGAGTGAATGATATCAGATTAGAAGTTAGAAGGAAGTCCTTCACTGTGAAGGTGGTGAGGCACTGGCACAGATTGCCCAAAGAAGGTGTGGATGCCCCGTCCTTGGCAGTGTTCAAGGCCAGGTTGCATGGGGCTCTGAGCAAACCGGTCTAGTGGAAGGTGTCCCTGCCCATGGCAGAAGGGCATCAGAACCAGATGATCTTTAAAGTCCCCAACAACCTAAACCACTCTATCATTACATAATTATATTATATTCTTTTCTCATAGGAGTTTTTGTTTGCATCATGTCTTTTCCCATTACTGATGAGGCTTCTATGTTCCGTGATTAATGAGAAATTGCAGATATGCTATGTCGATGTGAAAAACAACCAGGAAGTGGTTATCTCTGCAGAAACCAGAAAGGTATCTCTGCAACTTTAGAATTTATTGCATTGTTTCCTGTAATATATTCTCTAGCAGCAGAAAGAAAGAATCAAAAGAGCTTGATTTATTTAGAGAGAGATTCTGAAATCCACTCTATGCTTACAGATTCTTGCAGTATTCCACGCCTGCTGAAGTTGTTCCAGATAGACAGACACTTATCAGAAAGGAGCTCTGGGTATGGCATTCGTCTAGCTGGGTTCTATCATGATAAAAATAGATTTTATCTGGGTTATAACCTCTTTAACGGAAGCTCTAACATGATCTTGGCAATAGCCTTGTGACCTCCATTGATTCTTTCCTGTAAAATAGGAGATACAACTGCGTACCACCAACATCTCACAAACACAGCCAAATATTTAAGCCAAAACTTTTGTGACCATACACAGGCAAAATAGCAAACAAACTTCAGAAGAACTGATGGAATCCCCTCCCAGTGTGTTTCTGAGACAAAGAGTTATTAGTCTTAACATAATATTCAAACCCAGTGTCATCCCTGATACACAGAAGTAAAAAGCCTGTCTTTCCAAATTGTGAAAAAAATTGATTTTCTTTCTGAAGTCCATGGGGAAATTTTAAATTTTCCGTTCAGTTCAATATATCTCAATCACTTCTTTTTAGACCTTCTCCACAGACTGACTGAGACCTTCCAGAGCTCATAGCTGGGCTGCACCATGCATAATACATGTCCAGATGTGAATACTGCCATGTTCAAGCCAGAAAAATACCCAATGTAAGATGCCACTGGAGGTGACAGTGCAAATGTCCCATATGACCAGACAAGACTGCTCCAATTTCAACCCTCTGGTCAAATGCAGCTCCAGAACATGACTGTTTCTTTTCTTTCTCCCACTTGTCACAGGTTAGTCTCCAGATATTGTTGATAGAATATAAAAAAAATTTGGGTTAATGAAATCAATGGGTAACAGACAAACATGGGGGAAAAGTCTTTTTTTCTTTTTAATTATTTTCAATGTCATTATTCAAAACCTTAAGCTAACTTCACATTTGTTGTTATTATCCACGTGAATTTGCAGAGGTTTATAATGACGGATTTGCATTTTAATATCCAGATCAATTTATTGTAAGATAGAGGCATCTTTCCTGAGCCCATTTCTGTGATGAGTGATTGTCCTTTTGAATAATAGGATGGTAGGTGGAGGGAGTGGGAGGCAGCTCTGGAAACCCATGATCGCACTTACAGAGCAGCTATTGGTAAGGAAATCTCTGCTGCCAGCTTTTGGTTTTGTGTACCTCCACCTTATAAATTGTTGCAGCCAACAAAGCTGTGATTATATTCAACAGAAATATTAAACTTAAAACTTGAGAGACATTAAAGGAGAAAAAAATAAATAGGAAATCATTTTGTGAAGGATATGAGGCTTAGGATTTTCTGTCTCTTTTTGTTCTCATAATTTTTTTTCCTCTGCCTCCCCCCGCTCCTCACACTCCCTGTTGGTGATATGGTACTGAGTTACCTTTGTTTAATCAACACTCTGATGTGGTAACTCTCACCAGGCTGATTCTTCACATCTCAGACTGTCTGGAGCCTACTTCCATCAAGCAACGTCTTTGTACTTAACACCTTAATGGTCCTGAGGCGAGAGAGAAATAGCAGTTCTTTGAAAGGAGAATAATTACACCCAGACACACAAATGCATTTGGTGCCAGATTTTGTTACCTCAAATAAGCAAAATTAAAACAAATGTCTTCTCTTCTACACTTACAGCGCTTGTCTCTCTCCAGGAGGTTTAGGACAAATGGATTATGAGACACTAATGACCTAATCCTGTGCCCTTTAAATCCAAGATAATTTTGCCAAATCAGGGCAGAAAATCAGGCAAAATGGAAAAACATTTTGAAGAAAATTATTTTCTTTGTTTGACACTGTTGATGTTTTACTAGTCAGCAGTTGCAGAGTGAGGCATTTAAAAGGTTGTGGGTCACCAAATGGTTATGTGCCAATATTTCATATTGGTTAGTTCTACTTGTTGTCTGACATTTTTGAAAGCAATTGGTGATTTCAGTGACTCAGCTCAGCCACTTTCCATGGGCATGAGTTACTTTTCAGAAAGTACTTAAATGTTTCTGTACTTGTAGTGAGCAACCAGAAATTAACCCAAATCTCTCGTCATAAAATTTTGCCATTTCATGTAAACTGAAACAATATTTTGTAGGCCATGTCAGAGGCCATATGTTCATCCACCCTAACTGTAGTTATGTGTGTTTTCAAGCACAAAAGTTTTCTCAGATGTGCCTTTGAAAATATAGAGCATGTGTATACTCCACCTCTCAAAAACCAAAATTTTGCTAACTAAACATATCTGTTCCAGACTATATGTAATTACGGTCACCTGAAGACATGGGGTTTAAACTTCTTCAGTAAAGAGCAGATGCACTTCTGCCTTTTCTCACTTCTGCAAACAAGAATCTGCAGCTCCTGCACTGGGAAGCCAGCTGCGTTCACATTCAGCTTTGTGCCTTATTTGGGTGAGGAGTTGCTTGTTATTGCCACCCGAGCTTGTCACACAGGTTCCTATCCCAAAACCTTTGACTTATTCCTTTACTAATTAATAAGAGACTGGTTAGGTGTGAGCTCTGTCCTGCGATTGTCCCATACTGTCCTATATTGTCCCCTGCTCCCTGGCATGGTTTTAGCTGCTGATGGCTAATAGACTCACACCACGTATTCAAGCACAATGCAGGGGCAATAACTTTTCCCATAAGAGAGGAAAGAGGCTTTCCTGTTTTTAGAAAAATATACATAAGTAATACCACACCAAGTGGCTCGGGTCGAAAGACTGCCTGGAACTTGCTTTATTTACTAACCTATGTGTTGCCTGTGCAGGCATGTACTATTCAAGGGGGCATTTTCATATCAAGGACCGTAAATGAAAGAAGGAGCTGAAAATAAAGAATTCAGCAGTGTTTTTGGCCTTTACAACATATAAACAAACTTAGCTTCATGCTTGCTGGATCTATGTCTATGAACACCAGGTAAAATACAACCAAACCTCTCCAGCTTCATTTGTTAATTATCTTCCTGCAAGATTCTGGTGTAGAAGAAATAAGGCATAGAATTTAACAAGAGGTGTAATCTTTAACCAATTTGAATGAGAGTTGCTGCATGGTATGTTTTTTTAAAACCTCCAGAAGATTTAAGCAGCAATAAACAATTTTATGTTCAATTTATCCAAACATATTTTTATTTGTAATAAAAGAGAGAGTAACCAACAAAAGGAAAATGGAACCATTACACATGAAAACAAATATATAAAAATAATCTCTAAAGGATAGAAAAATTATGATGCTTATGAAATATTTTTACATACTGGTCCTTTAAAGGGAATAAATACCCCATGCATGGGTGTGAGATGAAACACATTTTTCTTAAGAAAAGTCTCATTAGTTATAATGCCTAATTTGTGTCTCAGACGCATCTATTAATTATGAAGCTATATAAATTATGCATAAGAAGGGAGGTTATGCACTGGTCATTTTTGTTAATTTATTTCCAAATTAAAAAAAATTATTTATGATAGTGGTATTGGGACAGAAGATGTGCAATACAACCTAAATGTCACGATAACGCAACAGAGCAATGTATATATTTTGTGCCTTAGACTGCTGGTGAACAAAAAATAATTTAACCATCATATCATGATCATTTTAATAACATAATCAAGAAAAACAGGTGTTCACCAAGTAGTAAATGGTGTCTTTCAGAAAACTTTTCTTTTTTTATTCTGCTGTATGACCAAGGGATAACACAGTTGCTTTTTGCAGCTGGATAATGGCCTAATTATTTACATTTCCTTGATTTTATACAAGGGAATAATATTTTGACAGGTACATTTCCTGGATTTACAGCATTAGGAAAAGAAAGTTTCTTACAGCAACAGCTTTATAGTTTTCTCATTAAAGGATATATGAAGTCAGAAGGCAGGTTAGTAACAACTTCACATTTTTGCTCTTTTTTTCCTTGCTTTTCTATTTAAGAATGAGCCTTTGAATAAGGACTTTCTTAATACAAAGTTGCTGTTCTCCCTTAGAGAGTGATACCAATAATTTTTCTCCTAGTTGACCATTTACAATTGTACATAAATCAAAAGTACTGAAATGGCTTCCTTTCATTAAAAGGAATTTGTTTTGAGTTTATAAAGAAGATTGGAGTATTGTGCATGTGTCTTTTAACTGGGATGTGGAACTTGCATACAGCTGTTGAATACTAAAGGAGCTTCACGAAGAGGTCTCAGCCCGTTCTACTTCTCTTAAGTACTGACTTCTGAAAAACACCTATAGGTTTCCTTTATAAAGGAGGCTATTGTATTGGGTTTTCAGCATCTGTTATGAAGAGCAGCAGGCAAGCTCATAAAATAATATTTATACAGCGTGTCAATAGGCTGTGAAATTCACATCTGTAAGTACTAAGCTTATATGAATTAAAAAAGTTACTGGAAAAATCTCATGGAACAAAATCTGTCACAAGGTCTTGAGTAGAGAGATATTGCTCCCATCTCAGGACTTAGTCGAGACACGGTTTGTTGGAGTTACTTGTTTTGGCTATTGTTGGAAGGATGCCTTTTTGCAAACTATGCTTTGTTTCCACAAACTAGAATTATTAACAACGTGGTGGTCTAGATTCTCAGCTGGTACAGAGGAACTTTAGATTGTATAGGTATTGGTATAATTTGAAATGCCATATAACTAAACTCATTTATTTTGCAAAAGTTAGAACTCTGCTTAACAGATGAATTGACACATTAACTCTGCTGACACATTAATATCTGTTCTTTCTGATCTGTGCTTGAAAATGTTTGCTTACTAGTGGAAAGAAGTTTGGAGAAGTGTATCCAAGATGTATGTTCCATCTTTTCTATTAAACTTTCAACTATGACTTAAGGTATTGTGTAGTATGTCTTATTCATTCCTAGCACTTTAAAATATTGGATGAAATACTTGGTCAGTAAAACTTACATAGGACCAAGACTTCCCTTCTATACATTCTCACTACTAATAGCATCCACTAATTACAGCAGACTCCTACACAACCAGAAGTCATGACAGTGGAATCACAGAATCATAGAATTGTTTGGGTTGGAAAGGAGGTCATCTAGTCCAACCCCCCTGCAATCATTAGGGAAATATTAAATTAGACCAGGTTGCTCAGGGTCCTGTCAAACCTGACCTTGAATGTTTCCAGGGATGTGGCTTCTCTAGGGGTAGCCTGTTCTTTCCAGTGTTTCACCACCATTACTGTAAAAAACTCTCCTGTATCTAGTCTAAATCTACATTCTCTTAGTTTAAAACTGTTACCCCACATAATATCACTACTAGCCCTGCTAAAAGGTTTGTCCCCATCTTTCTTAGAGGCCACTGTTACATACTGGAAAGTGCTATAAGGTCTGCCCAGAGCCTTCTCTTCTCCAGGGTGAACCACCCCAACTCTCTCAGCCTGTCTCCACAGCAGAGGAAACAGCCCACTGAGCATCTTAGTGGCCTTCTCTGGACCTTCTCCAACATGTCCTTCTGGTGTTGGGGGTACCAGAGGCGAATGAAATACTCCAGATTGGGTGTCACCAGTGCAAAAGAGAGAGAGGAAGAATCACTTCCCCTGACCTGCTGGTTGTGTTTCTTGTGATGCAGTCCAGGACGTGGTTGGCTGTCTGGGCTGTGAGTACACACTACTGGTTTATGCCCAGCTTTTCATCCCCCAACACCCTCAAGTCTTTCTTCTCAGGACTACTTTCAATCCCTTTACTCCCCAGCCAGTATTGATACTGGGGATTGCCCTGACTCATGTGCAGGCCCTTCCAATTGGCCTTGTTGAACTGTATGAGGTTCTCGCTTCTTGAGCTTGTCCAAGTGCTCCTGAATGGCATCCCATCCTTCAGGTGTGTTAACCACACTTAGCATCATCTAGCATCCATATTTAGGAAAATTCTGTATGTAGAAGAGCAGGCCGACACATTTCTCTGTTGTCTCCAGAAGATCTTTAAAACTCATTTCTTAGTCAACCTCAGATGATTTAAAAAAGTAATAGGAGAGATCAGCTTGTTACTTTTCAGAAAAACAAAGTGCTACTTTACATCATTGTTTTGAATAATTTTTGAATTAAAATAGCCAACAAATTTCATTTTGTCTATTAAACTGTTTTCTTACAGAGACAATAGATTAAAAAGTAATAAAACTGCTAATTAATTAGTCATGCCATATTTATAATGCCAAAGTGGCAATATGGTAGCTAGGACAATCAATACCAGTGGAAGATTGAGCCTGTTCTCTCTTCAGACTAAAATGGGTTACCATTTAACAGGACTGCAGCTGTAACTCTGCTCCTCTTCTGATCTCAAGCTCTATTGAACCCATATTCAGACATGCAACAAATGAATGTAATGGAAGTAGGTTAAATAAATACTGAGAAAGTGACTCATCACCTAGTCCTTCATGGATAAACAGAGATTTTGCTTTTCTTAAAGAACCTTGAAGCAAGATTACACTGGATGTCATGGTGATTTTGTTTGAATCTATATAATTATTAAAAAGATTGGTTTGGCCAGTATTTGGACAGATGGTGTTCACATCCCCAATCCATGGTGTATTTGCAGGAGAGCTAAAGTTAAACTGCTTTTTTGCATTTACAATCACATTCTGCATTTTACTGACAGCCACTTTAATTGGAAGAGCTTCAGCTTTTATCCTAGCTGATATTACTTCCCCTCTAAGATGGATACATTTTGTAATTAATTTTTCTCTGTGGACTATATTATGGTGTAAGTAATAATTAAACAAACCTTAACAGCTCCTTCTTATATGCAAAGACAGAAATCACCAGTGGTAGACTCTGAACTGAGCGGTGTCATTTTTATAGTTCTGTACAGAATATTCTCATTTCTGCTGTGAGTTCTTTAGTAAACAAAAATATTTCCTATGTATTTTGGCACTACAAGTGGAACAACGATGAACGTGATTTTTTTCAGCAGTTCTGTATAAGATTTTTTCTGCATGGGTTTTAGGAAACCAAAGGCAAGAATGTAGCATATATGGGAAAACCATTTTCGGTTTCTGTGTTCTAAATTTATCCAAAAATTAATTTTGTTGAAGGCAATGGACAAATATCATCCCTCCATTTTTATGCACCAGAGGGGAAAGAATATTTCTCAGTTTATACCGTGTTTGAATTCTAAACTCATGCACAAAGAGACCTTCAATTTATCTGAGGGCAGTAGTGATGTGGAGCAAATAGAATGAAACAATTGCCTATGGAAGCCCCATTATAACTATCCCATACTAAGAAATGAGCCCCTGTACAATGAGGATATCTTTAGCTCTTCTTGTCCCAAAGTTGACTCACTGAAGTAATTTTTCTACAAGACTTCACTTGTGGGTGAGATTTGTTTAAATTATGTACATCAATATACCATGGTAAAATAAAAATTAGTTTGGATTGCTGCACCTTAGGATGTTTTGTCCTTGAATGTGTGTTATTTCCCTGGTGAAGAACTCAAAATTGTGGCACACATTCAGCAAAATATTTTTACTTATATCAAACTTTGAGTCAGCAAATATTTGCATTGCTCTTGCATTTGAATTAAATTTGTGCTAAAAAGTGTTGCTGGTAGAAGTCCCAGGCAGCATTTCAGAAGAAGTCGTTACACATCAAGACCTATATTTTCACCATCTGAAACAGGGCATATGAAAATGGAAGCATAGGATGTCACCTTTTTTCCCCCAAAAATATTATGTATTACATATATTTTGAATATATCTATAATATATGTTGCATATGCGAAAAATAACATATATTAAAAAAAAATTATATACACTGTCATATGCTTGTGGGCACCCTTTAACAGTTACTTCCCAATTGTAGACATCTAGACTCAAAATTCTGCAAATTTACCTTTATGGGATTCTAAATCAGTTTTCTTAAAGACCATCATCATACAATTAATAAAGGCTAATCAGAAAAGGTTTTAAATAGTTCCTCGTCACTGTGCAATACTAATACTCTGTGCCATGACAATGAACTGGGTGCCACAGACATCAAACCAAGGACTTGTTTGTTTTGCTCCACTGTTTCTGTAGACTGGCAAATGCATCATTACAATGAGACTGAATTTTAAGGCTGACTTGAGAGTGCAATTGGTGAATGAATAGACTGTCTCTCATTTCATTTATCTTTTCAATCATAAAGGCCAAAAGAAGGAATCCCATTTCCTTTAATGAGCTTTCAGTCTCGGCTTTGCTATAGACATCTGCCCAGCACCAAACACATGACTTGGAGGTTGATGCTAGGCCCTAAAACATCATAATTTTTCATTTTCTGTTCTCTGTTTTTTTTTTTTTTTTCATTTTGTCATGGAGAGGCAACCATTATGAATGCTATTTTTATGATACACCCAGACACTTTTCTGAGTTTATCGATTTTGATCACTCTTAACTGTACTACAACCCCCATCTTACTATTATTGTGTTGACACTTACAATTTCATACTCCATAAAACATTTGACAGTGTAGCACTTTTACACACTCTTATAATAAATCCTTCCTGTTATACTCATTAATATACACAGAAACATCAGTACAGGGGGTGGAAATCCCCTTGGCATGGCTTTCCATTCCCAAATACTGAGTTCAAAAAATTATTTTTAGAGATTATTTTAAGCAAACTAGAGGTACCAATTACATGTGAAAAGATGCATCAGCTTTTTCAGTTTGTGGGGGCTTTAACACTCTTTGAAAATTCAAGTCACCAGTGTGGTACAAAAAGGGTGAGTGACTGAAAAATTACTTAAGATCATAAAAGAGCTCCTTTATGTCTAGGAGAGAAAAATCATTCTCAGGTCCAAACATCATTCACTTTCTCAACCCTAAGCACCTCACACCTTGCTTGATGATGGTTGAAACACACGGACCAGGCATTGATGATGCAAGGACATTTTACTGAAAAGAGGCACAGATATTTATATTGTTTAAGCTTCTGTGTAACAATCTCCATTTGTTCTGTCTATGTGCTAGCTAATGCATAGCAAGCTATAATGTTACTTTTTCTTTTGTGTACTTGCTTATCTTGTTGCAGGATGTTCTGCAATCTTCACCAGGGTGTTCTGTTCTGTGCAAAAGGATGTGATTTTTGCAGTTTCTTGTATCTGCATCTTTCTCATAGCTTCTGCTGTACCATTTTTAACAAGTTAGCCGTGCTGTTCATGTTTAACCCATTCTGTTCTGCAACACTTGCTGACATTGTTCTGGCCATTTGATGAGAAAAACAGATTGAGACCAAACACCTTCTCAGTAACCTTAATTTCCTCTCTTTCCCTTTAATCGTACTTTTGATTTTTACAAACCAATTTCCAAAGGCACCTACTGGCAAACACAATGCAGACAGCTAGAAAAGATGTATTCTCTAGGCAGATCATCAGCTGAAATCATTAAACTGCAGTGCTTGATGGGGATATCTTTTTCCTGCTCCCATAATTCAGGACTCATACCTTCCCAGCTCTCCACCGAAAAAACTTTTCCAATAACATGTCTGCCAATTTTTAGCAATCTAAATAATATGGTTTAAGCAAATACTTCCAAAAACAACAACTTTTTATTTTTTAGTGGAACATTCAGAGCAGTAATTGTCTTTTTTACTCTCCATGAACCTCAACCGCCATCAGATCTATATTTTATTAACACCCCATTAGCTTCAGTTGTAAATTCTTTTCTTTTTTTTTTTTTTTAGAAATTATGTGCTCTGAGTACTAAGTGAATTCAAATAACTACCATAGAACAAAATGTAATTATGGAGCAGGATTTGCAGTAGTCAACAAATTGCACTGCTCATTCCCTCTCCTTTGCAACTTGTCTTGCTTTCACCCTTGATTAAAGTAGAGACAAACCAATTCCATTTTCAATAACTCTATAGGAACAGCAAGGTATAAAGGGCTGCCAGAGTCAGCACATCATGTAGCTAAGCTTACTCATATGTAGGCAGAGGATGCTGATGTCAACTCTAAAGTGAGCTGTGAGGTCAAATACCAAATCCAAAATTTGGGATTGAGGTTCAGGTCCATCCTGTGACTTGAGTGACAATCAAATTCCAGAAAAGCATTTCTGGTCTTTGGGTCATATGTTTAGCTGAAGTGAATATCTGAATTTAATTAAATTTCACGCTGACATGAGAAATTGAATAAAAATAAGGCGATGAAGATGATTACTATTATTACTATTATTACTATTGTTATTAAAATTTAATGACTGACCTTTGCTTGTGAACTTAATGATGAACTGAGGTTTACCCACTTAGGATTGATACATTCATAAATAGTCAGAGATTCTTACATATGGCATCTCTAAAATCCACTAAATATTTTTATTCATGATTGAGAAGTTTCAGGAAATGTGCAAAGGGATTAGATTAAAAAAAAAGATGTCATGTCAATTACTGACATTTCCTCAGGACAAAATTGATTACTAGCCAAAGAATACTCAAACTGAATTAAATTCAGTTTGTTTATACAGTCATTATTTAAAAGTTACAGATTATGAAAAGTAATACAACAGTAGGAGCTCTGTGAATCTCACTAGTCTACTTAGAGCATCTCTTCTCCATACAGAGAATGAGATTGCATAGAGATTAGACACCTGAAAGTCTGCCAAAGAGTAAGAGAAGAAAAGTAAGGGACAGATCAGACTAAAGGCCAAGTCTCCATTTTTCTTAGATACCCAGTATTCCATTTCTATAGAACACCTTGGCATTCTTTCCCCAAATTTTGAGGAAAATATATTTCTATCAAAGTCCATGACACTTAGTAAGGAAAAAAAAAGGAAAATAAAAAAGAAAAAAAGGGAACAAAAAGAACAAAAGGCAGTCCTCTACCTTTTGGGTTTCCTTTTACAACATCTTCCTGTGGTGACTTTCCATTTGGCCAATCAATGAAAACCCAGCAAGAAATGAACACAGAAACCTGATTTTCCATATTGTAATTTGGACTACAGAAACCTCAGGTTATTGTAGTTTGTTCCTTTCCCAGCAGATCACAAAGGCTATACACATTAGTTATGACTGGTATATCCATAGGTGAAATTAATTTTTAAGTTTTGAGCTAGTATTTTCTGATTTGGTCCAACAACCACAAATTTTTGGTCTCTTTTTATCACCATTTCTCTTACACAAAATGGCAATCAGAGTGATGAGTGATAGGTATAGGATGTGGGTATTTGCTGCACATAATATGGTGTTCTAGAAGGATTTGTAACTCTTTCAGGCAAGCTATCAGTAGCTACCTTTAGCAAGTAACAGCAATTTGAAAATATGGATAGTTTTAATGGCAAAAGAAAAAAAATGTTAGACCTCCTAGAGAGTTTAGTGTATCCTGGAATTAAGTAATTTCCACCTGACCTGCTGTCTCCTCCTAATGAGGTCCTTCACAGTCCTTTACTGAGTCTGGTCTTTGGAAAGCCACTTCAGTGTGAGGCATTTTTCCACTGTGATTGTTGGGGATGAAGTCCTTGAGAAGTATGTAGCCACCTCAGCAGGGAAGAGAAATATGTTGTCAAAAGTTTTATATTCAGGGCTTTAAATAAAAATAGGGCTTTAAATAAAAATAGGCTTTTTATTTTGGTGTGCATGTGGTGGCTGAAATATCTTGAAGTTTGTTTTCCGGGTGTGGTATCTGGTAATCTGAATGCAGGTGTATCTGGATGCAGTCTGTAGGTCAAAGAGCTTTGCTTGCTTAGCATAGGTTTACTTATTGACCAGAGACTAACAAAAGTAAATGTTTCTGCCAGCCCATCAATTTTATCCCAAAGAGGTTTCCTTTACTTTAACTCGGTCATATAGGGGAAGAGCATGAGTGTGCACATTTTACAGAAAGATCAAACTTTCCCTTACTAATAACCCCATATACTTTGCATGAAATATAGGTACTTTAACTATAGAATGTCTGTTTTTTTGGTAATATTTCCATCTCCAGATATTTTGTCTATTATTCCAAAGCTTCATAACACAATATACCAAATAGCTATACTGGTACACTCTCAGTTTACACTTAAGAATAATACACAATGCACACTCGAGTGCCTCCATTGAATTTTTATGTATTATTTTTATATGGATTGCCAGTGTAGCAAATTCAAGCTTGAAGCACATTTCTATTGTTGATTGCAAGCATATTCTATAAGTAGAAGAAATAATTCAAAATAAAATGTCGTAGCTTTCTCATTACTGATAACCAAAACATCCTTGGGTCAAAGACGAATCTTGGATATGTTTTCACCACTTACAATTGCTCTTTAGCACCAGAAGCAGTTGAATATATTGAATTTATAGTGCAACATTCACACTGTCTGCCTTCTCATCCCAGGCTCTTGTAATTTAAGGGAAAGTCATTATTCTCCAGTGAGTCCTCTGTCAGAGCATTGTGAAAGCTTTCAAAGGCATCATTTAAACAGGGCATCCATCACACCCCGTCAGGCTCCTTAGCCTGGTGAGGATTTTTACACTGTTGTGCCTAGGATGTAAACAAAGATAATACATTTGATTTTTTTCTATTGATCCTCTTTGCTGTGAGAGCAGCCTTCCAAAGAGGGCCTTCCAAATCTGAACAGCCTGCCAGGGCACTTACTTCTGCATCTGTCAGGCAAGGGAATCTCTTTCCTTCCAGACTTTTCTATCTGATTGCTAATATTTTTTTTGTGTGTGTCTGGCTCTGTGGTGATTAATGATAGGTCAGGATTGGGCAGTAACCTGACATTACTCAGCTCAAATACAGGAGAAAAGTTCTCTGGTTGGTGTGACTGTCACAGAGTCACAGGAGTCTCCCTGAAAGGTCATTTATAACATTCATCCAAGCGGGAATGGAGTGATCTGGAAATTGTTAGCTTCATAAATCCCATGCTTTGACTTTTAATGTGGAAGTCTAGGAACAAAGGTGGCTTTTGCTCAGTTAAAGTCTTCCCAGTTCATATGAGCACAGTTTAGTGAGCAGTAAAGATATTTCTGTTTCCTTTGGAAATAAGTTCTCATGATTTTTCTTTCATTCCTCTTGCAATGGCAACAGGAGTAGAAAACCTGAGCTGAATCCTCAGCAAGTTGTAACTCAAACATACTGCGTATAGTTTCAAATTCATGCTAGTCAAAAAATAAAGCCTGCTGAAATATTCTGAGCTTGTATGACTATGAAGTCAAATAAGAACTACGTATTTATACACTGAAGTACAAGCACTGTTGTGGTATGGGGTGATGCTTTGACCACATATATGTTTAGTGCCATCTTTGGACTAATAAGTTGGTCCAGTCCCTTAGCTGATATAAATCAGTGCAGTTACACTCAAGTCAGTGAAGCTAGACTGACTTACCTTTCTCAAAAATCTTTTATATCATCACATTAACACTCAAGCTCCCTAATTGAGTGTGTTTTAATGTACTTTCATGCATTTAATGTATATTTTTCTGATGAAAATGTGCTGATCCCACTGTGAGAAAACGTTCAAATTTGGAGAAAAAATAGAGAAAATCTCTTAAATAAGCATCTTACAATTACAGTGTTGTTCCTCCTTTCCCTTCAAGTAGTCTTATTATAATCAGATGGGGGTAAAACCAGGGAAGCTTTGGGGAAGAATTTAGTGGGGAAAATGCAAAGCTTCTCCTAGTAACTCAGATATTACACAGGACAGAGTTACAAGCCTCAGGGAGAGGTTTTGTTTTCCAGCATATCAGTGTATCTGAAGGGTTAAAGTTTATTTTTGCAGATGTTATATTTTGCAGATAGAACACAGTACCTCTGGAAATCTTTAGCAAACTGAGTGTGGGATATCATATGAAATTACTAGGAAAACCAATCTGGTATTTCCTCACTCTAAGTTCCTTGGTTTTGTAATTCTGCACATAGTGAGCAAAGAAAAAGAGATGTAGATTTTGCCATGTTTACTTCCCATTAGTGAACACTCACTGATGTTAATTTTGATAGCTATTCTTGAATGTTTTACTGATTTCAAATTTCACCACTGAGGCTTAAAAACTAGCATCTCCACATGTTCTTACCCTGTTATGTTTGATCTTGAATTTCCTATAGTTTATCTACATGCCACATCAAAACATCACAAATACTAGAAGTGTGGTATGATCAAGGAAAAAAAGCTTAGCATAAAATTCAGAAAACACATAATTTATGTCCCTCCACCTTCATTGTCCTCAAATGTTCAGTCTTACAATATGTAGCTTCTCATGATTTTCTTAGATTTTAGCAGCACTGCAATGGGACTTTAATGAAAAAAATGGACATAGAAGAGGGCTTATATCTCCTTTGTACATCACTTTACTCTGGTCCCAGTGGAGATTAAAAAGTAACACCCTCAGTGTAGGTTTGTTGTTGAGAATTGATGATAAATGCTGAGGATATATTATGGTATCAATACAAAAACAGTTTGTAGCTGTTAGCAAGCTAGAAGCACTGTACTGTATATGCATTTTTATAGGAAGAATGTCACAGTGCGTAGATAGGAATCCATTATCCTGCACTTGCTGATGTTCCGAGTGGGAGTACGGAACAACAGAAATGTTTCTTTTGCTACAGAAATCCTTTTGATGAAATCGACAGCAAGGATTCTCTCAGTATAGACATACAACTCACAGCAAGAACGAAAACAAAGTGAAAAAGTGGCGGAATATTTCACAGGTTGGAGAAATAGAGAAATAAAAAATATAAAAATTGGGAAAAAAAAAATCAATGTTAAATCGTCCTACCGAGCTTCCTGTGAGTTGCAGCAAGGGTGTCTCACCCTACTCTCTGCAGGCATTATTCTCAGATGGTATGTAGGCAATGACACTCTGCCTTCCCTTCCACTCTTGACAGCTGAGCATTCTGTGTGGGAGTCTCTGGCCCTGGAGCTTCCTGGGAGGTTGTTTTAGGATAGATGATATGAAGGAGAGCACCTGAAGAAAAACAAAAAGACATTCCAGTCTCTCCAGCCAGTGAGTCAGCTTCATCAGGGACCCAACTTAAATGCCTCTATGGAGGTGCATTAGCATGGGGAATAAACAAGAGGAGTTGGAACTGTGCACATGTCTGCAGGCCTGTGATCCTATTGGCATCACAGAGATGTGTGACCGGAGTGTTGGAATGGAAGAATACCGGCTCTTTAGGAAGAGCAGGAAGGGAAGATGAGGGAGGAGAAGGGGTCTCACCCCATGTCAGTGACCAACTGTGATGCATGGAGCTCTGCCATAGAGCTCTTGGGTGAGGAGCCAATTGAGAGTTTATAGGTCAGGATTGAAGGGATAGCAGGGATAGGTGATATTACAGTGGGGGTCTGCTACAGGCTGCCTGACCAGGAAGAATGAGCAGACAACTTTTTCTATAGAGAGAGGAGCAGCCTCACATTCACAAGTCCTGGTCTTTATGGGGGACTTCAGCCACCTTGATATCTGCTGGAGGGACAACACAGGGCACAAGCAAACCAGGAAATTCCTGGAATGTGTTGATGACGACTTCCTTCTCCAAATGATAGAGAACCCAATGATGAGAGGTGCTATGCTGTATGTCCTTGTTCTCACCAACAAGGAGGGTCTGGTGGGGAATGTGGAGCTCAAGGGCAGCCTGGGCTGAGCAGGAAATGGTGGAGTTCAAAACCCTTATTGCAGTGAGGAGGGTGCACAGCAAACTCACTACCATGGACTTCAGGAGAGCAGAATGCGGCCTCTTCAGGGATCTGCTTGGTAGTGTACCATGGGATAAAGACCTAGATGGAAAGTGACAGAGAGATCGGGTTAATATTTAAGGATAGCCTCCTCCTAGCTCAGGAGCAAGGCATACCAACAAAGAGGAAGTTGGGCAAAAATTATTTTAAGGGTCTCTTCCAACCTTAATGATTCTATTCTGTGATTCTGTGATTCTAATGTCTGTTGATGCTAAGCCTAAAAATACATCTAGGATTGTTCCACAAAAAGCTGGGCGTCAGTTTGAGTTGGTTACATGATGAACTGTCGCTACTCTACTAACTTTATATAGTTAATGCGTAGGGATAGGTACCTTCAGTAGGCAATTACGATCCTAACGGATTTCATTGCCCTCTAGAGAACCTTGTATTTATCAACTGCTTATGAATGGAACCTATAGCAATTAATCCCCTTAGATATGTGACTTAAAGTTAAATAAATTGAATCTGAGCAAACAAAAACTTTTGGAACTTTTAGGTACTGACTTCGCATAAATTAGATCAAGATACATGTGTCCCTCTTGGACTTGGAACCAACATGGCAGCCCTCAAAGTCAACTCCTACTTTTCCAGGTCAGCCAAAATCACTTAGATGTGTTTCTAAATAGGAAAAAATCAGAGTTTGCATTGATAGAGGTGAACCATATTTTGGTCTATATCTGCATTTCCACAGAGTTAAATTCTGAATCCAAAGGAACTTGGGATAAATAAAAGCAGTGAAATAGATCTTTGACTAATATGCCATCAAAGCCAAGGGAGGCTGAATTTGAACTTCAGAGAGCTTTTAATAAAGATCTTTTGGCTACAGTGGCATCTTGTAATTGACTTGAGATGGAATCTGCTTTGCTTCACCACCTGATGGCCAGACCAAAAAATCAAGATGGCTACTCGGTAAGGTGCAAACAGATGAGAGCTCCTTTGTCCATGCTGTAAAACATTACAGTGGAAGAGCTATATGTTAGTGTATTTCTGGGTCTACATTAATAAGCCCTACTTCCCCACAGGACTCTAAGCAGCTTGAACTCCAAACAATTTCTAAAATTCAAGAGGTAGTATTGGGTGTGACGTCTATGCAACTGACAGTTGATTTGGGATCTTCATCCTGGAGCAAGAGGGTGAAACCAACCTGTGGAAAGAGTATTTTTAACCTGGCTAAGAGACTAACTTGATTTATTTTAAATTTTATAGCAAGTACTCGTATAAAATATTTTGTTTACAGTTCCACCCCATAAGGAGCAAGGTGATGAGACGTATGTTATCTCCAAACATTCATAAAAAAGTTATTATTACCCAGCAGTAAAAGCCTCAAACATGACTAGCATCGAAATCCTGCTATTAACAGTCATATATTGTACTTACTGCTTTGTTCCTCCCTTGCCATAGGCATCAGTGAATAAATCTCAGAAATTAGAGTTGGAAAAGATCTACTGCGTGTTCAGAGATGGCTTAAGTTGATGTGGTGTGAAAGAGGATGAAGAAATATATTCTGTTTTTATAAAAGGGTTTGATAGGGAAGAAGATATAAGATCAACTCCCTCCTCACCATAAAAGTTAATTACATATGCAACACAAGCAGACACTTACACGTTGTCGTTGCCTCTACACTTGCAGGCAGTATCACTGGTTCAGGCTTAATGATCAATGAAGAAGACTTCTGCTGTAAAAGTTAATATGAATATGGGTAAAAAAGCCAGAGGGACCAGGGATTTAGCTGCTTTTGATAAAAGGAAACAAGAAAACCTTAATGCTGGAGAGGTGATCTATAACATTTTATGCCACAGTATAGGATACTCAGCATGCTGCAGCCATCCAGAGCTAGGAAGGAGATACATGCTCCCATTTGTGGCATGGTAGACAATAATCTTTAATAAGGTATCCTTCATATCTATTAACACTTTTGTCCTTTGGGAATAGAGCTGGAACTACTTTAATGAGTTGAATGGTACAGTATCTTTCCTCCAGCAGAAAATCTGAGCTGATGTGAGCACTCTGGAAAGGGGAGCAAGAGGAAAATGCACTCACCATGTGAGTTACCACTTCTCCAAAGCTGGTAGATAATTTAGGGCACAGCTCAGCTGTACAGTTCCAGGAGGGCAATAGAGCAAAGAGGAACAACCGCAGTGTAACTGAATCCTGAGGAAAAGCCACATAACTTTCTGATCATAGTAGGGTTAGAAGAAAGCCTAAAATCTAGCCATAGATGTATCCATGTGACACAACTGGAGAAACTGTAGAATGTTCTTTGCATAAAGAAATAACACTTCCACTAAATCTCTCTGCAGCCATTTCAAAGCATGGAGTATATGAATATTGTCTCTGTAATATGCAACGAGACAAAGTTTCTCTGCAGCTAAATATATTCTTGTCTGAAACAGCTGAACGTCTGAGCACAGGAAAGAATAAAACAAAAAAAAAGGTGGAGGACTACCCTGAGTAGGACTTATGCATGCAGATATGGATGTCTAAACCTAAGCTGCTTGTCTAGAAAGTCTTTATAGTCATTAGAGAGAATTAGGCACCTTGGAGATATGACTCAGCTCTTTCTAAGGTAAATGTAAAAAATAGCTCAAATGAACAATGCTCCACAAAATCCTCTGTCTTTCCACTGCCAATAAAAAGAATCCAGGGAAATAAATTTATGAAGACAAACATAGACATCTGTAGACATCTAAGTCCGTAACATACTGATTCTTGTTCGAGGCTTTATGAATCAAAGTCACAGATGAGATCAGAGCCGAACTTTCCATCCACTGATCCTTCCAGCTGGCATCATCCCCTTTTATACTTCAGCTAAGGATTATTATTCTAGGTTACCTAAGGTAAAAGGTAGAGAGGCAAAAAATGTTTAAATAATGATTTTAGACTGATGGACATGTAAAGGAAATTTAATTGCGATTTTTTCATTTATATTTTCATCAATTTGTGTTACTACTGGAACATTTTGCTCTATCAAACTTGGAAAATGGATTTTCTTTCTGACAAAGATGGAATATTTTCTAAGCTTTGGTACAAAATGCACTGACCCCTGAATAATGCTGTTTGTTTTCATGTAACTGATCAATCTGGAAAAAGAAATCTAGAATATAATTCATTTTTCTGCAAAGACAAAGAGAAATCTTTTCCACCACTTCAATCCATTTCAGTATCAATTTTTTTTATACTAAATAAGGAGCCTATTTACTGCTTACAGAAATTAGCAAAGGATTCCTGGGCCCTTCATTGTAGTTTGGATCCACCCTGTGGGTCCAATCCATCTTCCATTATACTAAATGGAATGAATCCTTTTGAGTGAGAATTGGATCAGACATAGAAGAGGAAGAATTAACAGCTGTGCCATTCTGTGCATTATTCTTCTGACATATCTTCTGGTGGTTCAATTAAAGTCATATTAATCTTGTGAAATATGATGAACTATGTTTCATAGTCAAGATGTGCAACCTCCCTGAAAGATTTTGCTGCATTTAATCCTTTAAATCTGGGAGCTAGCATTGCAGTCCTTCAACTTCCCAAAATGAGAAGTATATGATCCTGAACAGATGAAGTAATATTTTGATGACAATGGAGAGCAGAACGAGGTAAATTCCAAAAACATTTTGTATGCTCATTTTTCCTTTATCCCAAATTTGCCACTCAGTAACAAATTCATTGCCAGGAATGCAGCACAAGTTTCTGGAGAAACTTCAAGTTCCTGATTAGAAGCAGCAGCTCTACTCATGCCAGTAGCTATTAATTATTTGCTACCAATTCAACCTTGAAATATCCACAAGGGAGGTAGCCAAAATGTGTTCTTCAGGTTTTGTGGCTTCTGTTACAAGGAAGAGGTTATAATTAAAGTGGTGTGGGTTTCTTTTTTTCCCTTTTTTTTTCCTGTTTAAGTTGATATTGGCCAAATTAAAAAGAGAGGGAAAAACACCTAGCAGGTCAGACTTGAAAGGCCCTTGTGAGTGGCAAGTACTGCTTTCCACTCTGAAGTGGAGATCTGAGACATAAGCTTTGATAATATTCAGGGAAAATAAATGAATTATTTAACAGCACTGCTGCCTTGTCTCAAAGGGGAGTACCTCAGATATCCCACTGCAGATGTATATGGCTGTACCATGTGTATTTTACAAGCTCTCTGCTCTTGCTTTGCCTCTACTCTTGTTTGCTCGTCATTCAGTTATGCAATGACAGGTCCAGGCTCCTCTTGCTGTCTGGAGAACCCTGTTTTGTCTCCAGGTCAGTACCAACGATGAAGGTCTTATAACTCTGAGGATTCTAGACATCCTTTTAAAGCAAAAGTTAGCCCTGTTTTCTTTCAGCGAAAAGTCTGTGACATATTTATGTCTCAGAAAACGCTTTAAATATCAGTTCTTTAGTGACAAATAAATTATCTGCTTGGAATAAGCCTTAAGCAGAGTGTCATAGCTCCTCTGGCCTGAAGTGCACTTGAACTTCACTCAGCACTTGAAAAACCCTTTAAAGTGTTCTGTGGTCTCTCTGTAAAAAGCAAGTACTTAAAAGCTGAAATTATCCAAATACCTAGTGGGCCATTTGCATCTCACATTGTGTCAATGCTCCTAGACTTTTTTCTAGGAAGAAGAAGGTGTAGGCTCTTCACAGTGAAGAGGATTTGGATGCAGAGCTCCATATTCCAAGAAAGTTTCCTAATCACGATGTTTTATTTTAGACAATAAGACATTTTACATTGAAGAACTGCAGCTAGGAGCGAGTTACACTGGGATGCGGTAAGAGAGGAGATATCTCCAGTCTTGGGGTCTGGATGATTCTTTATGCAGAAACCAAACTGTTCGGCTTCTGGCTTAGTTTTCTTCAGATTCAATCTTATGAATAATAAAAATGCATACAGATTTGCTAAAGAAAAGTGCTCAAAGTGCTTTGAAAGTCTGTATTGCCCCATGTGTTCCCTCCTTAGGCCTTTCCATGGGATGTTGGATGGATCAGGGCCAGATCCCCCTCTTTCCAGGGGTGGAATGGCTAGACTGCCACAAAAACTTCAAATTGATGAATTTAGGTGGCCTATGATACCATTGGAGAGAGGAGCTCCTGAATTCAGCCTTTACAGGTGCCATGAAATCTGCCAGAAGAGGGACTAAACTTAAAATATGGTTCAGAAACAATCTGAGGGCAAAACTAGGGTGGTGAGAATTAGCGAGTACTAAGACAGACTGCCAGATTCCACTCTGCAAGCCAGGTTTCAAATTAATCCTTCTAATTCTTTAGATCCTCTGCAGAGAAAATGGAGGACTGTACCTTGCTTAAGTCAGTTCTGCAAGTGCAATTCAATATCACAGCAGGAAAGATGCTCTGCTGCTGTTTCTTGAGGGGTCAGCTAAGGTCCAAGAAGTGCTGGTGCTCTATCGATACTAACAAACTGCAGTGGTTGGAAGGTAATTTTTAAGTTTGTAATTCAGACCCCAGCTGGAACTTCATAACCCCAATTTTTTGGAACTCAGAGAATATCTCAAAGAAAATCTTTTCTCCCCTCATCTTTTGTTGAGGAAGGAGGGAAGCAGAGATGAATATATTTATTGCAAGCCCTTTGCTTATGTTGTGATTTATGGGATGAGTATTTGGACCCCAGTTGTCAATAGCTCTGTTTTGAAGATTCCAAATATTCAAGGGTATTCAGAATATTCAAGAATATTCAGAATATTCTGAGGATACTAGGAAATTGAAGGTGAGTTAAAAGTGAGCTATATGGGTGACACGTCTTATTCAAATACATATTGAGAGTTAACTTGTTCTTGCAGGAGCTTAGCCTTTATTGAAAAAAAGGAAACTGAGGCAGGAAGGAATAATGTTTTTTTTCTGCTTTGGATAGAGCCAGGAGTGGATCTCAGTGAGCCTACAACAAGCCTAACGACATTATTTAATATAATAAAATGCCTCCATGCCTTGATAAAAATAATTCTAGTATAAAACGTGGGCAGGTGTGAATGCAGGATGTCAATAGAGCACAAAGGGCATCCAGTTTCTCAATTGGTTGCTTAAATTAGCTTGACATGTTGCTTCAACACACACACACACACACACACACACACACGCACGCACGCACACACACAAGCACACACAAACACACACGCAAACCCCAAATCAAAACGTTTCATTTAGAAGGTGGAAAAATGGCTTTTTTTCCAGCAGCTACCCATTTCCACCAATTGTCAGTAGATAGGAGTAAAAGTAGACAACAATTGACAAGGAAATGTCAGCATACAACAGATCAGAGCCATAATGCTCATTTATCTATATGTGTATATACAAGTACATGTGTCTACTTAAAGTGTTTTGCACGGGCCTAAGTTTGAGTCTGTTGGTATTTGTCCTGTTAGGTTTCTTTTGCTTTGATGCTGAAAGACCATGAAGGGATTAACTGGCTTTCTTGTCCCTTGCCTCTTCCCATAAGCTTCTGATACTCCAGAAAAGCAGGTGAAAATGGAGAGAAAAAGCCTTTACACAAATGCTAAGTGAGTTCCTTTGAGGGTAAGCAGTTAATTAGATTAAGTGTTTCAACTCTGAAATATATATGAGAATATATACGTATATATAAAAAGTCACAGAATTTTATCACCTCTAAAATGCAAATGGCCAGAAGCTGAGCTTTAGAGTATTATTACCACTGTCATCCTCACTAACTTTCATGTTTTCTTTTAATGGGAAGACCTGTCTCTTTCTGTCAGTCAGGATCAGTCAGCACTATGTTATTATGTCTGTTATTATTCAGAAACTTCTTTTACAGTGTGAACTGCTTTTTACCAACTTCAGTTACATAATGTAATCGTACTGTAGCAGCAATGCAGTGCTTGAAGAGGGATGGTGTGGATGGCTTATTTTTCCTGTATCTAGTCTAGTTTGAACTGAGAGTTTTAAAAAATTGGACTGAGGCCTTGCTTACTTTCTGTTTGCATAGAAAAAAAACACAGAAATTGTGTGTGTGAGGAGACAAAAAAAGCAGGGAAAGACATAAATCTGGAAGAAATGTAGGAAAACAAGGAAAATTAAAAAGGGAGAGAGAACTTGAGGGTATACTTATACCTATACAAAATATAATTTAATAAACACTCTATTTTGTGTTTATTAGAGACAGAGTTGGAAAACACATCAAAATACTCAAATTTATTTTTAGTTGATTGCAAATGATTTTGTTTCCAGTTTGACTCATCAAAACACAAAGAATTCATGTTGTTTTTTTATGCTCTTTGTATCATTTGCAGTGAATGTATTCAGTCTAAAAATAAAATTTCCCCTTAAAAAAATAAAGAAATTCAAGTGTCCCATTTGCAAAATTTCACATTGCATCAATAAAATTAGTGATTTTTGACAAGTCCTATTCAATCTTAAACTGCATTTCTGGATGATGAAAATATAGAAGATATTTTTTGCTTTTACAGCATGACTTATTCTAGTCCCTGTTCAGGGATTTATAAAATGCTCCCTATTGGAAATCAGAGATCAAGGGGGAATATAGTTTTCAAAAGACAGTGAAGTGTGCAGCATGAGATGCCTGAAGCTTTGATGATATTCTCCAATGCAGTGACTGCCAAAGCTGAGTTGGAGCTTAGGCAGGCGGATGAAATAATTTGTCACTACCATAGGTCATTAAAAGAACATTTATCCCTTTGTATATATGCATTATGATACATCCTTAAACCTCTTTTCTATGCATCGCAGAGTTTGCTGTCTGAGGAAGAGGTTATTGAGGTCCCTTTCAAAGAACAGACCAGTAAGTAGCTTCTTTCCTTATTGCCTTGTGCTTCCCTTTTGAAGACATTAGCTAAACGCTACTGGCTGTGCTTGCATTTTTCCAATTCTCAGACTTAGACTGCCAGTTCTTTCATTTAACGACATTTTAAAAATGGGATTTTACTTGTTCAACATGGTGTAGGAGAAGAAGTGAATAAATTGAAACCAGCAAGAACCACATGAATAAGCAAGAAAGTCTGTAAGTAGATTTTGCTTCAGAACTTGCCTGGATGCTCTTGTGGCAGTTATCTTAAAGCACAGAAAATTCATGTCATAAATAAAAATGAATTTTACAGACAACTAACCAACTTTTGATAAAGTCATTGTAACAGAAAAAAGAAATAATAATAATAAAAAGCAAGTACTTAAAAAGCAAACTCCGTGGCTATGACTGTGTTTTTGAAAAAAGACAGCTGCATAACAGTATACGTGCACTTAGCCTGTTATTGCGTTCCTACAGCCTGCATAAATTTAGAGAGCTTTTCTCTGGTGCCACAGCAGATGATGGGAAACAGTAACACGTCAGGCATCGCACTTCAGGATATCTCCACTCAAAGTCTGCACTGGGTTTGTTTTGCTGTAGCTTCTCCCCAGAACTGTGGTACCAGTTATGTGAGCAATAACAACAGCAGGAGCTGCAGAAAAGCCAGCAATGTCCATGAGCTTTTGAAGAGCTGCTGGGAGTTACCATGTGGGAACACAGAAACCAAAAGCCTCAAGGATGATCAGGACTATTTATTAGACTTGCAGCTCTGAAGAATAACAGGAGATGAGAGCATAACAGAATAACAAGTGCTGTTCTGTCTTGATGACTGAAATTGCTACTGTCTAGAGAGGGAAAATAATTTTAAAAAGTGCATATTTACAAATAAATATGTTAAGCTTTTTCACTATAATCCTTCTCAGTTACATTTTTAGTTTATTTTAAAAAGTTTCTATGGTTTTGCCAAACCAACACTTAGAAGCAGTGTTAGGTCTAACATGACATTAAATATAAGTTAAACCTGAAAACACATTTTATTTTTAAAACAGCAAGAGCCAGAAGAGCAAATTGTCTGCTCTGCCTTTGAACAATTCATTGAACTTCTGTGTTCAGTCTAGCAGCATGATACTCTGCATATTTATTTTTTTCCTTAGGAAAAATAGAAGTATGATGGTTAGGTTAACTGCTGTGATAGAGATTGATGATACCAGAGCCCTGCCTGTGAGGCTGAGATTGCCACTTTCTTCAGCTTTGGCAAAGTGCATCCTTCATAGACTTTAGTCAGGGCAGCTGTGGGAGTGGTCCACAGTAGGCTGCCACATGAAACAGCAATCACAGCACCTAGGTGCTGGGCAAGGCAGCATCTACTGTGCATTGTGGAAAAAATGCCATGTTTGCTGTGATGAGTAGACAGTGTGAGACTGGGATTTAAGGGGTAAAATATGTGCTGTACCACAGGTTTCCCATGCAATGATGGGGGAGCGTTTCGCTTTTCAGGGGTGTTGTCTTCATAAGCTAAAGACAATTCTGCTCTTGAGGAACATTGTAAAGAAGAATAAAAAGATAACTTTGGTATGGTACTATGGCTCTTAGTGTTATTTTCCTGTAATTACAGTGAATGATGTTGATGACAATTTTCTGTGTGAAGAGCAATGGGTGTGAAATCAAGCGAAATCAGAATATTTTACTCTTACTCTGTAAAGAAATGAGTCTTCTTTGTACAACCAGGGCTTAGAAAATGTTAATTTCTGAAGTTTTCTAGAAGACAGAAGAAGGGGCCTTAAATATCACCTACCTTTAACAGTCTTGCTGTAGGCAGGGACACTTTCACTGGACCAGGTTGTTCTGAGCCCTATCCAACCAGACCTTTAACACTTCCAGGAATGGGGCATCAACACCTTTCCTGGCAGCCTGTGCCAGTGACTAAACATCCTCATACTGAAAAACTCCTTCCTGATATCCAATCTAATCCTGCCTTCTTTCAGCTTAAAGACATTTTTAGAAAAAGTATTTACCGCATACACTTGAAGATAAAGGGACAGACCTGCTATTTCCCCTTGACTCCTCAAGTTTTCTTTATCATCAAGGCCTCATGTCTGACAATGTAAATGCCGCTGTAAAGGAATATTCACTTATCCTCTTTGTAAAACGTGTTTGAATGAGGGAAAAATCTAACTCAAGCATTGATTGAGGCTTATATGTCATGGTGAGGCAGAAAGAGAATGTTTCCTTCAGAAAGAGTTCCCTGTTCTTTGCTACACTTTGATTGCATAAAAAGAAAGCAAAAGTTCAAAGAAAAGATTTTTTTTTTTTTTTTTTTTTTTTTTTAAGAAATGAATAGTTTTTCAGGAGTCATTCTTTTGGTCTTTACAATAGTATTTTCTTTTTTACTAGAATTATAACAGGACAGAGCTGTTTTCAGGAGTCTAATGTATTAAAATTATATTCAGGATTCAATTTTTTACAGTTCCTGTTTTCAAACTCTAACATCTATACCCAGCACTCTACTGCTAAATATATTTTCTTTGATCATTGCAACATTACTGATTTGGGTGATAAATATTACATCAACAGATACTTTTGCTTTTGTTTGCTCAGTATGAGGTTTTCAAAAAGGAGACATTTCCTTTAAGGCCAAACAATTATTTTTTTTTTTTACTCTGTGTTTTGCTTTTTATTTTGGGATATGTTTTCACCACTAAAATGGAGCTTACATCCAAAGTATCAGGAAGAGATGGAATTGGAGCCTGTTATATTTTTATGCAAGGGAATGCATCTGGAACATAAATGATTCTGGCTTACCAAAAGTGGAAGGAATAATATTTATTGACACGTTTAATAACATTTGTTCCCCTTTTGTTCAAGTGGAATCTATTACCCAGGACTTTTTGGGGAGATACGGATTTCATGGAGACAAGATTTTTCTACAGTAAAAATTGACTTATGTTATGTATGGATCTTTTCTTTTGAAGACAGAATGAAAGTAAAAATGTGTATTCCAAAGAAGGTAGCTCTCCCAGAGAACATCTGGGGCCAGCACCTCAGGAGACCCACGTCTCTGGCTCAATTTAGGAGTATTTTTTCTATTACAATAGTGCCAGCTAACATGAGTTATGAACTGGATCCTCACAATAGAAATACACATTTAAAAATATTTTTAAATAATTCAAAATACCAATTCCTGATTAAAGGGTTGATAATCTATGGATAAGACAGAAAAAAGATGTATATTGATCAAAAGTGAGAACTCGGCATGCAGAGAAATAGGTTGTTTCTCTGCAGCAAAGGTAAGATTGAATGAAGAAAGGCTGGTTTCTGTGGGGCAACAGATGTCTCAGGGGCTCAACAGGACTCTTCTATCTCTTTTTTATAAACAATAATCACATAAGAGTTTTGCTTCCAGGCTTGATATTTGAGGGGTCAGAACTCCTGTTTCAGTCATCCTCTGGTCCACAGGCTGTTGCATGACTCCATCTGCCCTTGCCTTTGTCTGCTGCGTGTATTTTTGTATTTTTTAGCCCTCCTTCATTTCTCCTCTTCTCTAGTTAGATTGCTGGAGTCTCTCATTACCACTGCTATCCAGGTATCAGAAAGTCCAAAGCAGGGCAACAAAGATGGTGAAGGTCCTTGAGGGGAAGCCTTATGAGGAGCAGCTGAGGTCACTTGGTCTGTTCAGCCTGGAGAAAAGGAGACTGAGGGGAGACCTCACTGTGGTCTGCAACTTCCTTGTGAGAGGAAGAGGAGGGGCAGGCACTGATCTCGTCTCTCTGGTGACCAGTGACAGGACCTGAGGGAAAGGCCTGAAGTGTCAGGGGAGGTTGATGTTGGATATTGGAAAAGGGTTATTAAACCAGAGGGTGGTTGGGCACTGGCACAGGCTCCCCAGGGAAGCGGTCACAGCACCAAGCCTGACAGAGTTCAAGTGTTTGGACAATGCTCTCAGGCACATGGTGTGACTCTTTGGGTATGCCCTGTGCAGGGCCGGGAGTTGGACTTGATGATTCTTATAGGTCTATTCCAACTCAGAATATTCTGTGATTCTGTGATCTGAGACCTTGCAGACAGATCATTAAAACTCTTTTATTTTGTTTTCCATAATAATCCAAGTATTTTTGAAACAAATGCTGAAAATGTATGTCATGGCAGTTAAAACTCCCCAAATAAACAACACAGGTAAAAAAAAAAAAAACAAACTAAACAAGAAAAGTCACTACATTTGTGCTAAATTTAAAAATGGATCTATATAAAAATGAGGAATACTTATCAGGTAACACAGAGACTTTTGAGAGACACTGCATGGGAAGTGCAGTGCCCATGCACATAACCTATTGTGATGAGCTTGAGAAAAAGTAGGAATGACTAAGCATCAAAATTAAGAGATATTTTTAGCATTCATCAGGTATTAACAAAAAACCCTGAAAGTTACATCCAAATGGAGAAAACAGAAAGTATCACAAGCTCTGGAAGACCGAATAAGAGAAAGAAAGAAATCAGACTTTTCCATGGAGGAAGGTCAGCAGTGAAGTCACACAGGGTGCTGTTCTCAGACTTGCTGTTTAACAGAAACATAAATGACCAGGGAAACAGGATGTGTTGTGACAGTTTGCTGATGACACAGGGTTCTTCAACGTGGAAAGGATGAAATCCATTCCAGCAAATTGCAGAAGGTCCTTACAAGTGGTTGGGTAAAAAAATGGCAGATGGAAGTAAATACACATAAAACAATGTACATGTAAAACAATTGTCACTTCACATACAAAATGATACTCTGAACTCACTCCATCCCCTAGAGAATGAGACCTTCGGGCTGAGATGAATAGTTCCTTGAATACATACATTTAACATCAATAAAAATAATAAATAAAAAAGACTCATAGAGAAAGTAATAGAGAACAAAAGAGAAGCTACTTACAGAAACCAATGATTTGCCCCACACCAAACACTGTCTGGCTGTTATGGTTCCTTCATGTCAAAAAGTTATATATCAGAACTGGAAAAGGTTCAGAGAAGGTAAGCAAGGATGATCAAGGGGTTTGTGGTCTTTCAAGTAATGCTTGAGCTATCTGGCACACTTTATCATGAAAGGGACACGATTCGGGGAGCTTCACAAAGCTTTACAATGTCATGAATGGCACAGAGATCATGTGTTAGGATCATGTCTTTTGCTCTGTCCTCCCGCACAATTACTAGGGCCCATGAGAATCCAGTGGAATACAGGTTATTCACACAATTCACAAAAGTCAAGAAATGGAATTCTCAAAAGTGATTCCCAGGTGAAAATGGTCTTTCTCATCTTAGATTTTTATGGGGCTTGGGGAAAAATCAGCAGTTATCTAGTAGAGGTTAGTTTAGAAGTAATTTTTTCCAATGATTATTGCAACCAAAAACTAGACCTTGAAGACAAACAGTCAAAAGACAGATTTTTCAAGGTGTCAGGTCTCCTCTGGGTTTGCTTTTCTCCTCAGTCCTGCAGTAGGAGACGTCCTGAGCTGCAGGCAAAGTAGCTGAAATGAAATGCAGTGTTTTCAAATTTTGTACCAACTTGGTTTTTGCTTTGCAGTGACATTAAAGATGAGTCAGCATTGTGATCCTTCTATGTTGAGGGACAGAGAAATAAGACCTCTGCATTACCTCCAGAGGTAAATTGTTTCTATCAGCCAAACCCACTACTAGGGTCTACTTTGGCACTCTTCTTAATTGGATTTATTTTGTTTTCTTTCGCTTTATTTTATTTTATATATGATATTTCATTTTTTTAATGGAGAGCGAAATTTAAAAATGCAGTGGGTGAGGAACTAGCACTCTAGTCTGACAGATATTTCATGATTAAAATAATGGCTTGGGCTGTTTAAGACCTCAAATCAGTTTCCACTTCTGTATGCAGGAATTTATATCCCCAGCATCCCAGAAGGTGGGTCTGGAGGAGCAGGCTAGTATTTTAATAAAGAGGAGGGTGAAAGATTTTAGCCTCTGGTTAATGCAGTTCTTTGAACAAATTATCATCAAGAAGGCGTGAGAATCCAGGCACTTCTCTCACTAGCTGAGAGACTTGATGTCTGAGCTGGTGAATTATCTTAATTGTTGTCTCTGGTAATTTAACATCTTCCACATAAACTGTAAATGATCCCAAAGAAGAGATGAAGGGAAACCATTATGGAAAGATTTAGAGTGATGAGAAATGCGGGCAGCTGGGAAGGTGTGTGAACAAACACCTCAGCCAGATGTGGTAACTGTGGTTAAGCCTTTCACACTCTGAATAATGTTCAGCATTGGGTTTTTACATAGAAAGAGATATCTCCCGTTCCCTCTTCCTCCCGTACATCCAAGTGCTAAAACACAAAGGTGCTTTAAAAATATTTATTAAATTTCTTTTTCCTAAAATTAAGTTTTATTTGATCCTGTTTTATTGTTAAATTTTACATTTGACTGCTAAACCGGAAACAAAGGATTCAGACAGCTCAGTGCTTAACTGGCACTTAAACAGAAAGAAATTTAACTGCCTCAGCACTTACAAACTATCCTGAGTGACAATTTTGCATGTCTATATGCTGCCTAAATGCCTCTAAAAATTGGACCTCATTGCTTGTGCAATATATTTCATAGATATCAAAGCACTGTAGCTAATTGTTATTATTTGCAATAGTAAGGCATGTGCATCTTTAGCAAAGTATCACCTTTTCATTAAGGTTAATTAATTGATAAATTAAATAGCAACGCCATAAAATAAAAAATGGAAAGTAGTTTATAAAGCCTGGTATAAAAAAATCTCTCTCTGTCTTAGCTGTTCATGATTCCTCCTCCTTTTTTTAAGACCACAACTTCAAGTTTTAACGTAGAATGAAAATACATCCCACACAGGAGGTAAATATCAAGTAAAAAAAATCCATGCGAGACAGTAAAACAGCTACAAAGAAGAATAAAATGTAATGACTGCAAAAAAAGGGCAAACTTTTTTTCAGGTCACTGACAACTGTAATTATACAAAGTATTAATTTTTTTTTCTTATCACTAGGATGTCTTTCCTAGCACAAAAGGGAAATTGCTTAACAGCCAACATGCCAGGCTCTACAACAGTGACTCAAGATTGAGCTTATGGGTGACTAATGTAATGTGACATACCATAAGCTGCCTAGGAATGCAGATTTTGAGTGCCCGTGGATGATCTGAGCTGATGGTTGAATTCTTCTTGAGAAACTGGGAATAACTAAGATGGAAACAAAAGATGGTTGTCCAGAGAAATCATGGGAAATACAGTAACTAAGAGGACAAGTAGATAGAAAGTGCTACAGGGCTTTGGCTCTGCACTGCACAGGTTAGCAACTGATGAACACCACTCAGTGAGTAGGTTTGTGTTACCCTTAATCTGTTGCAGTTCAAAGTCAGGCTTCTTCTAACCTTTCCAATGCCAAAGTCAGGCCCTTCCAATGCCTTGCCCCTATGCACATGTATTAGCCCCTTTTCAGTATTTAGCAATCATGAAATGGATTGGGTTGGAAGGTCATCTAGTCCTACTCTCCTCCAGTGAATAGGGATGTCTTCAACCAGATCAGATTCTTCAGGGCCCCATCCAACCTGACCTTGAATGCTTCCAAGGATGGGACATCCACTATTTCTTCGGGCAACCTGTGCCAGTGTTTCACCACTCTCATTTTCTTCCTTATATCTAGTCTAAATCTACTCTCTTTTAGTATAAAACCATTGTGCCTTGTCCTATAAGAACAGGCCCTGCTAAAAAGTATGTTCGCATCTTTCTTATAACCCCTCTTTATGTTTTGAAAGGCCAATCATGCAATGAATTACTTCAACTCACTGACGTGATGAAAAATCCCCAACAAAAAATAGGTTTTGTGTTTGAGCATCAAGCTCAAATGACTCATCTGGCAGCTGTACAGCTATTAAATCCCACACACCTGAAGCTGGGGACGGAACAGAGCAAGGCTGTGTTTTGTGATGAAGCTGAAAGTTACACTGAATTCTGTGGGACATAAACAGCACTACCAGCTTTCATTTTGCTCGTTTGGGTTGTGAGCTCTCAGTGTTTGGCTCTGAGGACACACTGAGGCAATGTTAGCTGTATCTCTCAAATGCACCAGCTACAACACTCCTGGTCCTCTAACTTTTTGTGCAAGTGTGGTTTTGTGTCTCCCAAGTTTTCACAAGGTATTACACAGCATTAGACCTTGTAGTTGCTGTATGTAGACCCCTAATGATTAGGTGTTACTCAGCTACAAAAACAGACTCCATATTTTTTCTTGATTAGAAAAAAACCTGGATATAGTTCTAGAAATAATAATTCTAAATATAAATGCAGAACTCAGTTATATAAATAAGATGCCTCAGATCTTACCTGTAATTTGTTTGTTGTTCCTGTTAGACAGAACCCTGACCATTATGCTTGTGGGTTATAAAATGGCAGTGGCTTATCTTGAATGGAAATATTTGGGTAATTATAGAAAAGCAGGAGGGAGATACAGGGCATTGCTGCAACCCAAATGTATCACCCTATGGTGAGGAAAAGGAATGGTGATTCAAACAGTACAATGGGAAATGGAAGGCAGCATTTGCTGGACAAGCTTGGGATATTTTGGAGAGTTGTACAGGTCCTCTAGTCAATGCAGATTATTGGCAATTTTGAGACATGACCTTGAAGCTCCAGTAAGACTTTGGTACAAAAAGTGGGTTAACAAGAATTAAAGGACTGAGGAGAAAGAAGGGAGTCAGGGGAGTGAATAGTCTGTCTTTTATACATATCAGAAGAAGCTCTACTTATGTTAATGCTAGCAGATAATACAGAATGAATGTACTCCTGGCAGGTAATAACTGGATGAATCTCTGATGAGATGATATACACATCTGAGGATTTGTATTATTGAATGCTGGTGTGAGAGAATTTCTGTTCCATTTATTTTGGGTGGTGGAGAAAGAGAATTAATTGCTGATATATAATGTCGTATATCTTTTCAATATCCTTATAAGTGGATTGCACCTTACAGAACTGGGAATAATATTGTTGTTTTTTATAAACCATAATGGCGCCATTGGAGTAAGAAAAAAAATGTGTCTGTTCAGTCTAATCTGACAGACATTAATCAGGCGACATGCTAGAATTTATAAGTTGTGGTCTGCTAACTGCAGCCTTCTTGTTATGGTTTGTAGTAGATGCTATTACATGAATAAAAACCTTGATAATATGTAATTTTGAATTTAATTTCAAAGGCATGAGAAACAACAAAAATCTTGATCTGACAAGAGGCAGAGAAACAATACTGCGAACTTCTTACATGGTCTCTTTTGGGAAGATGAGAGGAGTGTAGACAGCAAGAATTGGTACTAATTTCAGAAATATTCTTTCCCAGATTACTGTATTGCTAACAATCCCGATTTGTTCTGATGAAAGATGTCTGAGATACCCTGTGCAAAACAATATGGACACATTTCCTTGTTATACTTCATCATACATGTATAACATATTAACTGCTTTGCCACTTAAATGAGATCATTTTAATTAGTGAGCACTGTAGCTATCAAGGTTATCCTTTTTGCTGTGATAATTCTGCATCTCCAATGTTTTTCAGGTTTCATTTTTTCTCCTCCAACTTCTCAATAAATAGTCAATATTCAAAGTTACATTTGGAAGATTTATTAAAAAGGTTTATTTGGTTATCCTTCCTTTGACATGTTGGCTGTGCCTCATTTGTACAAAAATGTTCTGAGCTGAAGATTGCAATGACAGCTACAAGAAAGTCTTCACTAATAAATGTGCATAGTCCTAGTAATTTATTTAACTGAGATGCTGCAATTTTTATTTTGGTGCTATCAGTTCACATAAAGCAAATACATTACTTAGAGAACAAAAAGTGTTGGGAAAAAATCAGCAAAATTGTCCACGATTTACATGTTTATGTTATATAATTTTATTGAGAATATGGATTTTTATTAATCCTATCATTCATTAACAACTTCCAAACAAAACTTATCTTCAATGCTGTTTTGTCAATAGCAGAAAATATTTCGGTATATTATATGTGTAACTTGGCAACTGAAGCTGAACTAGACTATAGAGAAATACTCTAAATAGAAATTATTGGCTCATTAATACTAACAGATCAATTTTGCTAAAATTTTATTTTAAATAGATTACTTGTGACAAAGAAGTCAAAAGGTTTCATTCTGATTATTTAGAAATGTTTTTTTCTTGTGATATGTGTTTCATTATGCTCAGCATAAGGAACCATTGGATACTAAAACCAATGAAAAATAGCCAGATCACCAATTCATCCACTAGAATATGAATTTCAAAATGAATAACCATTTAGAGTAGCAAAATAGATATGATGTCATACTGAATTCTGAGAAACATGCAATGACATAGTAGTAAAAATATTAAATTTTTTATGCCTTTCATAGAGTAAAAAGAATGTAAAATTTCCAATAAGAATCAAACCAAGTAATTTTGTTTCTTGATATTTTCCCTTTAAGATTTTCTTAATTTGTTACCACTCAAAATATGTATTCTTGAGGAATACTCATTTATTTCTTGTGTATTCTTGTAGTGCTTGAGTACAGTTCCAAAATCTATTGAAAAATACAGCCTCTTTTGGATTGTGCTAGGGCCTTGGCCTCAGCAATGTCATGCAGAAACAATTTCTGCAGTCTAAGACCACGTTGAATAGATATTTCTTCAAGATATTATAATCAGATATCCTCTTGTATCGATCTCAGAGAACAGAAACTTCTTTAAGTAATGAATTTCTTCTATTTTTCTTTTTCTTCCTCCTTTTATCTCAAGAAAGCCGAAATATAAGCAAAATCCATAAATATGTTTTGTAAACCTATATATATGTATATATATGTTCTGATACAGTTTTAATTTCCCGTTCACATATTGTCTTCTTCTACAGGTCCTTTTTCTTCATGAAAAAGTAGGAAAGATTCAGGATTCCTGGGCATAACTCCAAGTTTTTCTGGTAACATGCACCAAGAGGATTGTAGAACTTCTGTTCATCTCATAATGTCTTCTCCTTCAAAAATTCTGCCAGTTAGCATTCCCAGTTAGCATTTACCCTCTGAATGTTCTTTCACTCTGTTCTTTCCTCTTTAGATTCTATCATTTCCTTGTGAGGTTGCCATCAAATCCCTGTTTAATACCTATCCTCTCATATGAAGGCTCTTCATTTTTGGCTTAGTATGGTGGACAAAAAATCCACCTAACTCCAAAGATTCTGGGGGGTTTAGGGCTAATCCATATTCATGACCTGTCAAAAAGTCAATCAAGCCCCACCAAACTGCAATAGATCCTCTTTATAAATCTGTATCAGTCAGGAGTGATTTCATAATCCAGTTACAGTGCGCTGAAACTAGACGTGAATGACAAAGTTACACCTCTAAAGAGATCAGAAGAGATTTTTTCACCATTTTAAACCAAAGCGTGAGAATAACATATGCTATCTTACCTCTAATTCATTTTAATTTCTAATTAACATCTCCGAGGCTGGAATCCTTACCCAAACTTATCGGCACCCCAGTTTGAGCCATGGGCAATTTCTCTTTGCAATGAAACAGAAAAAGAAACCCAAAGAATATATTTCACTTTTGCATTACAGATGGACAGTAATATAAAAACACCCAAGCCCTAAAAGGGTACATATATATTAGTCACCCTAAGTGTTTCTTTGAATAGTGGGAGAATGTTGAAATAGATGAGAAGAGTTCTTATTTTCTTCACAACAGTGAGTGTTCTCTTTTCTTGTGAGGATCTTTCTTCTGTGAAAGAACAGAATACATGTGGATCACCTGGATAAGATAGAGCGACAGTAGTCAAAAGTTCACAGTGATGGTTGACACAGAATTAGATAAAATTAGAAAAAGAGAGAGATGAGGATTTTCTGGCTCTAGTATTCTGAATCTAGCCCCAGAAAATGCCGCCCCTTTTTTTCTGTTTCTGTAAAACCAGTAATACCTTGCAGGGGTACTCATACTGTATTTATTTTATGTTTATTGCAGTCAAGTTTCCTGATTGCTGTCTTGTACATCCTGCATTTGTGAAACAATGAAATTTGTAAGTATGAGATCTGAAATAAAATTTGTTGATCAGAACAATCATTCTCCTGCAACAGGAGTACAAACTGCAGAACCCTGATTTTCCATAGTACTGAAACATATTTATTCTATTTTTTAGCAGTCCAGAGGGAAGTGGGTTAGATACTCAGAACTACCCTGTGTTTTATCTTGCCCTTGTAAAGTAATATCAGTCCTGTAAGAAAATGAAGGAACTTCACAGCCAGGTAGAGATCCTTGTGGGTGCTATGAGGCCGGTGCCTTCTTTCTTCCCAGCTGGCAGTGATGAGGAGACAGATAACCCAGAGATCATACGGACAGAGCAGGGTGGCATGATGAGGACCCATCCTAGCAGGTGTGTCAGCCCTTACTCAAAAGTCATTACTGAGGTACATGAAGACATGAAGATCGCAGCAGCACTATGATGAAAATCTTAAATTTTCCCCTTTTTATTCCTGCTTTCAGTTCCTGGGACCAGGAACCTCACCTTTTACCCCTGGAAGCACAATGCTCTGCCAATCCTACTGGGCAAAATCAGAGAAGGGATTGATTTCATTTAAGGTAAGCTTTAGTCAAACTCTTATGCATATGGATTTTATATAATTGCTGTAATTTATGAATGCTCTAGAATATAAAGAAAGACTTTCTTGTGAGTATCTGCTCAGGATAAGGACCTGTGAGTATCTGCTCAGGATCAGGACCTGTATTAGGAATTACTTCATTGAAATAGCTGTTTTGTCTTCCTCAATATAAACAAAATTGCAAGGAGTTAATAAACAGCAAGTGTTCCTGGGGCACTGGGTGATTTGACTGCTTAACCCGTATGCACAGTAGCAGTGAGCTCAGCATCCTCTGGAATAGGACTTTTTTGTAGTCCTACACTTCTATTAAATCCTACTAATAGGCTTCATATGGAGTAGTAGCTGTCTGATGCTTAGGTGGATTTCCAGAAGTCTTGTCAACAACATCTCTTACCAAAGGTGTTCAGAGACACTAGGCAGAAAGACAAGGTTTTTAAATGAGTAAAGAAAGTTTTAAAAGGACAAAAAATACAGATTGAGTGTTTGCATGACCAAAAGAAGCTGTGCAAGGACCATGCTGCTCCAAAAATTAGTGAGGGATTTGGGAAAATGTAAAGAGTGCAGAGACAAAGGTTGCTGGAAGTCCTAAGTTATTCAGGGTTAAGTGTTATGTGTTGCAAGAGTAGTGGAGTGGCAGTGTGGTGTGTTGACCCTGTCTGGACTCCAAAGCCACTCTATCCCTCCTCTTCTCAACTGGACAGGGAGGAGAAAATATGATGTAAGGCTCATGGGTCAAGATAAGGACAGGGAGGGATGGAAATCCATTATGTGTTTGTGTATATTAGCACCACAAGGTTATTCTCCCTTCCCTCCACCTCATTTTCAAAAAAGGCCAAGTGATTTTTTTTTTTTCCAAGGATTTGATAAAGCTGAAAAATGGTTTTAAGAAAGGGTTTCCTTCTCAGATTACCAAAGTGAAGCAACTTCTATATGAGGGACGGCCAAGTATGCTTGGGCTCTTCAGCCTGGGAAAGGGATCTTTGAGAGAAGGTATGACAGAGGTCTACAAAATCAAGATGAGCTATCAGGAAAATGACTGCTCATTGTCCGTTACACTTTAAGAGCTTGGATCATCAAATAAGGTAGCAAGTGGCAGGTTCACAATTAATAAAAGCAGCTCTTTGCACAGTTTGGAATCAAGGTATGGAAATCCTTGCTACAGCATGTTGGTTAAGCTTGCAAATTTGTAGAACTATCACATAAAATTTTGAAACAAAAATCCACAGAGATACAGACAAAGAGAGGGATACTTACAGAGAAAACACCTATGGTAAGGACTGTGGGAAGCAACTAGAGCCTGTGATTGCCCTCAGATTCTGGAGAGCTTTGTTGCTGAAGACCACCATATCTGTAAGCTGCGTAAGCTGCTAGGCATTGGCACCCACTGATAACCATTAACTATTAACCATTAACTCCAAGCTCCACTTGGAACCATAAGTCAAGCCAAATGAAGTATTAGATAACATTCAGGTTCCCCCATTGTTTGGTTCTTTATTAAACCTTCCCATTAAGCTACAAAGGATGGGCTGGAATCCAGCTGTTCAAATTCTTTTTCATTAATCCACTTACTTTGCTCGTGCATGGCTGAGTAAAATCTTGCTTTCTCCTCGATTCTTGTTAGTGAGCCTCTGCATGGACCTGCCAGACAAAACATGCACTCTTAACAGAAATCTTTAGGCATATCTGTCTGATAAACTGCTGCAGCAACAAATTACTGCTTAGAGAACAGACCGTGTTCTTGGGGGGAATAAAATCCTAATAAATGTGTAGCACAAAGGAGACAATAAAATTATTGAATTAAACACCTTGGAGAGAAAAGACTTTATCAAATAAACATCTGACCCAATTCTCATCTACTGGGCCGTAGTTACAAGGAAACCCACAGAAGCACACACTAAAGGGAGGAGATGTGCACAGCATTGTGCACAATGTTTTGTATGTGTAACAAAGACAGCAGAAGCAATGTGAAACAGGTACTAAATTTACCTGAGTAAAATGAGTTACAGACAAATGGCTGAAGTGCCAGCAACGAGATCGTGATTGGGGAATTCTGATCTGCCATGTAAAAAAGTGTTAACAATGTAGATCAGCCTTATCACAGGGTGCGAAAAATTTGGTGCAGTCTTCATTTGAGAAATAATACAGTCATATTCTGCACACCAAGCCCTTTGGAGGTGTTATATCAGACAGTCTCTGCCTTAGTATCTCCTCTCACACAACTGTAAGCACCATATGGTTTTGAGGAAATTGGAAGCTATTTCCTTGTGGATTTACTGTCCCACAAGTGAAAACTCTTTCAATCTCAAGTTCTTTGTTACTTAAATCACAAGATGCTTATTAATCTTAAATTTTCACCCTAGCTAATACTACTGTAGTTGGTTGGCATTTTTAATAGATGTGTATGCATTCTGAAAATGTTTGTTGGGCCTTTGCTGCATCTGGAACACTCCTTTCACAAATGCATACTGTGAACACAAGGTCGTATTGAGGTGCAGCCTTGAGACCAGCTTCGTAGCACTCCAGCAGAAAGTGCCTCGATCTGTACAAAAGCAGAGTGAGGATTCATCACAGCAACAAGGACAGGTCAGGCACGGCATGACCAGCCCTGCAGTGGTGGTATAACCCATCTGTCCCTGTACTATCTCATCATGTCACCAGTAGCAGGCAGAGATGTCATCTGTGGAGCGCTTCTGAGTTGTGCTGGCCTTGACCCAGCTCCCTGTAA
Organism: Pachycephala philippinensis; assembly: GCA_013397055.1. NCBI lineage: Eukaryota > Metazoa > Chordata > Aves > Passeriformes > Pachycephala > Pachycephala philippinensis. Next base: position 2,669,314 of record VWZT01011752.1, read on the forward strand.
GGGGAAATGAAATCAGTGGGTGGAAGGAGGGCCCTTTGGATGCGTGGACTCTTACAGTAACATGTCCTAGATCCATCAGTACATCCACAACAGCCTTGCTCAGACTGGATTGTGAACCATGGAGAAAAGCACTTGCTCACTCCCACTCTGTTTGCTGCTCCTTAGCCAGTTAACGACCTGTGTAATAGGACCTAAATCTACAGCAGCATTAGCAACCTGGACCTTGAATCATTGCACATTTTGGCCTTTTGTTTAGCCCTAGGTTTGATTTTTCTTGGCTTCTGAGTGCTGACTGTTACAGACTGACTGGCATAAACCAGCTTATAATTGAAAAATATGTCCAGTGAATTTGAACTTGTACAAAAAAAGTGAACAGTGACTTATTTAACTAAAAATTAGAAAATTACTTACTTTTGTATAAATACAGATAAAATTCTTATCAGAAAATATTTTCTATTATGCAATATTTTAGTAGAACCCTAGCAGTTCCATAGAATTTCCCCCTGTATTTAGTTTTATCTGAAATGACTTATTTGAATATTGTGAATAAGATGTTTGAAGAAATTATGATATCATAGGGGATTGAGGTAGATACTGGCTGAGCTATCTTCCTTGGTATACTGTGAAAGATCTTTAGGTGTCATAGTCAGATATAAATAACAGGACAGCAGACCTGTTTTCTAGTTTTACTGTAGAGGGTTTGGAAAAATGTCTGTAGATTCATTGCAGATACACTTGGGTTGGAAGCCATATCTGAATAAGCTGTTGTAGATTCCCAATATAGTTCATGGAGGATCTCTAAGATGCTTTTTATCCATCCTAAAATTGGCACCCAGTGACGTTTCATTTGTGTATGTTTTGTTTCTCTGAATGCAAAGGGTGATGAGGCTGACTCACATCTGGTTGTCTACCCTGCACAAATCTCATATTTAGGTGTTATGGACTCCCCTGTAAGTTCCCTCTTCTCCAAATGTTGAACAGAATATACCTATTAAAAAAAAAAAACAAAACCCGCACCCTATTTTGTAACAGTTCCTTTATTTTTATGCTGTCATCTAGGGCAAGGATTTTAAAATTTCTTGAGTTCAATAGACAACTGATCCTAAGTTTAACCTGGACCAAAGCATACAGTTTGAGTTCTTCTACAGTCCAGAAGAGAACCAAGCTGATAGGAAGAAGGTCACTGTATTACAACATTGTTGGCATACGGATGACCCAGGAAACCAAGAAGGTCCTAAACATGACTGTATAAACTATTAAGATCTTGACAAATTCCAATAATCTGGAAATCACTGCTTCAAAACATCAAAGGAATTTTTATTAAAACACAAAACCTTTTTTTTCTTCAAAGGTTCTGTTTTCTTTTGTACTCTGTATGTTATTACTCTTTTGTTTAGTTATTAATATAATCTTCAGTGTGTGCTAATAATTTCTTGGACTGTAGTTTATTTTAAAAGCCACATTAATCCTGCAGCAACTGTACATTCATCTTACCTCCTCGGAGGCAGCTACAGCACACTATAATTTAACCTTTTTTTCTGGATAAAGGATATTTGAGGAGTTCCCAGAATAGAAGTTCTTTGTTATTATAAGATTCTAGTAAGATCAAGTACATGCTCTGACAAAACATATTTACTCATTCTCCATGTAAAGTCAACATGTAGCTCCACACATTCCTTTTATAAATGTTTTTTTTTTTTCCCTTTATCTAGAAGACCTAGCACTAGTTTAGATGTAAAATAAGCATGATGAATAAAAGGTGACATTTAAGCAGTATATACAGCCATGAAGCTTCACTTTCACTGTAAATTCCATGGTTGAGATGACACTGCCTTAGAGGAATCATTGCTTATAAAAATAGGCAAGTCTCTGCGGAGCCCTGCTTCAAAAGTTTCACTTGCAAACTATTTGTATTCCTGGTTGTTTCATTGGATATTTGGTTGAATGTCATTCCTATCACTGCACAATTAAAAAAAGGCAGCAGTAACAAAGAACTTCTTTTTTTTTATTGCCTCTCAAACCAAGCATCCTGAGCCTCACAGAGAAGTGCTGCTGCTCAGAGGAGCTGATCAGAGCTGTAAATGTGTAAGAGAGGAGCTGTGATAGGACAGACAGATTTAGTGGATTGATAGATTTGATTTTTGTATCTGAAAAGAAAGAAGACTTTCTGGTGGTTTCCTCTAGGAAAAAGAAAAGTCTGTGAAGTATATAGTCTTCCAGAAAGAGGTGGGCAAGCTTTCTTAGTCAAGCTATTCATAGGCCAGTGAAGGACCTTGATATTCTATTCTATTCTATTCTATTCTATTCTATTCTATTCTATTCTATTCTATTCTATTCTATTCTATTCTATTCTATTCTATTCTATTCTATTCTATTCTATTCTATTTGATTCGATTCGATTCCTTCCTGAGATTTGTCTCCACAGATACTATTTTTGGGACATACAGGTCATGAGCAGTCCCTAGTGTGCAGATCCCTTCTCCCTGCAGGCCCAGGCCAAGATGCTGTGCAATGCAGAAGTGTGGGATGGTGGCTGTTCCCTGTGTCCTCTGTTCACAGGCCTGGTCATGGAATTTAGTGCCTCCCAGAGTGCCAGCCAAGGTCAGATCAACAAAACCTGCAGCTCTGCTGATCTACACGTTCAGGGCTATAGAGACAAGTTATTTTTTCTTGATAGTTACACGCTCTAGAAAGGGACTGGCAACGTTTGGCCATGTAATTTATCCAACATTAAATTTACATGTGGAGGTCCAGAATCCAGCCTTCTTCTGCAGTCCTTTGTTTAGAGAAGTTCACAGAAGCTGACGGACATGGTGTATCTCTTGGACAATACTTACAGGGATAATTATCATGGGAAGCAATAGTTTGCTTATTTGCTTCTGTACAAAGACACACTATGGTTGATTATCCTAAAATTTATTTTCAATCACTCAGTGCCAGGCAGGATCCATCCCACAGAAGCATAGTTTTTTACAACAGACACATGCATTTAGTGTTCTTATTTACCCCACACCAGTGTGTTTGCCTTTGAAAGTCTCCTTGAAATGTTAAAAATACTGTATTCAGCCAGGCTGGGGAGCAGGAAGGCCTCCTGCTGCCCCAAGTGATCCAGGGGGCTAAAGATAGTGTTTAACTAAACCCATGATGATACAGTAACTAGAAGCCTTGATAGCAAAATGACCCAAGGTGAGACATCTTGCAGAGTGTGTGGAGAGAATAAAGGCTGAGAACCAACCTGCTGAGACAATAAGGCCTGTACAATGGTTAATTTAATGTGATAGCTCAGTTTGATTCAAAATTTTCATTCAAATTCTAAAATCTGTTAAAAGCACCAGAATCTGCAAACTTTCATTCATTTTCTGCTTCCTGGAGAGCTATAACAACACTAGGTTCCTTCCCTTGATTTAATTGAAATTATGCTCGAATTGTACTGTAACTAGTGTTCAGATAAGGTCACTGGGACACCACAGAAAGACACAATGTCAATACCATTTCTGCAAAGGCTACATGGCACAAATAAGGGTTGCAATGTATTTATATTTAGATGTCACACAAAAGAGCTGGTTTAACACCAGAGAAAATTAATCCACAAGTTTTTCTGTTATATATATCTCACATAATATGTCCATTCAGGAAGAAAAAAAAAAAAAAAAAGGACCAGTTATCTGTTGTATGCTTTACCTAGAAATAGAATTAACATTCATAAAAATAAAGTTGTCATCTTACACAAGAAAACCTCCTACTGTATTTCAAATTCTTATAATGGAAATAAATTCTAATAGAACATTCTATGTGTAACTCTAAATATATTCCCCATTGGCAGGAAAGCATTAGATATTTGCACAATGCCCTGATGTGTATTGATTGCAGTTAATTTTAAGAATGAGTCTTTCTTGGAGATTCTTGGCTGAAACTAGATACCTATAAAGTAGCTCTGTTGCACACATAAATGTAGGATTTAGAAATCTTGACTCATAATTCCAGGACACAGTGATTTTGAGGAGAGGGTAAGATCAATAAATCTCAACCTTTTAATGGTTTTATTGTAATATGTATTGCATGTAAAATCTGCTTGAGCCCTGAAGCTACAGATCTGCACCAAAATATCCGGGATCATATTCTTAGTAGAAAGAGTTTAGTTCTGAAGAAAGAGTATTATTTGTATCACTAAGCAGTAGATTTTTAGGAAGTCTAAGTCAAAAGTGCAGAAATACAAGAGTCATATCTATATTTCATTGTTTTATTCTACTTTATTCAGTTGCTTAGTCAGCTCTCAACAGCTTTGTTCCTGCTTCTGAAGGGGCTCTGAAAGAAATGACTAATTTTAGCTTGATGACAGCAAGCTATGAGGGAAATTACTGAATTCTTCAACCTATAGTATCTTTGAATAAGTCTACGTAACTTTCTGAAAAATGTGCTTTAAACAACTCAGGTAGCTGGGGTCTTTCCAGGAAATGGAGTCATAGAATCATAGAGTATCTCCAGCTGAAAGGGACCCGTTAGGATCATCAAGCCTAAGTCCTTGATCTTCTCATAATTTTTTTACTTAGATTTACCTAGAACTAAATCATATGATGTTGTCCAGGTTCTCCTTGAACTCTGCCAGGGAGCCTGTTCCAGCAAGTGACCAGCCTCTCAGTGAAGAACTTTATCCTGATGTTCAATCTGAATCTCCCTTGATGCAGCTTTATTCCATTTCCTTGTGTCCTATTGCTGCCCACCAGAGAGATGTATAGTATCTTGTATGTGTGATGCATACAAGATCCTAATAAATAATCTGATTTAATGACTCTTATTGGCTTTAAATTGGGAAAAATTGCAAATGTTCAGAAATGTTGAAAATGTTTATTGTATTCTTTTCAGCATTCATGTCAATCCTATAGGAATTGATTATATAACTGCGACTGTTGCATTTATACACAAAAAGCACAAGAGTTCCCAGATCCATGTCTTTGGATCTAGTAGAGAGAAAGGATTGAGGATCTCCATCCAGATGGACAGATGGACAAATCTATAAGTGTTAAATGATTGCTGTTGATGGCCCTCTTTTTTTAGGCCGAAAATAAAATAGGATGATTTCTTTTGGAATGCTCTGTATCAGGAAACTGATACTGCCACATTCGAGTCACACTGAAGGTCATCTTTTTTGTGCTTTGGGAAGTTTAAGAACAGTACAGTGAGTTGAAATCCATTGCATATCCAGTGTTTCTTTTCCCTGTCATATAATTCCTGTTTCCTCAATCATGTGAGTGCACAATGCTTTGATTGGACTGTTCAATCCAATCAAACCTGCAGGGTGTTTCAGAACTACCTCTTGCTTCATAAATATTTATGTATTTGTGGGTGTTTCAGTTGTTACATCGGGTGTTTTATGGTTTTGTTTACCTCCATATTTTGATGTATTTATTGCTTCACTGGTTCCAGTGAATCTAGCAGAGTCCAAAAACAAGTCTGATAAAAGAAGATACTTAACATTGTAGTGCAGTCTTTAAATGGTGCTGCAAGAACCTGTTATTTATCACTTCTGCCTATTTAGCTAATGATGGAGCTTTTAATTTTCAAAATTTTCATTGTTTTGCTTGTACAATGCAATGAAGTGCTTAGAAGAAAGGAGGCCATGTACCTGCTTTGCCTTTAGATCTTCACTCACCTTGGGGCAAGTAAAACAAGTTTTTATTTCTTTATAGTTCATTAAAATGAAAACAATTCAAATTATTTATTAGGAGGAAATGGATTTGGTGATTAGAGTACAGGACAAGAAAACAATACTGCTTTTTATTTCCATTTGGGCAACAGTTAAGTGATGCTCTGAGTGGTACAGTGAGTTCTGTACCTCAGTTTCCCATTTATAAAGACACTGTAATTTCCAATGATTTAATTAATTCCTGTTTATAAACACCTTGTATGTTTTTTGAATGAAAAGTTTTATACAAGCCCTGCAAGGCAGTGATTGTCTTGTCCCATGCTGAAAACAATTTTGGATCTTTTAATAAGAATAATGAATATGACAGGCAGTGAATGCAAAGCAGTATTTATCAGTTTTCATCTCATATGACTAAACAAACTTTAGTCCTGGTTGTGTGACCATGCATATGCATTTTCAAGATATTCTTCTTTAACACAGTGGGACGAATCTCTTGAGTAGTTATTATTTTTACCATCAAAGATTTGCAGAAGAGAAAACAAATATCCCAATTGACTGGATTTATGAGTCAGGGTCAATTTTCTGTTCTTCTGCAGAACTGAGACAAGTCCCTTAGACTGAAATAGTCCAAGTGTTCATGTGACTAACGCCTTCTGAGTTTACAGAGATTTAGAGCTTCAAATGTCTTTGAAAATCTGGGCCTTCATCCCTCTCTGCCCCAGTTGTTTTCATCAGAGGGGGGACAGCAGCACCTCTGTTCGTAGCGGAAACAAAACACCACAAGGGCTGATCGTGTGCACCTGGGCAAGGACAAGAGTTTCTGTTGCTAACCTCCCACAGGGGAGTGATGTGGCTAATATCCATCCAGATGCCTTTGATTTCCACAGCCCCAGTGCTGTAGTACCCATTTATAGCCGAGCTGACTGGGAGTGATGTTTGGAACGAGTCCAGAGAGAGGTATGAACTCACACCTCTGGATCCATACCAAGACACCTTCACCACTCTATCATCACTCTCCTCTGAGGGATGTAATGAGGATGCATTAATTAATGTTTATGAACTGCTTCAGTGCTGCCATATTTAGACTGTTAGAGTTGCATCTGTAGGAAGAAAATAGCAATCAGGAATTCCACCTGAAACAGAAAGCAGAAATGGGAAGATGAAACAGGGGACCCTAGAGTGGTTTTTCCCTAGGAGATGCTTTTCCACACTACAAAAAACTCTCTGGAGGTGACAGACATTCAAAGGCAGTTTCAGAGAAACCCAGGCTAGTAAAACTTTGAAGTATGTGATTGGACATCTACAAATAATTTAGCCAACTTTAACCAAAGTTTTTAGTAATGATTTTTCATATAAAAAGAAATAAGCTTAAGATGGGAGAGAGATTTATCAAATATTCCAAAATATTTCAAGGTTACTCTGGTTGGTTGTGGGAGTTCTTTAAATGATTGGATGCTTTCTGGAGCGTGTATTTGTGAAGCTTCATCTATCACTCAGTGGATTTTCTCCAGAGAAAAATATGTTGCCTCCTTACTTTGCTCATAAGGTAATGCAGAAACTCAGAACTTGATGGATGGATATCAAAGTGCGGCCTTGCATTCACCCTGAGATGAGAATGGGGATCAGGGAATGGCTCGGGGACACTTTGGCTTTATGAGGTAGTTTCTGAGCAAGTGCAGCTGTGAGCTCCAGGGCAGGATCCATGCTGACATGAATCATGAGATGAAATTTCTCTATAGGTAGCCACGGATTACCCGCCACAGTCACTTGTTTCAGGGGCACTGTAACTATCCCTGGGCCATTATTTCAAGTGTGTCCCTTGAACCTTTTGAGTACTTTGACTTACACAGAGTCAAAGAACAGTGATTGCAGCAATACTATTCTGACTACTGTCTTTGCCTTTTGAACAAATCCCCACACCAAAATCTGGTTTAGGCAGGTTTCAGTAAAAAAATGTTGTTAAAGCAAAAAAATGTTTTGCCCTCTACTTTAGGCTCTCAAAACAGGAACCTCAGCAGCAGCTACTGTTCATGTTCCACCCTCTGCTCTGTCCTTCCCACGCTCAGAAGGGGAGAAAGCAAAGCAAATATTTTATCAAAATGAATGTTACTTTGCTGGGAGACTTCAGCATGCCAAGTGAAGCTGATCCAGTCTGTCTGTAGCTTACAAAGAAATCCACCTTTTATTTTTGAAAAATTTCCATGAAAGCTCTACATATTTTTAGTCTGTATTTTAAAAAAGTGAATAGATGAATAGAACATTCTTCCTTCCAAATATCATGGTAATTTAGTTGGGTCTGTAATTTAGGAAAGATTTTTAAGCTTTTAGATTTTTTCTAAATTTTAATATGACTTATGCTACTATATTTGTAGTAAGAAAAGACAGCCAGAGAGGGACTTTTTATGAGGGCGTGTAGTGATAGGACAAGGGTGAAAGGCATTTAAACTGAACAAAGGCAGGTTTAGATTGGGTTTTAGGAAGAATTTCTTTCCTGTGAGGGTGGTGAGGCACTGGCACAGGTTGCCCAGAGAAGCTGTGGATGCCCCATTCCTGGAAGTGTTCAAGATCAGGTTGGATGATCCAGGGCTTTGAGCCCCTGGTCTAGTGGAAGGTGTCCCTGTCCATGGCAAAGGAGTTGGAACTAGAGGATCTTTAAAGTCCCTTTCAACTCAAACCATTCTGTGATTCTGTGATTTGTTCTCCAACTGAACCTACCAGACTATATACACAGTATAGTTCCTCAGCCTCAGCATTTTCATCTGAAAAATGAACAGATTCTTTCAATATTTGTAAAATGCATCTGTAAAGATTGCAGTCATTGGTTATAAAAAGACAATGACAATTTACAACAATTAAGAGAATAAGAAAATGTTGTAAATATTCAGTTTTCTTAACTTAAGGAGGGTAGAACATGAATTCAGATAGGAAAAGATTTTAAATGATATGCCACCGAAAGGGTTTGCAAAACACTAAAAAAATTGTGGCGTAGGATATATTTACCAAGTTACATAATTTAAATTTAAAATTTAATGTTTTTCTAAAGACTTCTGAATATTCTAAGATCTCTAAATAGAACTTAAAATGTTTCAATTTTTGTTCTGTTCATCTTTAAGCATGGGATTTTGGTCACTGTTGAACACAGGACATGGAAAGTAAAAATGTTTGGTCAGTTATTGAGAACTATGTACCTAAAGCATGATACAGATTTACATTAAATATGATAATTAACTAACTAACTACTCAATATTTCCCTTGCACAGTGGACATGGGAAGGAAAGACAGATTTGAAACTGATGTTACCAAGGAAAGAACTAGAGCCTTCCTAGGAACAGGTTGAATCTGACTCATGTGGTAAGCAGGACCTGTAAAATTTTCTTTGACAGACTCAGATTTTCAGAAAAGGAACGTAATCAGAAGGTTAAAATTATGATAATAACAGTCATGGTAGTAAAATGGCTATGGATGATGTGCCTACATCCTTAAGTTTATCCTGGCCCTCTCTGATCCAATGAGCATGCGCCAGTGCCTCTTCAGTGGAACTTAAAGAGATACTATCCGAGCTGTAGCAGAAATAGAGAAAAAATAACACTATTGCAAAGTAAGGTATTTCTTGGCAAGAAATGCAAAGATTTTTGGCACCTTGCAATGTTTTAGTGCCATCTGGTGACTCCCCAAAATGTTACAAGAACATTTGCCAAAATGCCTGGATAAAATAAATATATTGGCAATAGGAAAGTTTTACATTAATAGTTATACACTGCAAATCTAACTATCAGAGTTTCATTGCTTCAGTGTCAGGATACAGTCTTGTACCTCAGCATCAGAATACGAATTTTAAGCACCAGATATCTACATAATAAAGCTGACAAACAAGCAAAATATCTTCCCAAGAATTTTCCATGAAAACTGAGAAAATAAAGTTTCATGTATAACTGCCAAGAGAAGAAATAGTTGTTCTGTAAATGACCCATAATGAATTTTTCATTTGCCTTCTTTCAGGACAGAAATATCGACCCAATGAAGAGATGAGAGTTATAGAAAAGAGGAAATCTACTAGAGAAAAAGAGGGGTTAAAAATCCCACAAAACAAAGCCATAGAGAATATATTCTTTTTGAAGTAAGATGTGTTGAATTATGCATTTGCTCTAAGAATGGGGATAAAGTTTCTCCAATAATAAATACATCAATTAACACGAATTAGCTATTGTTTTGATTTTATTTTTATGGGAAGAAAACAAGCAGAAAATATTACTTATGTGCTTCTAACCTTTGCTCAAAAGCTTTAACAGTGGTTCTACAGTGAAACAAAAAGACTCCAAAAATAGTTCCTTCTTACTCAGCAGTCCCTTTTCTGGGTTCAGAGTCAAATCAGCCGACTTTGGAAACATTTTCCCTTACTTTTCGCGTATTTTAACTGTGCAGTGCTGATATATCTAAGAGAGATTAATTTTTTCTCTCTCCTGTCTTTTACATGCTAAGTTTTGGAATTATTTACTGAGTTTCAATCCATAAATGCAGTACAAATGTCTACTTTTTCCAGGTTTCTCACCTGTCATTAGGGACATAATAGGAACACAATGAGACTCACAAAAGTGATCATAAGCACCTCATTTTCAATTTCACATAGGTTAAATATTTAACTTCAGGTTTTAAAGAAACCAATTCTATTAGCTCTTGTGCCTTTTTCTCTTCATCAAAGAGATATTGGGCTGTTGCACCTTTGTTCTGACATTCACAGGTAGAGATTGATACAGTAAGGAAAGACAGCATGGAATGAGATATCAGAAATAATGTGTGACTGGACTTGATGACCTAAGAGATCCTTTTCAGCCTTGTCTTCATTACAGGGATCATAAAACTTCAAACACGTCCAGCAGAAACCATACATTGAGGGCTTTGCCCTCAGAGCTTTCAAGTCACTACGGACATTTGTATTGACTTCAAACCAGTTTGGATCAGGCTGGTAGTGTCTTAATTTTGTGAAATTTGGTTGGATTGCTGTGTTCTTTGAACACATTTTACTCTGAGCTCTGTTCATGCAGTCCTGGCTAAATGCTGCTTTATTGCTCCTGGTGGTTCTTTTGTCTTTAGGAAGGAGCTGTGGAAGGATGCTGTCTCCTCAGAGTTGGGCATCTGCTTTAGTATCATAACAGCATATTGTGAGGAATAAATCTGTGAGGGATCTGTTTTCCTGTATGGCACTTGTTATCCAATGGACAGGAGTATCTGCAATTTTCCCCACACCAAAATTCAGCTCAAGAACATTTTTTGTTTTTATTTCATATTTCTCACCACTCTTTCTGAGTGAAGAGTGTCACTTCTAACTATTTTTTTTTTTAACTTGAGGATCTGATGGGAAGGCAAATACTTTATATTTAGAACAATTGTCAAAATTCAGAATTTTTCTTTATTACACCCTTGGCATTTCTGTGTGTTTTTCCTTGGGGGAGGAAGAAAAGGAAAACAAAAAGGCCTTTGAGGTGAAAGGAGATGAGGGCTAAGGTGGAAAGAGAAGCAAGATATCCCAGGGGTTTTTTTTGTCACAGCATAACCGTGTCTCCTGGTGAGATACTCACCAGTAAGCAACTTTGCCTTAGTGTGGCACATTTGCACCACTCCAGCTTGTCTGTCACTCGATACTGAGACTGCTTCACTCTCAAGTGACATCCGAATTCAGAGCATCCTTTCCTCTTTTGGCAGGTTCTCTCAATATCATCTATTAAAACTCCCAGTTTTTCCTTACTTCCTCTGCTCCTAAAAACTGTGTGGAAGTGCTCTGAGTTTCTAGTATAGGAATTTTATACCTCGCTAACAGTATTTTTAGTTCTACACAACATCCACCATGCAGACCAGTGTCAGCCAAAGTACTTTATCCCACTGTAAAGGAGAGAATGGGCTCATATGTCTGAAGCCACTGATGATCCTGTGGAAAGCACAGCTTCAATTTTTAGCACCAAAACAGAGTTTCTGTGCAGCTACTTAAAACTCAGAGCTTCTGGATCTCAAAGCACAATGGCAATTATTTATGGAACACTGTTAGCTCTGTGGGTTGAAGGAAGTCTGACTGATGCCAGTGGAGTGCACTCCTGGAGATGACATGGAGGGATGCTTCCTCCCTTTTAGGCACTTTCAGTCTTTTGTAAGATTTAGAAGATTATGTTCTGTTTTCCTTTCACTGGCAGGAGTACCCTTTCGGTGTTTTCATGTTCTTAGATGCAGAAATGGGCTGTCAAGATAAAGAGGTCAAAATTTTTTGCTTGAAACAAGACACATGCTTGAAAAAGTGTTATCAACAATATCCTAAGTCAGAAAAACAGTGAACTTAATGCCAAGAAAGAAACACATATAAAAATTTCTGCGTGGGAAGACAAGTTTAGTAAAATATCAAGCAGTTGCATGACAAAATAAAGACTCACAGAGTTTCATGTGTGTTAAGATGTACTAATAAAAAGAGCAGGAGGCACACAAAGGCACGAACCCGATCTTTGGTACACAGCATTTGGTGCATCAACAACATCAGATGAAACGTCTGATGGAACATGACAGGCACAAATAATGCATGAACACTTAGAGCGGGTTGCACAAGTTCCCTGGCTGGCAGCTGCTGCTGTTGCAGTGCAGTGTTCAAGTCAAAAAATCAAAAATATTGCTCTGTCGACACGTTTTCCATAGCCATGTTGTACAAATCTGCCAGACTCCTTGTTATTCATGGTACCTAAATGTTGTCTGTCATAAGCACCTGGGTAACTCATTTCATTCTGTGATTTCATCATAAAATTGAAAGAAAATGCATTTTGCAGGCTTCTTTGACACACAAATTCATCAGACCTAAGGTTAAAGTGACTCTTCGGAGAAAATTCACTCTTTTGAAAAACATTCTCTGAGTTCAACTCAAAATTTGTTATTATAAAAGCATGAATCAACTTCTATTTTACAATACGAATAATTTGGACTTAGCAAAAGACTAAGGAAATACTGATAATTACACCCATTTCATCCAGATCTTACATCTTAATGAGCAAAATGTAGAAAGCATCTGTGTTATAATTGCCAAACACATTGGACCAGTATAAAAGCCTAGTTTCCAAACTAATGTAATATTCAGACAAGAACATATAATAAAAATTTTTCAGAGGCGAGATACATTCTCCTGCAAATGGGATAACTATTTTACAAGGAATTACATGAATAGCACTTATTATTTACAGATTATGATAATAGCTTATAAAAGGGAAGGCAAAAGCAAAGGTTTTTAGGGGTAAGTTTCTGGGGTTTACACCACTACTCTTTAGACACAGCAAAGTTAAGGTAGTTTTGACAAGCAGATTTGTGTGTAGTATCAGCTGGGAAGATACTGGCTAGGTGAAGAATATACTATTTAGAAGCTAATATTTCATTTAAACTGAAATTTAACTGACAGAAGGTAGGTTTAGATTATATATTAAGAAATTCTTTACTGTGGGGGTGGTGAGGCACTGGCACAGGTTGCCCAGAGAAGCTGTGGATGCCCCATCCCTGGAAGTGTTCAAGTCCAGGCTGGGTGGGGCTCTGAGCAACCTGGTCTAGTGGAAGGTGTCCTTGTTCATGGCAGGGGGATTGGAACTGGATAATTCTTAAAGTCCATTCCAGCCAACACTGTGGTCCTAGGATCTATACTGGTGTTTGAGAAAAGTAGTCTCAGCTGTAGCTAGTAGTTCTAACCTAGCTTCCTCATCGTCAGGTAAAATCTGTTCTTCAGGTATTAGGAGAGCTGGTGTTTATATACTACATTTTTTAGTGGAAGAAGCTATTTTTTCCTGTTAATATGAGAACTGGATGAATAATGAATAAATGTATTCAGGAACTATTCACTGAATTAGGTTCTCAAGTCTTGTTTTATTTTTTTTTAATCTTTTTTCCTTTGTTTTATTTTGTTTGCCTCTTCTGCCTTAGAAAACCATTTTAGCCTGCCATAATTTTGGGCATAAGCTGCTTTTTAAATCGCAAGAATCAGAAATATTATTCTAATCTGTAACAACATATAAGAACCTTTGGAAATCCAAAGTGTATGTATAATAATTTTTGATTTGAGCAGCACTATTTGATCCTTAGAAACCTGTGGGTCACTGAGAAACCTGTGGGTCACTGCCAGTGTATTTGGATAATGGTACACGTTCCTGGCAGAAGTTCCAGGTAAATTGTTTGTCAAGTCCTGACATGGTAAAATCACTGCAGTAAGAGAGTTGGAAGATCTTGGAAAAGAAATTGAGGTCCCATATATGGGACTGCTAAACTGGCAAGAATACAGTGAACAACCACATTTGGGCAGATTCCCATACCATGATAATTCAATTGTCAAGTGTTGAAAATACAGAAGCAGAAGTTAGTAGAAGTAGAGTAGGCTGTCAGCAGTGGAAGGTATTTTTTAATTTTTGATCTTTTCATATAATCCCCTTGAAATGTTGGATTATTGAGTTTGGTCTTTTTTTTTTTTTTCATGTGTGTTACACAAAACAGTCTGCAAACATTTATAATGCATTAT
>VWZT01011752.1:2683512-2698501 GCA_013397055.1 Pachycephala philippinensis
TATATATGCATATATACAAGTCTATGTTCCCATGTGTATGTATTCTTGCCCCAAATCTGGCTGTATCTGAGTTCTCCATTCTAAGCATACTTTGAAAGACTTTCTTTCTCTGACACCTGTGGACCTTTTCATGACTAGTCTTTCTCCAGTGCTCAGGCACAGTGAATTTGTCTGATTAGTTTTGACCCTTCCTCAGGGGGTGAGAAAATGCCTGTCCTATCTGGATGCTCATTAGCACTCAGAACCATCCCAGTTATACGTGCAGCGTTTGAAGCCTTTTCCTGATAATGATCTTGATGGTTTCAGTTCGCAGTTCTTGTTTTGCTACCAATTTTTTGTAGTCCCATACTCCCCAGTGTTCCCTGAAAAGACTTGTTTTAATGAGATATCTCTGGGCTTAGACATTGGGGAAATAGGAGGAGGAGAACAATGACATCAATAAAGCCTCTAGTATTCTTTGAGTATCCTGCCAACGATCCATATCTTTAAGATGTGCAATTCAGTGTTAATTCTGCCACTGACATATGCCGTAAGCTGCGTTACACACATTTCACATCTCCTCCTCTCTATGAACAGTGTGAGGGCAGAATTTTTCTGACATTTGTATAATACCCACTGGTTCTGAACTTGGTTTCTTTTTTTTCCCCAGCTGTGCCCTATTCAAGGTACTGATACGAGGCCGAATCAAGGCACATATCGTACCCCACCACCTACAGCAATGTGATAATGGAATGAGTAACCCTTAAACACCTTCCCTGATTTTTCAGAGCACCACCCAAGGCAGCTCTTCGAGCTCATGCCCCACATAATAAGGTTTCTGACCGCCAACAGCTAATCCATAGTCAATAACTGATAACCCTGAGAGGCACACCAGAACAGAAGGAGATTGAAGTGGAGGTATCACAGATATAATTGAAGGACAAGGCTGCTGCATGGAACAAGTGTTTTGCCAGACACAGCAGCTAAGACCAGAGTTCAAATGAAGTATTTCATCTCATACTTTCTAGAGTAGTTTTCAAGCACTTTGTAATTAGGAAATTCATTTAGCCCCAGACAGTGAGTAAAAACTGAAGGAGATAGGTCCTTTCTCTCTGGAGAAGAGAAGGCTCGGGGGACCTCATGATAGTGTTTCAGTATGAAAAGTGCAGCTACAGAGAGGATGGAATCACTCCACAAAGAACCACACAGAAAAGACGAGAGGCAATGAGTACAAGTTGCACCAGGGAAGGTTTCACCTTGACATAAGAAAAACATTTTATACAGTAAAAACAATCATTCACTGGAATAACCTCCACAGCGACATGATGAAGTTCCCATAACTGAAGGGTTTCAAGATGTGGTTGAAAGATTTCAAAATGTGGTAGGAAACTGTGATAATCTCATCTGAAATCTCACCTTTGTGCCCTCTACCATGGAAGTTTGGACCAAATCAGCTTTCAAGGTCTCTTCCATTCTGGGCTATTTTATGATTTTATGATTGATGATTATTTATTTAACCAGCAAAGAGTCTGCCCTGGCCCCTTCTCTGAGTCTCACAGTCTCACAAATGAAGTTCTGGTCACGGCAAGAGACTGAATCCAAGTTAGAAATCCTAAGAACATTATCTCTTCTCTATTCTTGAGTCTGACTTGATCAAATTTATTACTTGAAGATTTTATGTTATCACTACCAGAGTTTCAAATGCAGGACCTTTGGGACTGAAAGAGGGAAGCTGAGCCACAGCAATCAGATTGCTGGCATTTACTGTGTCTTTTATATTATGTTATAGATGATGTAGAAGGGGTGAATTTCAGAATTTTCCCCTTGGTAACTGGAATGAAAACAAGAATTAACTGGAATTTAAGTCAGTATACTCAGCATGAAGTAAAGTTCAGGCGAGGGGAATCCACTTCTCTCATCCACCGACATCAGACAAGTTCAATTACGAAGATGAGGTGGGAAGGTTAAATAATGCCTTCTCAGCACAGAATCTCCAAAACTCTCATCAAGAGGGCTGTAACACATCGTTCAAGAAAACAGTGGCTACTGAAAAAAAAGGGATATGCTCTGTGTATACACTGACCATGCAATGTGCTGGCTGCGGGTCTGGCTGAGATGGAGTTCATTTTCCCACAGCAGCCTCACAGGTCTGTGCTTTGCATTGGTACCTAGAAAGGTGTTGATAACACACAGTGCTTTGGCTACTCCTGAGCAGCTCTGGCACAGCATCAGGGCTGTCTCTCAACATTCCCCCCCACCATCAAGGGTCTGGGCAGAATCTTGGGAGAGGACACAACCAGGCCAGCTGACCCAAACTGACCCAAGGGATATGCCATACTGTGTGATGTCAGCTCAGATATAAAAGCTAAGGGAAGGAGGAGGAAGAGGGGCATTCATTATTTACAAAGTTTGCCTTCCAGAGCAACCACTACGTGTGCTGAAGCCCTGCTTCCAGGGACGTGTCTGAATTGTTTGAGGATTGGAAGTAGAAAATAAACTGATTTTTTTTGCTCTTTGTTTGTGCATGTGCAAACTTTTGCTTTTACTTTAATAAACTGCCTTATCTCAACCAACAAGTTGTTTTCCATCTTATTTTCTATCCACTGTCCAGCTGGGAAGGGAATAATGAGTGGCTTGGTGGGCACCTGGCATCTAGCCAGGGTCAACCCACCAAAGCTGGAAAGAGATGTCAAGCAACTTTTACATATATCAAGAGTTTTTACATGGACAAATGAGCCACAAGACTATAGATGGACAATATAATCAATTACAGAGTAGTTCTTAGCATTTTTTGTTCTTTACAGCCCTTTAAAATGCAGTTCTAGAAAAAAATGGAAACAGAAAATAATGAAGATTTACCATACAGCAGTTACTAAAGACTTGAATAATGAATTGTGCCTCATTGTAAAAACCTCAAAGTGTAAAGAAGCTAAAACAAATTCAAAAAGTGTAGATTTTAATCAGACATAATGAAGAAATTCTCCTGTGAAGGTTGTGAGGCACTGGCACAGGTTGCCCAGAGAAGCTGTGGATGCCCCATCCCTGGAAGTGTTCAAGACCAGGTTGGATGGGGCTCTGAGCAACCCGGTCTAGTGGAAGGTGTCCCTGCCCATAGCAGAGGGCTTGGAACTAGCTGATCTTTAAGATTGCTTCCAACCCAAACCATTCCATGGTTCTATGACAATTCCATGAAACTAATTACATGGAGGAACTCACAGTCCAAAATACAAGACGAAGGCAGAGCAGAAAGGCTGAAAAAGGGTGGGAGAAGAATGTAAGTTATTTATATAACATCACAGTTGAGAAGTCAACCCAAGCTTAGAGTTTCTTCCTAGTCAAGAACATACTCAATGTACTATTCCTCTTACAAAATTCCCTTGTCTGTAACATTACCAGTGCTTCTGTAATATTCCACTCTGACCAAATCATCCATCAAGGAGCCTTCTTAGTGTGGTATAAAGTTGCCCTCACTTCAGTGGATTAAACTCTAAATCTTGAAAGTAAATGGAGGTACTTGTGAGAAATATCTTTTCAGGTGACAATGGGATAAAAAAAGGTTTTATGACAACATTTTCCAGTGCCACTTTTCAACTTGTTGTTTTAAAATTTTCAGTCTCATGTAGGCCAAGAGAAGTTTTCAGAGGGTTTCTGCTCAAATACATAATATTTTTGTTAAAAACGTCCATGTTGACACAAAAACTGGAACAAAGTTTTGGTTTTTTTTTTTCACCACAATCTCTCTTGAAGACTGCTTTGGGGTTTGTTTTGCTTTTTTGTTTTGCTTTTCTGTTTTGTTTTGTTTTTTCTTTTTTCAAGCATTTCTGAACTGAAGGTGCACCTGTGAAAGACACAGCCTGAATTCTAGATTCCAGATAAAAATCTGCCCAAATAGCACCTAGAAAAATAATGACTGTTCTTGTAAATGGTGTAAATCTGACAGGGAATAGTTGTGAAGGAATAAATATGGAACCATGCAATCTCATTTGTACAGTCAGTTTTCATTTATGTATCCATCCTTTAAGAAGTCACTGGGGAAATGAGTGCAGACACAACCACCCCCTAGTCAGAAAATTAAGGGTGATTAAGAATTTCCGATTAAACCCAGTTTAATTAGTGGACAGTGTGAAGTCACAAGCAGGCCAGTTCCAAGGAATTTCCTTGTGTGTAGATGGTGAAATGCCAAATGGGATCAAAAGAGATTTTAATTATAAGAATGATGAGAAAAGTCAAGCAGCAAGGTAAGAATTAGTTCTGTAAAGAAGTCTACATAATAATACAGGCAACAATGCATGCTAAGGGTTCCCAGAGAATTAGATGTAATCATAATAAATGATAGGGCTGCACAATGTGTACAGTTGCTTTTTCAGTTCAAAGACTTAAGCAGCTGCATGTCCTACACAAACCTGTGAATGATTTTCACATAGCAACGAGCACTGTGCAGGGATGTAATTGAATCAAAGTTCCAGTCATTGGACCTGCAAATCTGAAGAAGAAATAAGTGACTCTGGCTCCTCAAACATGCTCATGTGCTTTCTCCTGTATCGTAGAATCACAGAATCATAGAATATCTTGAGTTGGAAGGGACTCACAATGATCATCAAGTCCAACTCTTATCCTTGCACAGGACTGCACTAAGAGTCCCACCGTATGCCTGAGAACATTGTCCAAATGCTTCTTGAATGATGTCAGACTTGGGGCTGTGACCATGTCCCTGGGGATTACGTCTCATTATCC
This sequence comes from Pachycephala philippinensis, assembly GCA_013397055.1. Classification (NCBI taxonomy): domain Eukaryota; kingdom Metazoa; phylum Chordata; class Aves; order Passeriformes; genus Pachycephala; species Pachycephala philippinensis. Next base: position 2,688,226 of record VWZT01011752.1, read on the forward strand.
TCATGAAATCAATTTTATTATGCTCCTCCAATACTTTTTTTTAGAATGATTTCTACATCACACCTAAGATCTTTTAAAGAACAAATGGAGAGCTCCAACAGACTGATGTATTGCTTAAATTTGCTTTACCATTTCCTTGTGATTGCCATACTTTGATATGTAGAAACATTTCTATCTAAGCTCCTTTTTTTTTGTCTTTCTATTTTTCTTAGTTCATATAGTTCCTAAAACACTGGAGTTCTGAGCTACTCCTGCATATAAATGCATAAATAATATAAACTTTTGTTCTGAAGCTCAGCTTATCTCCTACACACATGCATACAGTTCATTACCAAAGCTGAAACAAAGTTTAAAGGCTTGAAGCAGCAGCATACTACCTTTAACCTGGCACTCTGCGGGTGCACTGAATATTTTTGAGCTCTGGAAAGAGGAAGATGCCTTCACAGCTGGTTGTGTGGTATTCTAAGCCTGCAGGATTAATACTGTGCTACAATAGCTGTAGCCACCGCAGCCTGTTCAATTATTCACTGCAAGTATTCTACAAAGTGTTTCTTGCAGCAACTAGATCAACATGTCCAAAGAAATCTCCTAGTAAAGATTAATGAAAGAAAACATATAAAAGAGCCCAAAACTTGACTAGTCTAGCTTTACATGTGACTGTGAACAAATGATGGTAGGATAATAACAAACCTCACAGAAAGAAAGCAAACTCCCTGGAGACGTTCTTACAAGTCCCTGTGGTGATAAAAATAATAGGACAGAAGGACAACACAGATATTTGATAACAGCTGTATTGACTGATTTCAGGTTGGGGAAATCATTTTAATATATCAGAGGAATGAGAACAAAAGAAGGCAAAATGATTTAAGACCAAGGTCCCAACACTGGTCTGAAACATAAATAGATAGACATAACCTGACATGAAACAGAGCAGATGGAGCCTGAAAAGCTTTCTGATGTGGGCAAAACCTAGCTAGTTTTATGGCACATCTTCACAGCTTACTGAAAGGTTTGTACAGACTGTTTGCTGCAGTATCAGGATGCTGAACTTAATGGCTGGGATGTTCCTTCCAGTTCCATGCCCTTCCCTTCTAGACTGAATGTCAGAGAGATTATGGGCAATACCAGTCTCATTACAGGTAATTATAGGAACTTGTGCTCTTTCTGAGTTATAGAAGGATAGAGTTTATCTAGTGATTTACAGTCAAGAGGTCATCCGGGGCTGAAGGATAATTTTAATTGAGGTTGTAATTAAAATATCTGCTTTATAACAGCTTTTCCTGTTCTTAATGAATGTGTTCCTCTATGCTTATTGATTTATATATTAATAAAGAAAAGTCTAGTGTCAGATTTGTTTACTGATTCTTTCAGGATTTTTTTAGTGCTTTAAAGCAAAATCAATGTTTGGAAAAAAACAGTGCAGAGGCAGAGAGGTTGGGTCTGATGAGATGTTTGGCTTAAGGACTCTAAATCAGATCAGTATAAATGTGAATATATGAATTTGTAATTATTTTAAAAAGGGAATTACTTCTGATACCAGAAGTTAAGGGGACTCATAGCTTGTCACTCCAGTTCCTGAGATCACTTTGCCTTCTACTGCTTTTCATCACATGCTGGAACTCTAAAATTCTCTAGGAAACTCTAAAAGTCTTAGGGCAAGGTACAATAATAGAGTGTATTTGCCCCAATGCAGAAGAGATTAATTTTCCCTGAGAAGGGCCTGGGGTTCTGAAATTGGATAAATGTAGAGGTAAGAAATAACAAAAGTATATAGGATAGAGTCCCCTTCTCTTAAATTGCAATGACCATCTCTGTGGATCTTGTTCCATTTAAATTTGAATAACCTGAAGGTTTAAGAGAATGTTTAATAGAGAGAATTTTGAGATTTATTATTTCTGAGAAATAATTGCACTAAATCTGGCGAAATTTTGCTTTGGATCAGTATTACCACATAGGAAACACTTTCTTATAAAAAAAAACAGAGTCTTCCTTCAAATATAAAATAGATCTAAAAAACTATAGAATAAATATTGCTAGATTTATCCTCAGATTTGCCTTCAAACAGCTGGTTCTCTTCAGACACATCACAATGAAAATGAATGGTGTATTTAAGTCCACAGAATCTCTTCATGACTTGTCAAGTACCTGCCGTCCCAGAAATTAGGGAAATATTGAGAATAACCATGTGGAGGTGGTTACCTACATGATGGGAAAGAGCCTTTCCAACTGTCTTTTCCATGGTTCAGGGATAAACAGGTTTAAAGCAAACTGCCAAACCACTGGTACAGATCAGAGAGTTCAGTCCCACTGTAAGAATATTTGACACATTATGCAATATTATTAAAGATTATCTGTAAAATTATAAAATAAATATAATCCTATTTATCTTTTGATCGCAGTGTACAGTATGGAAAGAAGACAGCATGGCTCTCATACCCAAGAATGTGTTTGTAAGCTTGGTAGTTAGAGAGGGAGAAAAAAACACCTCATGTTTTTCACTTGTAGTTGTCTAAAACTAAGGAATAGGGCTGGCTGTAAATTTTGTTAAAACTCTTTCTGGTGGAAAACTTATCTTTGATGAGATACCCTTCTTAATGAAAAGAATGTAATTTTCAGAGAAAGTTTCTGGTTGTCCTTTACAAAATTACTCCCAGACAAAAATTCTGAAAAAGGAAAGTATTTCCCTGTGAATGTTGTCCCAATGAATGACAATCACTTCACCTAATTATATCCCTACCTTTAGGGATACAGCCATTTAGTGCAGGAATTTAGTCCACCCTTGCCTTTCCCTAGAAAAGCAATAAAAAGCAGAAGAATCACCTGACCAGTTATAGATGTCTACAATGAAATGGATCTCACTCTAAAAGTCCTCATTTATAACCCTTTGGCTACAAATAAAGTCTAGATGTCTAGTTCAAATATGGCCATCACACTGCAGATCTCTCAAATTAAGTTAAATGAATCCAGCCTTAGCTGTCATAGGAACTTTAGTTCCTGTGACTTTTGGTCTCTTTCTATTAAACAGTATGCTGTTTTTGGCTGGGATAGAGTTAATTTTCTTCACAGTGGCTGGTAGGAGGCTGTTTTGGATTTGTGCTGAGCACAGGGTTGATAATATAGAGATGTTTTTGTCATTGCTGAGCAGGGCTTGCACAGAGCCAAGGCCTTTTCTGCTTTCCATACTGCCACACTGGGGAGGAAGTTGGGGGTGCCTGGAGGTTGAGAAGAGACACAGCCAGGATAGATCACCCCAGCTGACCAAAGGGATATTCCAGATCATACGACATCATGCTCAGTGTATAAAGTGGGGGAAGAAGGAGGAAGAGGAAGGACATTTGGAGTGATGGAGCTTGTCTTCCCAAATCACTGTTACAAGTGATGGAGCCCTGCTCTCCTGGAGATGGCTGAACACCTGCCTGCCCAGGGAAAGCCATGAATTAAGTCTTTGCTTTTCTTTTGTGTTCAGCTTTATCTCAACCCACACATTTTCCAGCTTTTACCCTTCCAATTCTGTCCCCGATCCTTCTGGCAGGAGAGTGAGTGAGTGGCTGCCTGGTGCTGGGTTGATGGCTGCGGTGAAACCATGACAAACAGCAAGGAAGATCTCCAGGACTTCATCTCCCCTAATGTATGACAGATGTTCAGCTCATATTTGATGCATTACCTGCTCCTATCAAGACTGAGAACTATGATGCATTATGTCAGGGAATTAATCCCAAAAATGAAATTAGGGATGTGAAGTGCCTGAACCATGGCTCCTGCAGGACACTTCAAATACATATTTTGGAACTGAATAGGTCTGTTTGGAATGAAAAAATTCAGGAGGTTGAGAAGAAATGGTATGATTTGCCATTGAAATTCCATGATTGTGGAAGGTGTTTTTGAGGGCAGGTTTTTGTTAGTTGTTTTGCTCTTTTCTTTTATGTATTTTGGGAGGGTTTTTTCATCCAACTGTCTCAGCCTGTTCCAATGATTAATGAGAACCCTCAGCCCTGCACATACTGCAGGCAGGCAGGACACAGTGGTATATGGCACATACTGTCCATCCTTCTGAGGGTAAAGCAGTCAAAAATGTAATTTCTTGTAATCTAAATGTAACACATCTCCTTCTTGTCCAATGTTGTCATTATTAGATCACTTCCAGGCCTGAGGAGGGCTTCTGTCTTCTCCAATGTGGAAATGCTTACATTACTCCACACTCCTCCCAATACTTGTAGTCCACCAAGGCAAATACTACTTATTGGATTTATACTTCTGTCTGGGAAGTTGCCTATTTTCCCCTTCTCTCCAGTGCTTTTGGCTCAGAGAGAAACAGCAATTAGCAGGGACCCAAAATCCAATCCTTGGAGTACATAGCTGTATAGTGTTCTCAGCTCTGACTGGTGTCCTGGGTGGTAAGATTCCACTGGCTGAAGTATAATATGGGATTTTTACTATTCGAAGGCTGTTTTCTAGGAGAAAAATGAAAATAAACTTTGAAATAATGACACACATACTTTGTTATAAGAAAAATATGAACTGTGTCTTCATCACCTGAAGGTAGGTACTATGAAATTTCTGAGACTGTTTGAAATATATTCATGTTTTTTTCCAGCATTATGGACTCCTACACCACATATCTGAGTCAGGGCCATTTTGTCTTGTTTGATGCAAGCTGTTGTGTTTTGTAAAACAGCATCATACGATGTGAATCATGGAAACATGGAATCACATAAGCATAGAGTCATATAAGCAAAAAATAATAGAGGCATAGAATAATATAATAATTTCCACCACTATTTCTGAAATTAGTATCTTCTGTTGTGCATAGTCTGATGAATCTTCAGCCCCTCATGTGATCAGTCTCAGATCTGGTCTTAAATTTCAAGGGTAAATGGGGACATACAGTCTTTGTCTCTTCCTCCTCCTTCTCTAATGCTCTCTTAAGATTTAGTTATTCTGTACTTAGTGTATTTGTGCATATGTACAGACATCTATGTTTGTTGTGAGTTGTAAATTCTTTGACTAATTTTTAGCCAAATTTTATAATAGTGTAGAAGAGGTCAAAGATTCAAAGATAATGAAGACATTACAAGTTTTGTAAAGATGGGTATGTGAATAGAGAACAGGAATTTTACAAATGCTCCCAATACACTCCTATGTGAGGTGAAGACTTCAGCATCAGCTTATATGTTATCAAACAGCAGATATCAAACTAAGCAAGAACCAGCTCTGGAAAATACCATCCAATCAGGTCTAGAAATTGATCACCAGACGCAAGTTGTGGAAAACCCGAATTAGTCAGTTCACATTCTTATGGACAAAACAAACCAAACAAAACCAAACCAAAACTATTTCTCTTTCTTGATGCCAATTTTTATGGATGCAAATGCTGCTATTTGTCATCACTGACCTAAGACATTTTTGGGATCTTCAGACCATGCTGGCAATATTAGGAAATTTGTGGGGTTATTTTCTCTCTTCTGCGACCTGGCTTGTTTTCATACTCCTGTCTCTTTTTCTTTTCTTGGACAAATACAGTGAGCTCTTGTTGGTGCTTTTTGTTGTTAGCAGAAGACCTTTAAAAACCTTTCTGAAGGCAGTTTTATGAAGTGCCGTGCAGAGAATGAATACTGATGACATAGAGGTGAATTTGGAGTGAGTCACAAATACTTACTTGTTGGGGCATGCTTGGGTTTCTTCACAATATTTCTCAGGAAAAGGCAAGCATAAAATAGAAAGCAGAAGGATGCATCTTTTGTCTTTGCCTATGGAAAATATGACAAAGCATTGTATATTTTCCTGTAGTTTTTGAGTAAAAGTCTTGAAATTTTTACTTTGGAGAGGTAGTTCTGGTCTGAGTTGGAAAGTTAAGGACCTGAACCATGAGAGTGTGGTGACGGATTCTGTTGGGCAATGCTGGCATCTATTTTCTGCTTGCTGTGGAAATGGAATAAGATTCTGGCTGCTCCTTCTACACCTCCTTGCCAGAAAGAAATTTTCAACATTACACTGCCTATGCTCCTACTACATAGTGTATCCAACAGCAGACCTCTTCTAATGTAGAAGATAGCTTTTAAGAACATCTTCTTACAGTTCACAGTGGAAAAAATAGTCTGAGGGACAGACACTGTGACATTCCTAAGAATAACAACCCTCTCCTGTCAACACATCTCTAATTTGCTTTTCCTTCCTTTCTCCTGAGCTCTGTTTGCCAAGTAGAAACAAATAGGGATGAGTGTCTGATTTCATGGATGTGCTTGTAACTTTGAGTATTGTAAAGCTATACCTATGGCAGCCCAGAAAGCTAATTGATCTCTGGAGTTCCTGGACGGCAAACAAGACATTGCTCTGGTCCTTTCTAAGATGAGAGTGAACCAGGAATGCACAGATTTGCTGCTTAGCAACAGGACATAAATCTCTGTGAACAGAGATATTTTCTAATAAAATTACAGAAACTAGAGATTAGCAGTATCTACCTATTCATCCAGTCCTTGTCCTGGGGCTAAGCTCTGTTTGAAGTATCTCAGACCAGTGAAGTCTCCATGTTTGCTTTCTTGAAAAAATCTACAGTTTTAAAATCACAGAATCATAAAGATTGGAAAAGACCACTAGGATCATTTTGTCCCAAAGTTCTTACTAAACTCTCAGTAAATAAAAGAAAGCAAGCATTTACATAATATTTTCTTTTTTTCTTTTTAAGTCTTTTGACTGTGATTTGCATTTGTATTTTAAGGTTAAATTAAAGGAAAAAATGTCTGCATGTCAGGGAATTTGAGCCACACCATGAACCACTGCTGAAAATTTTACCCCAAGCCTGCCTCCCACCTGCTGGGCTGTGTGCCATGGGCTTACAAGGAGTGGCTTTATGCTCTGCATGGTAGCACTCTCACTGCCCAGTTTCCTGATTGAGGGGAACCTGAAGCCCAACCAGGCCAGCTAAGCATCTTTAAACAGCAGGGACTGGAATGGCTCTTCCATTGTTATAGTAGCAATTATTGGCTTGCTTTCTGAAAGAGCCATGTAGCTGTTTTTCTCTGTGTTTTAGTGAAGGAGTCGTCAGCCTGGTCCAGCCTGGGAGTTTCTGTACAAGTCTGCAGCACTCAGTCTTTTCTGTTTCCTTTGATTCTCCCAGTGTAATGATTTACTACATCAAACAAAGTTTGAGTCCATTCTTTTTCCTCTTATATCTGTTCCTAGAGCTTAGCACTCACATTTGTTCTAGTTATTGAAGCCTCCTGCCCTTCCTCTGTACTTAGCTCTGTTTCTCACCACATTATCCAATTAGCACCTCACTAACTATCCTGTGGCTGCCTCTTTCCTCTGACCCAGCAGTATTTATACCAGCTCAGTTATGCTTCCTATTGATACTCCTCTCATCCGTTGAAGACAATGGGAATGCTGCCTTGTTTAAACAAAAGGAAGTCCACAAAAATATTTTGCTGTATAAAGACCTAAAATGCCCATCAATAAAACAGCACGCTATGGATATCCTTTGGTGCTGGGCATATTTGGTGCTGTTTGAGTGCACGAATGCTGTTGAATATGAAATGACCTTTTGTTTGCATTCTGGTGATATAGCCCAGTTTGCTGACCCTTCCTAATATATGAAATTCTCAATATATTAAATATTTTACTGCGGGTTTTTGGACTGCGGTAATAGGTCTGATGGGCTTCATATCATGAGTTTCAAAGCCAGGACCTCCATATTTCTGTTCCAACAAGTTCTCATGAGTGTGGTTACTGCTTTTTTAAGAGGAGTCTCTGTTTAAATGTTTTTGGGGTTTTGTGGCCTTTTTTTTTTTTGGGGTTTTTGGGCTTTTTTTTTTTTTTTTTTTTTTTTTTGGTTATGAAAATGCCTATTAGATTAAGGAGTATGGAACAAAACTGAGAAACAAAGTTAGAGAATAAGTATAGTCAACCTTTTATTTATAGTTCAAGGCAGACACAAATTGAGTGATTTTAGCTCTGTAGCATATTGAATTACTTAAAGCCTGGGGTTGTGATCTCATCCAACTTTTAGAAATTATGTTGGGTCAGGAGAATCTACCCCATCCAAACACACACATACACCTCCAGTGAAAAGTTAGAATTGGCAGTAAAGGCCATTGTTCACTAAAATATCCTTGATTTTATCTGAATTAGTGTGGCTGGAGACAGCTGTGCTTTCTGACTTTTATGGATAAGTAGGTAAGCATTTGCTTATGTTTTCCTACTCCCAAAGTTATTTGAGAGAAAGCCTTTAAAATTTGGTATTTTAATGATTCAAATAGAAGAAAATATTTTTGAAAGATCAACTACTTTGGCCAGCATTCATATTTAATCTCCATTTAGTAACAAGTTTAAGCATGGGTGATTAAAATGTGCATGTTACAGAGCACACATGACTTAAGAGCACATCTCCTTACACATCAGTGGGATCCTGGCTCCCAAATCAATGGTATTTTTCAAAAAGTTTTTCTGTAAGTTTGTACATGCACCAAAATTCTTCATACCCTTCCCATCTATACATTTTTCATTAAACATACAGATGTATGGAATGTCACAGCCCAGTACAGTGGTGCTTCAATAGCAAAGCAGTCCAGTTTCCTTCTCAAAAGCACAGTAAGAGGTTCACAGAGGGATGTAAGGGACAGATGGGTGTGCACATTGCTCTTAAAGAGAATGTATGACCTAGCATCTTCTTCGTGTCTGACATTCATGCCTTCAATGGCTGCCTTACTAAGGAAAACATATGCTGATGCACATGTTATCTAGGGCAAATGGGAAAAACTAGATCTCTTACACCTGGTATTACAGAAACATGACTTGAAATTAGAAATAGAAGAAATTTGTACATGGACAACTGCTTTAAGTCTATGACAGACCTTCACTAGTCATCAATGGGACCTTAACTTTCGCCAGTTCTAGTTGGAGAAGACACAGTGTCTTACAGGAAAGCTGAAGAATTATACCTCTGTGAAGCTGGTCGTGCACAAGATCTGAATCAGTCCTCTGAAATGCTGCCTTTTTATCTTCGTGACTTCAGTCTGAATTGACTTTCATCTTGACTTTTAAATGGGGACTGCAGAATAGATCATAAGCATAGAGAAAAAAAGTTAAAGGTAATCAAGCAGTCACATCACATTCTCTCCACGTCTCTTTTTTTTTTTTTTTTTTTTAATGTTTGACTTTTGGTATGAATTCCAATTCACAGGTCTTTGTCAGGCACTAATTTTCATAAATACAAATGCTACCAAAAACTCAAATATAGTATTAAAATCATTTGTTATTAATAACTTAAGAAAGCACAGTTTTCTATGTATAGACCACATTCAAAGAACTTTGCTCACAAAAAGAACCTGGAAGACTAGCTGTCACATACGAATCTTGTAAAACTGTAAGTGGAATTTGATGCTATTCTAGTATCTTAGAGGGTAAATTATTAATGTTCAGTGTTAAAGAAAAAAAGTGTCTTCTGGGTAAATACACAGCCTCATTCAGATGACATTCATATACCCTCGCTCTGAAACTATGAGGAGGAAAAAGTCAATATCTTTAGAATGTGAAATGTGGAATGCTAAAAGAATTATGGTACCAAGATATGGGCTTTAAGTTTCTAAATACTATCTATTCTCAGGCAAGAATTTTTCCATATTGCTGTCAGACAAGTTAACGGATATCAAAAAGTCAGTACAGGACTTAATTTGAATATGTACACTCACAGTTTATTTACATGCAATACATACAGAAGCACACACAACCTACGTGAAGTATTTATATATAGATTAAAGGAATGTAATATATGCACACACATATATGTACATAAATTTATATATACTCATTCTGATCTCCCACACCATTTGTAATGGATAATTAATATTATGCATATATATATCTACACACAAATGACATGAAATGGATGTACTATACAGAACAATTTTTCTCTCACTACCAAGGGAAATGTGATTACCAGGTGCTTTCCCATGTAAAGTGATTCCTGGTTCTCTGGGCTCCGTAATGCAGTCATTTGGAAATCACAGCATCTTTGTAGAAAAACCATCTATGACCTAGGCAAAGTGTCAGAGATTTTTTATGTATTTATATTTAATAAATATTATAAAATTTGTTTGTGTAGACATTTTTAAATTTTTGTTGAGGGAGGAGAAATTCCTGGCTTGGTGGCTTTAATCTTTTTCGGGGTTTTTTGGTAGACTATGTGTTTTTCCACTGATAGGTACAAGCTAAACATTATGCCTGTGATATTCAATGGAGTTGAAAGACAGCTCCTAATTTCCCCAAACTTTTTTTTTTTTTT
>VWZT01011752.1:2700039-2731767 GCA_013397055.1 Pachycephala philippinensis
AAGGTATAGCAGTAACCAGAAGAACAAAGATCCATGATGTGATGAGCCTGGCACTGAGCCTGGGTGATTCCACACTACTGAGGAAGCATTGACTGCCCTGAGCTTGGTGCCATGCTGACAATATCAACACCAATCTCAGTCCTGCTCAGACAGGACTAGCAGCTCTAATTAGGAATGGATTTTCCTGGAGATGTCAGTCAGCTCAGAGAAAGAACAGGACTTCCACTCTTCGTGTGATTTATGGGCAGTTTGGAGGACAGAGACATCCAAGAGAAGGTTTCATGGAGATCTCATAGCAACCTTCCAGTGTCTGAAGGCAGCCTGAGGGAAGCCAGAGAGGGATTCTTCACCAGGAACTGTAGAGATGGGACCAAGGGTAACGGGTGCAAATTGAAATAAGGGAGATTTTGATTAGATACATGGCAGAAATTCCTGTGAGGGTGGTGAGATACTGGAACAGGTTCCCCAGAGAGGTTGTGGATGTCCCCAGCATTTCCAAAACTGTTTTTCAGGGGTAAAATTCTTCTTCACAAGCAAAAATTTCCATTGTCAATGTAAACCTGAGCTGAGCTAATACTGAGTGATTTTACCAAGATAATAAAGGTATGTATTTAGAAAAATACATTTATAAAGAGATGTAGGGCTTTTAATATATTTTAAGTCTTGGTTTGGGTTTTTTCTTCACTATTGTGCTACAAGTGTGTCTGTCTTGTATTGTTTGTTCATTAAGGTTGCTGCACAATGGACTTAAGGCTGTTTGTGCTCTCTACTACTCTGTAAACAACAATAACTAAAGAAGAAACTTTTCTTCTAGCTCAGAAAAATATTCCCTGTAGATGTGCTGCTATTCTGGAGACTACATGCCTCCATGAAGATTTTTCATGTCCTACAATTTCTGGCCTGCAGCCAGCCCCACCTTTAATTTTGATCTTATCATGGCTCCCAAATAAAGCAATATAGAGTCAGTCCCGAGAAGAATAATCTCCAGAGCCTTATCAGGGCTGCTAGACCCTTGTGCTGATTATTCATTATACTTTTTGAGGTTCTTTCCCCCTGTCAACCCATGAAGCCAAGTACCACTGTGGGACCAAGAAGTGGGTCTTTTAATACTGAGAGAGTAGAGCTTGGCCAGCCAAAGGAATTTTAATACTACATCTTTGTGGAAAAGGTGTGCAAGTTAATATGACAGCTCACTTTTCCAGGAGAAGGTTGGAGAACATTCCAGAAGAGTTAGCTGTCAAGTTTGCATGGTCAAATTCACGTGAAAACATTGCATTTGAAAAGAAGACAAGAAGATGCCACTTTGGCTTGTACTGAATTTTGTGGTTAGTAGCAGCCTGGGCTGCTTAATATTTTGGTGATTTGTGTCTACAGAAGCAGTTTGATTTTACTTGCAAGAAACTGGAATTGAATGCAGGAGATTTGGATTCAAATTCCACACGTGACCTTGGACATACCTCTTCCCCTTAGAAGTTCATTTTCTCCCATGAAAAGTAAAGATACTGGTATTTCTTTCATTTGTCCTATCCAACCTGACTGTGAGCTCTAGATTTTACAGTGAGTCGGTACACCACCTTGCTCTGTGGGGCCATCTTCACAGCTGGCTTCTGTACTCCTATAACCCCTGGAATAATAATAGTTCTCATTAGGGACTCCTCTTAAAAATGTGCTTTATCATGGCTAGAGAAATCCTCTCTCAGATTATTAATTAAAATGAAATCCAATTCCTTTCAACTATGGACCATGACATTTGCAGTGGAAACATTAAGGGCAGAGAAATTTAAACGAGCTATCTTGAAAGTTTTATGTTTGAAGGCTTGAAGATGCATTTGCCCCCTCCTCTCCCCTCCCCGTGTGCATTGTTTCAGATCCATTGCTTATTGACTGATAGACTTATTGGTGAATTCTACAGCAGTGATCCAGCCCAGGGAGGTCAGCAGGGTGCAATTACTAGCAGAACAGGCTTGGGTGTGCTTCTGAACTACTCCTCCCTGCACAGCTCTTTCAGTATGCATATCACATCTCCCTGCTTGTAGCAGGCTGATGAGTGTGTGCAGTTAGTGCAGGCACACACATACTTCTGCGCTTTCCCTGAAAGTGGAGCATTAGCAACTGCAGTCAAAACGCACCGTTGCTTCTTCAGCTCTGATCCGAGCAGCAACTGTCTAATTCTGTCTGGAGGAACTAGGAGACAGCACTGGAGGCAAGTTTAAAAAGGACCTAGTGACACCCTGCTGTCACATCTGGTTTCATGGATCTACTTATTAGTAGTCCATTTAAAATTACTTTCCTAGTCCCATCTGTAGTGCACGTTCTTGAGAACTGGCTGGCTGGGAAGGAAGGAGCACACTGCTGAAGGTATGTTGCAGTCCTCTTTACCTTACGTCTTGTGCTGAATGTTTTTATCTGTGCATCTCACTTGCAGACATTCCTGGTATATGCAGTTTTGCACTGAGAGCTGATGGAGAAGGGCTTTAACAAATCATAACATTAGGAATAAATAGACAGGTAATTTATTTTGGTTTTTTTTTTTTTTTTTCCCTTCGATTAGCCACTCTGATTGTTTGTTAAGGGGTAAAATTAAATGACTGGATTAAACTTTCAGGAAAGATGACAACTCTGACAGCATTTAGCATCACAAGCAAATAGGCTGCTGTTATTTCTATCAGGGAAAAATGTCCATTCATTGGTTGTTTTTCTGTGGACATGGAACATTGCTTTAAAAAGGATGTGTTTATTAAATATGGGCTGTGTGTGCACTGCCAGCTGAAATTTGCATACATGTTTTGAAATTTGAAAAAAAGACTCTAACTTTCAAAATGCTCTGGACTGCAGCACACTTCTTTAGAAAACAGGAGTGAGCCAGGCTTTTCATTTCACTTAAGTTCTTTTACTGGCATATATTCATCTGGTAAAAAGTCTTTGCCAAATACAAGAAGTTTGCTGTTATTGCATATCCATAAATGTAACAGCTGTCAAGAGCATGAATATTCATAGTGTTTAGATTTTTGCTCCAAAGATTTTTATGATAATTCTGACTTTTCAAAGGGGATGGGATCTTAGATCAAAGAATTATGCAGGTTGAGATATTGTGATCATCCGTATATAAGTGTTTTCTCAAAAACACCCTAGTATAGATAAGCATATACTGCAGTACATAGCTGACTGTACCTGTTATTTACTTGCAGCCAACTTGATCTGTTGCTTTTACTTGTGGATTCTTTTGCTAACAGGTCATCAGCAATGAAAATGAAGTACAGTTCAGATGCTGGTCTCTGATGGGATGTTATTTCCCTAGTGCTATACAGCTTCAAAACATATCCAAGACATTGCTGATACTATGATGATTAAATTTTAACTTGGTGCATCCTGCATTTTCACTTACTGAAAACTTATTTTGGAATGTTTCTAAGGTCAGAGAAGCCCACTGATAGCTCAGTGTATTTTAAGGATGTAAAGTGATTGGAGTAATCTTTCCTTAGGAAAATTCTCCTGTCAGTATTTTATCAAAATTGTATGAGCAGCAGAGATGGTCCTCCCCTGCAGGTAGAAGTAGAATGGTCTTGAAAATATATAGGCAGCATGCGTGCTTGTGTGTCTAGAGATAACTAACTCATCTAAAAACTTAAATAATCCTAGCTGCCTCTAGATCTCAATGACTTCTCTATTACTAAAAATATCTATTTAAAAGGTCATACTGCAGATTTCTGTAACTTCACAGTGAAGAAAACAACTAGACAGGAATTGTGTTATATAAAACCAACCCAGAAACCCTATTAAGGCTCATTGAAATTATTTCTTTAAAAATCCTCCGTGTACTTGGGAAGTGCTCGGAGCTGTGAAGTACCTGCCTTTCAAAAGTGTGACAAGTGGAGCTATCCATGCGTGCTCAAAGTGAATTTAACATTCCTAATGTCCAGGGGCACCTCTTTGGCAGACTGTCCTCACTCGGGCTGGACCGTGCTGCTCACCACTGGCAAGGTCAGCCTGGCTGGAGAGCTCTGCCTCCCAGCTGCTCCAGCCCTCAGCCGGAGCTGGGCTGTCACTTAATGTCTGCTCCTCAGGGGACGGCGAAAAAACTGTTTGTCCCTTTCATCTGTCATTTTTAATGACAGCTGAATCAGTCTGGTGCTTAGGTGGAAAGTTTCTGTTCGTCCCCTCCTATCCAACCCCTCCACACGGTGGATATGCAGGGATTGCAGACATGAAATACTTTTCAATACGTATGAGAAAAAGAACAATTTAATGGGTCAGGTCCTATTTCTAGGGAGAGGAAATCAGACTACTCTCCTGAAATCAGTAGGAAGTTGTTTACATGAAGAGAAGTTGTTTACAGAGGTACAAACTGGTACAAAATCTCACTTTTACTAGGTGCTGTTTGAATTTCTGTGACCTGTGGACCTGGCTCTGTTCCTTTAAAGCTTAGCTTTATTCCAAGAAAAGTAGCCAAAATGTAGAACTTGTCTTTTCACTCACTGAGAAAAAAACCTGCCTGTGTACGGTGACAACAAATATCTGAAGGCAAACACCTTTTTTCTTTCCTCTCACCAAAGCCTAGGAGAAAAAAAAACCCACACCAAAATATCCAATGAAAAACATCCTCCCAAACACCTCTGTTTAATTCCCTTTAAGACATATAAGGTCTCCTCTTCTGCTTTAATGTGTGTCAGGCTCCTTCCTGACCTCCAGCACTGCGTTGGAGGATGCGAGAGTTAATTTACTTTGACCCCTTGGCCGCCTGACCCGTGCGCCTCTTCAAAGCAGATTTGTTGATGATATCAAATGCAGCTGCTGATGCGTTTCTCTCCTGCCTTGCGAGAGTCAGAGCCGGCATCCAGAGCCTCGGATGCGTTTTTTAAAGTTACAGTCTCTCAGCCCCAGCACTGCGATTCCCAAGCCGACCAGCCCCCTAGTGTTTTGAGGTATTTGATGCAAAGAGGTTTCTGTAGCTGTTGCTTGTCTTTAGCAGAGGTAAAGAGGGGGATTTGAAACAGCTCACAAAAGCTTAATGGATTTATTGGAATCTAGAGTGATTGGTAAAGCCATGCAGCATCCAATCCTTCTGTCTGGAAAAAGCAAGAGCTGGGTTTTTTGTACTTTTAGAGCACCAAAACCTCTGTGATTGCCGCTGCTGCAAGGCTGTGAGTCTGTCAGAGGCTGCTGACATAGGAACTGCTGCAGAGTTGTTATAGAAGACAGTTAGTTGTTTACACACTGTAACTGGGATTTCTGAAAGCATCTTCTATCACACACACATGCTGCAGCACTGGAGCACTGCACAGGTTCCTCAGCTCTCCCATGGATGGTAGCTGAAAATGAAGAGGAGAAAATGCCATGAAGCCTCAATATTGTAGCAAACTAGGATCCAGACGGCAAACCTTTTTACAGCAATATGGTGGATTAACTTTAAGACTCCCCTGGCTACTACTCTCCTGATTAATTTGTCTTTCCTTAATGCTGTTTTGGTGTGATGCTTTTTTTCAGGGTAATACCACAAAAATGCGTGGTTTCAGGCAGAGTCTTCTATCAGGAGAACTTTCTTTCATCTCTATTAACCCCTTCAGAGCTAATTAACAGATTGCATGACCAGTAGCAGCAATTTGAACTATATATGGAAAAAAAATGCATTCACAGTACAGGCAAAGCATGAAACCAAGGTGATTTGCACATAAAGGAAGAGGAATAACCTGTTGGAAAGAGAACAGGTTTTCACTCTTCTGGGCTTTATCACTAGTCAGAAATAATTTTTGGTAGTGCAGCTGCAATCATGGCTGAATTTCTTCACAGGGGAGACACAAACCTCAGGTTGGTGTTGTACACATGCCAATATTTTTGAGGCTAAATGTCAGGTAGTTTTGCTTCCCCCTGTAACTTACAGATCCAGCCCTGTCTTCTTGTAAGCTGCTACTGGTGTTTGAATATGTTCTTCCTCCGTGCAGTCACAGCAAGGATCATCACTGCCCACATCTTCTTCAAAAAGCTGGTTGGTGAGACACCCAGTGGTGACAGTGAGCACCCGTGATCTGGACAGTGGGACCTCCTGGGTGCCTTCCTGCAAGTTATCCTTTAGCCGAAATCTTGTCAGAAAGTCACCCTCAGAAAACATAATGCTTAAGATTCCTTCCCTTTACTTTCAAATTCTGTAGCTACCTGATGCAGATTGAATGTAAATTGTTAAAAAGAAATATTGTTTAAATAAAGTGTGTCCAGAACACCTCTTGATGATTTTGGTCTGCATTATGCCACTTTGGAAGTGGGTTTATAACTCATTCCCGTATGTGCATGTATGGGAATGAACAGCAAGTTCCACTCCAATTCTGTATCTCACATGGCAGGTATATTCAAAACCTAATGAAATGGGAATTAAAAACCCGCATCCAGGTCCCACGCTGTGACACAGTTCATCTGCCATCACTGCCATCCCTCCCCCAGCTGATGACTAAATTCACTAAATTTCTCCCTGTTTAGCCTGAAAATTCCTTTGAGCTACCTTTATGAGAGTACAACATATAACCAGAAGCCAAAAATTAGATTCAATTCCAGATTAATCCCAGAAATAAACCTCTGTCTAGTAAGTAAAATATTTTTTTAGGCTCTGCAGATTGTATTGACCAGCTCACTGTTAACTAAAATGGGACCTTAGTCTTCTATCATCTGATAATTTGTCACTAGTTTAGTGAGTACTTCTTTGTCTCCTGTGCTCTGGAGACGCCTGCAAACAAATAATTAACTGTTGTGGCTCTTCCTGGGGTGAGGAGGAACAAATCATTATGGTGAAATAGTGGGTTTTGCCATAAAGTTACTGAGAAGAGCTATGGCAGAGTGAATAATGCATGAGGTGACTTCCTTTCAGGAAGGTTACTAACGAACATTTCCGCTAGCTGGACATTTGGACTTGGTCAGAGTGGTGTTTATATTGTTTTGGTGATACAGAAAGCAGTTAGGGAACAATTATGAGATTCTCTCATATTCTAAGACTGTGGAGAAATGTCATTATCCAATTTTTAAAGATTAATTAAATAATGAGAAAATGTAAAACTAATCCAGTTTTAGATTCATGAGTAAGTTAACACACGAATTTAAAAGACGTACTATAAAGCGTTGGTAAGTTTTATTTTGCAAGATAAATGCTGCAGTGGTTTCTGTAAATCCAGGGATAAAAAATAATTTCTAAGTGCTTTTGATTAAGTATTTTAACTTATTATTTATAAATAAAGCTATAGTGCTTACTAGTTTTCTCTTTACTAAAACTCAAATTCTGGTATCTCTAAAAGGTGATGGAAGATGTAGCTGGGCTTATTAAAGATGAATAAAGCTCTATAATGTTTTTTTTCATTGCACTAGATTTTTTCTAAACAAAATCTCTTATCTCAGAAAGCCATCAAGTTCTCACAAGGAACATAAATCACAGCAGAATAGGCATCCTCCTGCTTCATTCACTGAGCTCCATATGCTTATCTACCTCGTGTTTCTGCATCCCAGGCTCCTAAAATGCTTCAGTCAACATTCCTTCTGAATTGTGATACGTCATGTTAATCAGCCTCTACAGTGTCCCAAAAATGTATGTAAATTAGACTTTTGATGAAGCAGAATCTTTTGACAGGATTTTTGCATAAATCACACACACAAGCATGCTCACACACAGAACCTTTTTAGAGAGGAGGACATTTTTGGACCTCATTTTTTCTGGAGTACATTGTGACCAGCATGCTGGTGCTGCTTGTGAGCAGGAGTATGTATGTGGCAGTATGCCAGGTCCCATAGCAAGAAGCAAATCAAGTTTAAGTCCGCTCTTGGCAAGAAAAAATGTACCAAGGAGAAAGAAACATAACAGTTTCCTCTTCCTTTACCCTCCTTTCCTCCCACTCGCTTTCTGGCACTTTGTTTGTTCTCTGGGTTGCTTTTTGCCAGTGGTAATATCAGCATTTTTAGTGTTAACATGAGAGAACATTGTCATGTTATGGTAGATTAATGTTTTAAATTAATCTGTTCTTAGAGAATAATCAAAACTCAAAAATAAAAATAATTTATTTGAGTTTAAATCAATTTAAATAAAATTTAATTAAATTTGCTGACTTTCACATTGCTTATAAATTACCTAGGTCCACTGAATATACAGAAAGCCATACTGAGGCTTGTTCAGATGAGTCTTGTAAGTATTAGCACTGCCTGGCTGCAAATCTCTCAATTTTTTTTCTCTTCTGACCTCCTTTGCTATAGTTTTGTGTTCCACCTTGTCCTTCAGGTCTGTATTCAGACTGCTTACAAGTCTGGGTACGTCTGTCTCATCTGTCCCTCTCGCTGAAGGGTTGAGGCTGAGCGAGCAAAACAAGAGCGATGCAGGCAGTGCTTTCTGTCTCTTTTGGGCAGCCCTCAGCCTGTAGCTGTGTAGGCAAGGACCTTCAGCTGCCATTTATTTGTGCAACTGGGGCCCTGATTGACATGTTCTGAGGTGCCCCCATGAATCCACTCCACCTTCTACATCTCAGTCCAAATGGGAGGCAAAACTATTTCTGTGACTCTATTTTTGCATGCTTAGAGTACTTTTTGGCACAGAAGCATAGAGTAGAGAATCATAAAACGGTGTGGGTTGGAAAGGACCGTGAAAATTACCTAAGTCTAACTTGCTGCCACGGTCAGGGCTGATACCCCTTAGGTCAGATTGCTCAGGGCCTCATCTAAGCTGGCCTTGAACATTTCCAGGGATGGGGTGTGTATCTCACCATGAAGTGGCACATGCCTGAAAATCTGTCAGACCTCACCCAGAAAGTATGGGACCATGTCTACTTATCTTTCCCAGTGGTGTTGCAGCCTAATAACCTTGTTGCTCTAGTTTCTTTACAGAACTTCCCCCTTTCTAAAAGTTACTGTGCTTTCATGAGGGTTTATATGGGCTATCTCTTTGGAAACTTTTGCACAGTTGGGGCTTAAAACAACTCCTTTGATATTATACAGTGTACATTTTATGCATCCTGTAGCTGCAATGGTAACACGTATGTATGGTGCACCAACTAAAAGAATCACAGAATATGCTGAGATGGAGGTAACCCCCAAGGATCCAACCCAAGCTGAGTCCAACTCTTATCCCTGCACAGGACAGCCCCAAGAATCACACCATGTACCTGAGAGCAAGATACTTTATTTTCTATGTCTAGATACCACAAAACAGTGTATGTACAATATTTACACTCTGCATGAGGGAATACACAGGAAACAAAACATATTTGCAATCATACATACAATTCGGCTTTCACAAAACGCACATTACCCACAGAGAAAGGTCAGTGATTTGTCATCTAGTGCAAATCCAACAGAGTTTGGAGTGTCAGAATAAAGCATCCCATAGCTGCAAAGACATACAGGTTGGCTGCTGCCTTTTTAAAAAGGTAAAAGAGCTTATAAGTATGTGCAATTTTATGGCTAAATATAAACAGAAGAATGCTTCAATAATCATAAATACAGCTGTAGAGCCAAATTCTCCTAATGATGCAATAGCAATATATATAGATACACATATATATTCTATTTCACAGTTTGAAGTCCTTAATTCTCAAAACCCAAGTCTTAGTTTCCTGCCAATTTTATAATTTTTCCTGTTGTCAATTGCCTTCTAAAATAAGTTTGAATGAGGTGGAATTAAGTTTAAAGTTTGAAAAATTAGGAACAGGTGCTGTGTCTATACCTGCTGCCATATCACTTTCTTTGTGCCTTGTATTGCTGCTTTCTGGAACAAGCTTTTTTGATCCTGTCTCTTGCTGCTAATTTTGCACCGTCTGCTGTTGAAAGCTGGTGGACGGGACAAAGTTGATGAGTATTAGAACAGTGAGAGAGTTGAAGATGTTCAAAAACAGGGAAGCTTTGCAAACTGAATAAAAATAGGGTAGTATTACTCTTTGCAAGCTGAGTAGAAATGAAGTAGTATTACTCGAGAGAGCTTTAATAGCGCCACACAATCACTGTGTGGCTTAAATGTGTTTTGGTTTTGGGTGCTTTTAATGGCAATAATTAGGTAATCAATATTGTTTCAGAATGGAAAAATATCCTGCTTAACAACAGAATAACATTGATTAACTAAGATAGTACCATTTTAAGGAACATTAAGTAATCAAGACTGTTTCCATGATGACATCCGAAAGTGAGAGAAAATCAGGCAACTCTAGTATTGGATGAAGCTGGGACTGCATTTGCACTGTTGCTGAGGAGACAACGGCTGCTGCATTTGCCTGTGCAGTCATTGTAGTACAAATGACTGAGGGAGGCACTGAGTTCATTTCAGTGAACTTGGATCTTATCCTGGATACAAACTAGATTCTTTCTAAAGATACAGATTTCACTCCACTCTTTTCATTACCCTTTATACACTTGTTAATTCAAATTGATATGTTTAATTTGAATACCTAAAATAATTTATGATTATATATAACTTGCACTTTGAAATTTACTGAGAGGTCTTAGGAGCTTTTCAGGACATGCCACTCTTAATAGATCTGCTTTACATCAGAGGAAAATTAATAGTGGGGTGGGAAGTTATACAAAGAAATCCTGTCTGCTGGTGGCACAGGGAGGAGTAGGGTCCACAAGTCCTGGGTGCTAATTTGTTGCTGTATCTACCCAGGCATCTTGAACTGTTTAAATTAAGTATCCAGATTAATGCAGAATTACCTACACTTTCATATATTCGGGTAACTACAGTTACAGCTGCAGCTTTTCAAACACTGCAAAGAAAATTTTATGTGGATGCCCAGATTTAGTCATTCTGATCAGGATTCACTAAGAGCAACATTTCTCAGAGATCTGATTCTGATTCCTTTTTTGTCAGATATTGCAGGAAATGACACTGCGCTGCTTTTGCTGAACCTGGGGGTGGCACAAAGAACAAGGCCAGACTGAACCAGGCTCTGAGCAACCTGATCTGGCTGAAGATGTCCCAGATCATTGCAGGGGCATTAGACTACATGACCTTTAAATGTCCCTTCCCATCCAAACTGTTCTATGATTCTATAATTCTATGATTCGACCTATAAATGACTTTGCATGAGTGGAAGACAGTGAGCATTTGGTAAAGAGTATAAAATCTTCAAGGACAGATCCAGGGTGCCAAAAATTAACCGTGGGGCTGAGAAATAACAAAAAAGTGTAGGTGGTGGTTGAGAACTCTTGAAACTACTTGAAACCAAGTGGGTATGCCATTAAGCTCTTTTCTAGGCATAAGAACAGTCAACACATCTTCTCCCAAGAGTTAACTGACCAGACAGTCTGTATTTCATGATACATGAGCATGTCCTTAAAGCATTCACTCCTGGAGGCAGGTCATTACATATGAATCACAAGTTTCAATAGGGGAAAAACACTTGCAGCATTCAGAGCATTGAGGGCAAGCTTGAAAATATGATCCTTTATATTATGAAAACTCAAAATCAAAAAATAAAATATCAGTTTCAAAATATTCTTCTTCAAAAGTGGCAGCCAATCAAAAAAACAGTCTTTTAATTCAGAATTGGTCTTGGGATAATCAGGGCAAAATAGTGTACACACTTTAATGTTCAGGTTTAACCTCAACATAATTAAAGCAGAAATGTTGGTCAGGTGAGAATTCTTATTAGTCTTGAGGGTATCAGGAAAGCTATTGCCCCAAAGCCAAGTTTGAAAATCATTTTCTATAGAGAGGATTAGACTGTACTTTCATAGTAGCCAAATTTAGTCAAGAGGTGTGACACAGTTTTTATGCATTTGGGCTTTGGATTAGTCTATGAAATGAAATATACCATTATTGCATTACAACCTGGAGAGGACTGAAAGGGAGAAGCTCTGCTTAGATGGAGCAGAAGCAATCTCTGTTTCAGTTTTCACTCTGATGCAGATGATTTTCACAGTGGTTTTGTTTTCTATCATATGCCATGCTTGTTGTATATAATTATGTGGGAGGCCATCTTTCTACCTGATATCTTCTCAGTCAGCTGGTGTTTTGTGTGGGCTGACGGTGTGTATAGTTTCACATTCACAAAGGTGATAATCTATGCAGATGGTTACAGGAAGTGGTTCATGTAGATAGATCTGACTGGTAGGAGAACATGTAAGATGTTTTGGTGTGTACGTGTTCTCACACTTTGTCTTGATAGTATTTTATCTGAAGCCAATTTATTATATTCAGTACTCAAAAGGACTTGACTTGATCTTGCCTATGAGAGTTCTTCTTCTGACAGGTGCTATATCCGTCTTCCTTCTTTTGTAGATCAGGAAACAGGAATTTGCTGAAAATGGCTTTCTAATCTGCAGTTCTGCACTGGTGGATTCATTTGCCAGCAGACTAAAAGCAAAATAAGGGCTGGAATAAATACGTTTTACTGACATGCAAATTTAGCTTCTTTTGAATAAGCACCAGAAAAAAGGCCTTATTATCCAAGTCGAAATGGTCAATACAGTCTTTCTGACCTTGTCTGGTAGACTTGAGAGTGTTAAATGCTCTGGTAAATTAGATAAAGTTGCATGAATTCAAATAGAATATTTCTATTTTTTTAATATCCATAATTTATTGCGTGGCTGGGTATGCCAAACTGCTTCACTATGACTATCATTGGATCTTGTAAAATTCTCAGAGTCAGTGATTTTTGAATGCTACACTTATCCTCAGAATGACTTTACTTTGATCTTACTCAAAGTTCTGCAACAATCATAAGGGCAACAGACAGAAAAAGATACCCTTGTTCAGGACAGGCAAACCCAGCCGGATAACTTTGTGCGTTCATGACAAGGCAGACTGTGCACACTGAAGAGAATAAAAAGGACAAAAAAGGGATCTGTGTTTAAAAATTTCTCTGGTAAATAAGGGAAGGGATTGTTCCAGGAGTCTTTGTGGAACCGGAAGTCCACAAATTGCTTCCACTCAGTGCAGAAATCCATACCCCTGATGGAGACATTGATTTTCCAAGTAGAGGGTGCTGTTAACAGTAACAGTCTCCATATTTCTAGATGCAAAGTCAGTAATGATTTGTGTTAAATTAGAACTGAATAAGCAATTGTAATTGGTTTTAATGCAGATGAACATCCATCATCTACAGCAATTTTGGCCTTGTTATTTTTTTTAACTTTGTTTCTATTCTGATTGTATCTCTTTTACAAGTGACATTTTCAATTTATTTACCTTCTAGACTGAACATTTTTCTATTGTCTGAGTTCGGTTTCTCTTGTAGTTGCATATGACACGATTGACTCTCTCCCTTGTGGTCTGTATGATAAGTTAACTGGATTTATCTCATCATTTTTCACACAGTTTTGCATATTTTCCAGTCCATCAGTGATTCAGTGGTTCTTTTCTGAATCCCCTGCAAGGGTAGGGGCCTTCCTTTTCCTTCCATCTAGAGGCCTGTAGTCAGTGGTGTTCCCCAGGGATCAAGAGTAGGTCCATTATTATTAAACTATTTCAGTGGTGTCCAGCAACAGATCAAGGAATAATAGTCAAAAATTAAAACACAAGAAGTTTCACCTCAACATGAGGAAGAACTTCCTTACATTAAGGGGAGCAACGCTCTGAAAAAGTTTGCCCAGGAAAGTCATGGATTCTCCCTCTCCAGAGAAATTCGAAACCCACCTAGACATGTTCCTATGTAATCTGCTCTAGGTGACCCTGCCTTGGCAGGGAAGTTGGGCTGGATGATTTCCAGAAGTCCCTTCTAACTCTAACAATCCTGTCATTCTGTGATGATTCTGTGATTATTCTGTGATTCTGAATCAGTATTCTTCTTAACATATGGAGAGCAGAACTATGGCCAGAATTACGGTAGGAATTATAACTTTGAAAAACATATGTTCTGTTGGATTTTTTTATCCTGAAAAAAATTTACATGTTTATAATCCTAGTATTTTGTTAACCCTTTTGATTGCAAAGTTGTTCTGAGAAGCTGCTCTCAGTTTATCACACTTTGTCATCTGAAGACCATTTCAGAATCACAGCTTTCAAGATAGAATCTGCTGTTGAACTGCCATGGCCTATATTATTGCCACTGGTTTGTGGTTTAAGATTTGAAACATATATGGTTTGTTTAAAGCCTATAGGGATGACCTTTCCTCCTCCTTTATTTACTGCTCCCTAGGCATTTGGTCATCACCAAATTCTATATCTTTTTTACATGTGGTTTTGTTTAGTACTTATCTATTCCTAAACCATTGATAAAAAGATTAAGACATACAGAGCCAAAAAGAACTAAAAACCATCAGTAAATTTCTACTTGAAATGCAGCTGGTTGGCACTAATTCAGATGTAGCATTGTGTTCTGAATCTTATTATTTAACTACTTCTTAATTCATTTATTATGTGAATGTTAAATTGTTCAAACTTTATCACTCAAGATGTCATGTGATTTCAAGTCAAGTACATTACAGAAATCTGTTGCAGCAACATCATTATTTTCATCACACGAAGTTGTAAACAGCAAAATGTTGCCAATATACTTTAATTTTCTACAAATGTAGAATAACATTAATGTTGTTAATCATTCTTTCATTTCTTATTAGTTCAGTTTTATATTAGCTGTTCTATGATTTGTTCTGGAATGCTGTTGTATCTACAGATCTATAGCTTTCCATACAAAATAAACCAAAGTTGTGTCTTGCATATTTTTAAAACATGGCTGTATTCTGGAACGTCTCCAGATCTCCAGAATATATTGGAAAGTGAGCATTTGTGATCCACAGAATTTTTTGCCTTATGATTTAAGGTCTGCGTGTTACCTGGATCTGCTTATCTTAGAATTCTCATTTTTAGTAGCTGTTGCTAAATATTGATATTAGTTATGGTTGTATTCAGTAGTTTCTCTCCCTTTACATTTTATGACTGCATTATTAACTCCTCTTGCCAATATATAAATATTTACTGAAAAAGTATCTGTCCTGCTTTATTGTTAGAAATTAGTCTATTCCATCCTCCTAGAAATTTATCCACGCGGTTTGTTATATGAGTGATCTGGAAGGAACTTGTGTTTTAAACTTTGAATGAATTATGTCTGTTTCTTGACAGGCAACATTGTACCTATTGTGCAACACTAGCTACAACAGAAACAAAGATTTTGTCTCCGGTAGCATCAGTTATAACTTCTAAGGAAGATGATTTTGCTTAAGTAGTAAAATATCGTCTGATCCTCCCATAGTCTAGCCAGAAATTACAGTGAAACAGGGAAATGACACTAGTCTGTCAATAACATTAGAAAAACAATAAGGATTTTTTTTAATAAGCAAATGTTGCTAGTTATTAAGTTACTATTACTATTATTGTTTAAAAATTAGGAAGTGTTTTCTGACTAGAGGCAGAACTGGAAGTCTGCATTTTCTTACTTATTCTGCCAGTTTTTTGATGTTGATGTCAAAATCTTTTTTATGCAGGATCAAACAGAATTCTTATAATGTTTAATTGTCAGAAAAAACTCTTTAAAATTCAGCACAAATATTTGAAGTTAAGGAATTATTAAAGAAATCAATGCTTATTCACATTTTAATCTGCATGAGAAAGCAGAAAATAAAAAATAAGAAGCAGGAATACATGGGCCCTCTTGTAAATCAGCTGAATCTGAGAGTATAGGCCAGACTGCTGTAGACTCTATAGCTCTTTATCTTATTCTTCTCATGCTTGGATTAAATTTGAACGAATTTCAGAAGGAATTCCATCTCAGTGAATGCTGTTTATAAAACTTTGCTTGCCTTTTTATTCTTCCTTCCTTAGGCCCTTATCTGAACATGTAGAAATTACTGCCATCACAGGAACTGTTTAGAGTGCCAGTAAACTTTGGGTGTTTTTTCTATTTTTTTTCTATTTTAATAACAATTGCATTGTAAGACTGAGTAATTTCCATTTTTTTTAATGCTAAACCAAGATATTTTTTCAGACTAAATGTTTTTATTCCTGAAATATCTTTCTCTCATCTTGTCTTCAGAACATTTGCTTGGAGTCATCTTTAACATCCTGCTCCATTTTTCATGGCGGGACAGGTGGGGAAAGAAACTTAGTAATTTAAGGTGAAGAATAGCTCATTAGACAATTAAAGATTCAAACTGAATCTTTAAATTCACTCTGGATCTTTAAAATTTGACTTTGGATCTGGACAATAAAGATTTACTGATTTTAATTTTAACCCTTGTGTAAACTCAAGAAAATATCTTAAAATTTGAACACTAAATCTTAAACACTTCAACATGGATCAAGTGAACAACTAAAAGTTTTTATAATAAAAATATCCAGCATTTTACTGAGATTGACATGGCTTCATGTAGCTTATATAATAATTTCAACCGTAAAAGAATTCTTAATGCATTCTAGGTGAGAAGTAATAATTAATGAGGTTTTACTCCTGCATTTTATTGCAGTTATGATAAGTAGGTCCAGCAAACAGTTGAAGCTGAATGGCACAGTATCAAAGAGCAGAGGGACTTTTCTGGTAAAGGGCACAAACAAGGCAAAGCAGAGACATGGACCAAAGGAAGCAAAGGTACTCTCTTGTTGAAGGAATCCTGCCTGTGTCTTAACTCTCTATTTATGATGGGAAGGATTGGGCACACAGAAAGGCTTTCTGGATGATACCCTATTGACCTAAACTTAAATACCTACAGTAGTCAGGCAAAATCTCCCAATGCATATTTTCAAAGTTTCTGCATGATCTGTGGCTGTTTAAATAATGTAAGTATTTGCTTTAGACCTGTTTACTAGATACTTGAAATTTAGGAGAAACATAAGTGTCTAAAATTTTTCAGAACCCTATATAAAGATTTCTGTGACTTCTATGAGCATTATATCAATGGTACAGAAAAACACTGAAGTTATCTTAATAGAGAAATGTGGTATACAGAGAGGTCTAACAGTATATCTGGAAACATACAGGGCCTTCATGTTTTCCTTTTGGTTTCTCTCCCTTACAAATGCATATCTCATGCATAATCTTGGCTTCCTTGCTGCTATTTTTTCCTTCCTAAGGAACAGTATACCATGCCTCAGACTAGTGGAAAAAGAAAACTTAGCAATAAAAACTGTTAGTTACTAAGAGTTACTTATTTTTACTTTATACCTTGTCCAAAGAGGGTGATTTTGCAAAGAATGGCTATACTATGCCATTGCCTGCCAAAATCAAGCAGATACTGAGCCAAATGTAAAGAGACCAAAGTTTTTTCATGCTTTTCCTGTTTAATCTGCTATTTGAAAAACTTCAGTGACATTGGCCTCTAGATTAGATAGATGTATCTTGTTTTTATCTGAATGATCAGTTCCCCACCAGCTTTCCAAGAGAAATTCCCTCAGCCAGGGACTGAAGGGAAGCAATCCTTGTGTATGAATCCAGGTCAGCCTGGGATGGGAAGTTCCTTGGAGGATGGCACTCAGAAACTCCCATAGGCACTCTGGCTGGGGACCAGCTAAAAGGTTTTAGACTAAAACATGGGATTATTCCAGGACATAACTCCTTTTCTTTCCTCAAGTCATGTCTCCTCCATGCAGATCTACAAATAGTGAAATAAGATAAAGTTTCTTTTAAGGCTTGACATCAGCTTTTGTGTGTAAGGCCCTCTGCTCTTATCATAAGGTCTCATGGTCTCACCAAATTACTCCAACAATTCAACCACTGCCTTGACTTTTTATAGACACGTTGTTCTTTAGTGTTTCTACTCTATTTTTGAAACTGCTGATATTGCCTACCTCACAGTCTTCTATGGAAACATTCCAGAAGTTCACTAAGTCCTATGAAAAAAAGAAGGTTGCTTTTATCTATTTTAAGCCAGTTTCCCAAAGTGCCCCCTGAGTGTTTGCAGTAATGTGTGGGTAAGGATTCATGGTTCTGCACTCATTTTGTGCAACACCTTCACAATGTAAAGCTCAAACACATTTCCCTCAGCTTTCTTCTTCTTAAACTGAGGAAGAAAAAAGAAGAAAGTAAAGATGAAGACTGAGAACAAAACTCTTTAGTCTCTTCTCAGAGAGCCATGTTTTTTCCCTCTTTGTCATTTTAGTAGCTTTGCTCCGTACCTTCTTTAATATGTCACTCCTGCTCAGCAGAGATGAACTATGCATGGTAACCAAGGTTTTATGCTGTTAATACCTTCGTTTCTGTTTTCAATGCCCTTCAAACGTGTTGCCATTTTTAGCTGTTGCTTCACAGGGAGCCATGATACTTTGAAAGCAGATGTATTTACCTTAGGAACAGTACTTTCACACCTTGAGGAAGGTTATGGTCTGAAAGCAGAGGCTGCCAGCTTTCACTCTTATAGCAACAGTCAGTAAAAAGAGGACTTAATGAACTTGATGAAAAGTCATCACTTTAACACCTAAAAGTGGCTTTCAAGAAGGCTGAATAAGGACTTTCTGCAAGGGCATGCAGTGATGGGCTAAGAGGGAATGGCTTTAAACTGAAGAAGGGTAGATTTGGATTAGATATTAGGAAGAAATTCTTTGCTGTGAGGGGGGTGAGATATTGGCATAGGTTGCCAGAGAAGCTGTGACTGCTCCATCCCTGGAAGCGTTCAAGGCTAGGTTGGATGGGTTTTGAGCAACCTGGTCTAGAGGAAGGTGTCACTGCCTGACTCTATAATTAAGAATTAAAGCTCTTTCAAGTTTCATACACTTTATTGGATGCAAAAGAAAAAAAATCTTCTTTATAAGCATGAAGCATAAAAAAATATTTTGCCTGTTTTTCCAAGAATTTTGATGCACTGTAACCTTTTCTTCTTGCAAGAAGTTTCTAAAAGACCATTTGCAACCCCTTTCACTCTTTTTTTTTTTTTTTTTTTTTTTTGAGAGAGAGAGAGATAATTTTCTCTTGTAACTTAGATACTCTGCAATCCAAACCCACTGCTGTATTCTAAAATTTCTTTCAGCTACTGTATCTCCCAGAACTCACTGCCAGGGGCTAAAGCCATATATTATATAGTACTGAAGTTGATCTTTGTCTCACTGAGAAGGCTTTGTTTTATTTTACTTGACACAACAATATTTATTAACTTCAAAGTCACTCACAGCATATATAACACTTGAAAAATTGCACCTACCGCATGGGAAAAGGGGCTTTGTTTAGAAGGAGGTTGAACCAAATCCTATAGTAATCATTAGAAATACAGATTCTGTGCTTTGATACCTCTAGCAAAGCTATCTGCTGTTTGATTATCAGTCAGGACACACAAGAAAAATGGTTGTTGAGTCATGCAGAGATATAAAACTGCAACAGGTATTTACAGGATATATTACTGCTAGTTGCCTCATACACACTGAAATTTGTTTTCATATGGCTAAATGGTTTAATGATCTTTAGAAACATTTCTAGACTTCTGAAACAAGCATTTCTCTTAGTTACAGCCTGGATTTCAGTTCAGTTTTGCAATCTAACAGATGAAAGGGCTCTGTGGATGTCAGTTATGAGAAGGAGTATATTGATAGTCCTTTGTAGGCAGGTGCCTAGCAATAGGCATAAGAAAAAAGCTGGTATGATAGAAACATCTGGATCCAAGCTGGATCTTGACTTTAAGTGGAAATAATGAGGATACTCCCCCATGTGGAAGAGAAAGTGTGCTTACTGATGGGTATTTTTGTTCCCCCCACCCTGCTAACACATTAAGGTTCTGCACTAAGAATTCCTGCAGCAATTATTCCCGGGGGAAGAATGTTTGGGGGTGTCATTTTGCCGTGAATGATTGCTGAATTAAAAAACTAACAATCCAGTGACAAAATGAAAGTTCCAAATGTGACCACTGAGTGGCAATCAGAGTATACTCTTGAAAAGTCTGGGATTCCTTCTCTTGGGCTGAGCACCGTGCAGACAGCCAGGTTCCCTGTGTCCTTCTCAAGCAGTTACTGTGGCTCCTGAATTACATGTGGCTTGTAAGAAGTCCATGTGTATCTGTACAGGTAGAGGAACTGCGCTGGGATGAAGGTGCTGGTTAGTCCAAAACTGCTGCCAAAGAATGAAACAGGACAGCAAGGCATAAGGAAGCTGGAGTATCCAGCACAACTTGAGACTTTCATATGCAGCCTTATCCAGCAATGGAGAACTAGGACCTTGGGGAGATGCTCTATTCACTACCCTGAATCCGTTATAAGGCTGCCTGCTGTCTTGTGTGTTCATGGTGTGTGTCTTGAGGCTGATAATCAGCTCATAAGGTCAAGAATATTTGTGCTTAGCTTTCAGAAATTGCATGGCACCATCTATATTGCAACTAGCTCTGGAGAAAACCTCAAGCTGAGGTTTCTGCAACTTTCATGTTTTCCCAGCAACATGTTCATCATCAAGACTTCAAAACTGGAATAGACTTTCTCTTAAAAGTTACAGTACTCTGTCAGTCATCAAGCATTTTGTTTACCCAGAATTTATTGGAGTCTATTCCATGACACATTCTGTTTTAAAATGCACCATTACAATCTCAAAGAAGAATCTAGAACAGCTTCACTGTGTTCTGTACTTTTTCACCCACACGTGTACAAACACACACAGATATATTAAAAAAATATAAACACCCCTTCACATTCACAAATATTTACAGTTTTTTCCCATAAATTTCTTTGTAAAACATTTTCTATATATCTTTTCATGTCTTGTAATTAGTATTTATTGAAGTGACTGGGCTAAAAAGGCATTTAATAAGATTTCAACTAATTAAATTCCCACATGATTTCCAGCTAAGAAACCATTTTCCTTAGAGAGAAAAAGAAAACAAAAACTTCTAAATGAAATCCATATTGATTTTTTAAAATTTTACAAATATCTACTGCCATGTTTGGAAGCTTCTCATGTGTTGCTGTTCAAACATGGTGTTTGAATATTTCTCTTTGGAAAAAACTCTCCGCTTTCCTCAAGAAAAATTAAAGCAAACCTTTGTATAAGGAACGTCCAAGAAATTTAGGAAAGGATTTCAGTTATGAGTTAGCATCCTTGCATAGGTAAAAAGGAGAAACTGAGTTGCTTGAAATAGAATGTTTTTTCTAGGCAATATTTTTCAGTAGATGCTATTTTAAGCAAAGGACATGCTGAACTGAAAGACTGGACTTCAAAATCCCAGGCTACAGCTTGGTGTTTCCCAGCAGATATAGCTCTCAGCAAGGTGAGCGATAACTTTTTAAATTTGACCTCCATACCCAAAACTGAGTTGGGCCAAAAAGACTCTCAAGCTCTCAAAAAATCTTTCTAGAGGCTGGGTTTGAGCAACTTTTCTGAGCTTAGAGGACACTCTAGAGCCCACATGAGCTAAAAGGAGTTGTGGCAGTGATATTATTTCTCTGGTCAGAGTTTCAACATTGATTTCATGGGGAGCAGGATTAAGTGGTACAGTCCACTATTTATAATAGGATTATCACAGATTTTTTGCTCATTAAGAACAAAAAACTCATTAAGAAGGACATCCAGCTGTCCAGGAAGATCATTGTGATTATCAGTAATAATAGACCTTGAACAATTGCGGTGGTGGGGCAGCCACAGGGCATCCTCCTTCTCTGGGCAACCTGTGCAAGTGCCTCATCACCCTCACAGTAAAGAATTTTATCCTTATAGCTAACCTAATCCTGCCCTCTTTCAGTTTGAAGTCATTACCCTTTGTCCTATTACTCCTTCCTCTCCAGCACTCTTGTAGCTCCTTTAGGTACTTCACAGTGCTAAAAGGTCATTCTGGAACTTTCCTCCAGGCTGAACAAGCTCAACTCTCTCAGCCTCTCTTCATAGCAGAGATGCTCCAGGCCTCTGAGCTTCTTCGTGGCTTCATCTGTGTGTGCTCCAACATGTCCATGTCCTTCTTATGTTGGGATTGCAGGGCTGATTGCAGTACTCCAGGTGGGGTCTCATGATTGTAGAGTAGAGGAGAGAATCACCTCCCTCCATTAAGTTATGTGCTGCACAGACGTGAGTTTAGAGAGCCTAAAAAACCTGTGAGATTTAATTAGAGAACTCTTCATTACATGCCAAGTATAAAGATTGCTTATAAAAATATCTCATTTTTCATTAATAAATATATACATACACAAAAAATACAGGAATGCATACATTATATATAAACCAATCTGTTTCATGAAACCACAATGCACAAAGCAAGATAAAGCAATGGTATTTCTCTCTCTATAACTAATGAAGTGTGTCTCTCATGCTTTTTAAAAATACAATTAGCATGAGTCCAAATGCCAGGTAGTGCTCAGCACTCTGCAAGCTGTGGGCCATTGACACCTCTCAGGACTTGTCCCAAGAACAAAGCCAAATTAATATTTTAAGTGTATCACAGCGAATGATAAGCACTTGCCATATGGAAACGTGACCTTTAGGAATGAGTTGTGATTTATAAAAGTGCTAGATGATGCCCTAAAGTTTTGTAGTCACCTAGAGCATACTTTGTACAACTACTGAACAGTATAAGAGCCTATTTTAAAATTAAATTTAAGCTTAGACCTTTTCCGCAGAAGAGTTAATTTAAGGTAATCCTTGGTGGTACTAAATCAGAAATGTTTATGTGGAGTTATTCTGTTTTTTATTAATCCCAGACATATTTTATGTGGCAGGGCAAGACAGGATAAAATTTAGCCGAACTCAATGCAGTAGAAGGTGCTCTCAGGACTCATTCCTTGCTACCACTCTAAGTACCATTATGGCACCACTGGATTTCACCTCCTGGTGCAACTGAAAAGGGAGGAGAAAATCAGTAGTGTGTATTTGTCTCACTAGTAGGACACATTTAATTTCTATTTTGTATTCAAAGTACAGTTTGGAGAGCAGAACTTGTCTTTGATTTACTCCTATGACTAGAAGGTGGTAATCCAAACAGTGATGAGGGTGGAAGGAAGCTTGTAGTGAATTCCTTCTCAGATGCTCAGGGTGACACTGCATACCCATCAAGGAAAGTAGTTATTCCCCAGTGACAGGAAGATCAGGCAGAGATTTTAGCTTCAGAAGGTATTTCTTGAAGCTACAATGCCTTTCAGAACTACTGTCAGGTCGGAGTAACTTCTACAGCCTGTGTTCTTACATCCAGACCAGTTCTTAGTCAAACAATACTGCACTGTGACATGTGCATCTACAGCACCTTCAGTTCCACTTAACCTATTCTTAAATGCCAGACCCTCCTGTAAATACAGTCACACAGCAGACACAACAAATACTCCTACTATTCATGCGACCTGTCTATTCTCTGAGTAGTGCATTTAGCAGTTTAACTTGTCAAAACATGCCTTATCTGTTCAATCCTACTTCTGTTACCTGCATTTTACTTCTCCCTGCTATTTGTTCCTGCCTGCACGCTGTCTCAATCTCAGCTGCAAAGTCCTTAGGGCAGGACACACTCTGCATATGATACTTCTTGGATCCTCAGTCCTATTTCAGGCTATACTGGAACAGCAGAATCCGTGTTCTTTGGTTAATTATGGTAATTCTGTAGAATCGAATCAAAGTTACTGGCAGAGGCAGGAAATGTTTTTCATTCTGATTAGGTGTGTGTTAAATCTCTGGAGAAAATAGAAAAATTAACTGGAAATTGCTTCTAAAAATTTGCCTAGATATAACAGCACCTGTGTCCCATGTGGCTTCCCAGGGAAATGAAAAAGCTGTCTGTTCCAAGTGAGAAGTAAACCACAGTGGTTGGTCCAGAATGATCATGAAAAAGAAACAGCAGCATAAGACAGGGCTCTAGTGACAGTGAATGACACCTCACTTCATATCCTTACTGCCAAATGATAGAGACATTTTTGATACTGCTCTGTATGCATAGATCAGGCTTTGTCAAGTGTACAGTTTGTGATTGTGGCATCAGTTGCGAGTGATATTAAAGAGTTGCAAACATATGAAATGATTAATATTTTCACTCCAGAAACATGTATTTTCCAGAACACAGCAGCTGCCATAAAGGAACGGAATATTAAGTTTCTCTCAGGCAAAAACTTGTGTAAACCTTCTAAAGCTATCTGATCATAATTTGATGGCAAATGCCACTCAGAAATGCAGGCTGAGTGAGCACTTGACCTATTTTTAGGCCATGAAATTGAGAGTTCCTTCTTGAAATGTGAAGAAAAGATTTGGTTTCATTTGTGACTACATTGTGTTCAGCTTCTGCAAAATAGTGTTATGTGCAGGAGAGTTAACAGTAGCGGAAATTTTAAGAAAATGCTCAAGCTCACAGTCAGAGTCACAACTGAAAACTGAAATTTCTTTTTGCTGATTATACAACTCTAGACACTTTCTGGGATTCATGGGGAAAAATACTACAAGGTGTGAATTATTGTCAGGTGTGTTTTCCCTTTATTTCTTGATTACACAAGCGTGTGGACATAAATTCTTGATTCTTTAATTCTAGTTTGTTTCCCACCAGGTCTCTTTGTGTTTTGCAAAAGAAAAAAAAAAAGGAAAAAAAAAAATCCCATAAATGTCAGAAATTCCAACTCCAAAACTCTTTTCAATTGGAAATTTTGAATCAAAAATATTTGCTATTATTTTGGGATGTGGAATGAAAAATATAACAGGGATTAATAAGACATATTAACAAGCTGTAGATCTATAATACTGGCTCAGAACACTGATTCCATTTGCCCCATACTCCCTGGTATTCCCTGTCTTAAAACAGTTTTTTAAGGAAAAATGCTTACTAAGAATGAAAATATGTGCAGGTTTCTGCATCCAGGACTTTTAAGAATATAATATGGAAGATGCTTAGATAACCAGAAGATTAATCTCATGTTGTCGGTGTTAAGCTGGGTCTTATTTAGTGGAATATACATGAAAAGCATTAACTTCATAAAAACATGTGGTCATGGGGAAACAGTATGTATTTTTCTTACCAGTACCTTCTTCCCTCAAAAAATATAAAATCATATTTGCCTCAAAGCATCCTTGTCTCATTTCTGCTATGAATTTCAATTTGCAGTATCAACACTAAAGGAAAATATTTAACATGTGCCGTGTGATAGGAACAAAAAGCATTACCATTGTGTCTGGGTATGAACATACACCATGAAATTAGTTCCTTCCTTGTAGACTTTTCATTGTAGGTTTAAAATAATGGTAGCAGGTGGATTCAAACAGATGGGAAGAGAACGAGTTATTAGTATTGGAACAGTACACTAGAGAAAATGTGTTGTTGTTTAAGCACTGACTAATTAACAACTCATTTAAATAGTCTTGGTGCATATGTTTCAAACTTAATAGTATACTGCTAAAGCCAGAGTACCTGTGGCTAAATTTAACAGGTAGACAAAGGATTATGTCCAATGTAGAATTTGGAGCAGGCCTTTGCAGATATATTTACCTTGAGAAAGCAGGAATAAATGCATTTTTAAGAGAATGAAATGCTACTTAGTACATACAGACTGCTGTTCCACACGGCACTTGTAATAACAGTTCTTCCTTGTACGTCTGACAATTCCCAACAGTTTGCACCCAGATTAGATGATATTAATTCTTAATTCCTTTCTAGTAGTACTTAAGTGAACACAGTTTCACCTCACCTACTTAGGCATCTAAAGATCTTAATTTAGGAGCCTGGTCACCAAAGACAGTGCACATATTCATAGCTCTCCCTTTTCCTTTAATTTGTGGCAATGCTTACGAAGATTTTAGGGCAGCCTCTTACTCAGCAGGAAATTTAAACAACACTGTGAACTGAAAGATCCATTCATAAAAGAAGCAGTAGTCATGAGGATTAAGCAAGCGCAACAGGAGCAAGTTACAAGAGAATATTTCAAGATGTGACAACAATCTCTTCCCTATTATATAAATTAGCCATAGACCATCACTGCTAAGTATCACCCATGAGTGAAACCAAATGTTATCCCCTCAAAAATAATCTCACATCTAGGAGTAATGTAAGAGCTAGTTGAATAGAAAAGGTGATTTTTAATAATGTCTTTTGCAAGCTGCAGCTCTTTACTCAGAGAAAATAAGTGTGGCTTGACATGAATGCATGCTACAAGACCACGCGTTCCTAACTTTCATCAGTCTCATATATCATAGACCTCCAGAATGGTTTGGATTCGAAGGGACCTTAAAGATCATCTAGTTCCAATTCTCCTGTCTGTTATGACCCTCCCCAGAAGGTGAGGGTAGCTGAGGTTCTTGCTACTATATCTCTCGGGGTGGATTAGAGTAAAATGACACTGAATGACCGGTGTATATATATAGATGCATATTTTAGAAAAATTTGGTTGTAATGGAAAGGAGGTATGTAGCCTTTTTAGTTATTATCTATAGTAATACATCAATATAAAACTCTGAGGAAAATACATATGGAAAAGAAAGAAAGAGAAAGCAAGGGTAAGAGAAGATAGCAGAGAGGAAAGATATCATGACCCACAGAACCAGCAATGAGACTTGATTGTTGATGGTTGCAGTCTTGATCCCTCGAGGAAGGAGGAAGCCCAGGAAATAAAGAGTTCAATGGGTTAATATACATTCAGGTTCAGATGGGAGTGCTCAGGTACCTCCCCTGGAGGGGGGAGTTTTAACACTGTGCATCATGTGTAGTTGTCTGGTGGAAGGCCCCAGAAATTAATCTGGGGGAGGTTTGGTGGTTGTTGGTGATTGCAGATGCTGTCTGTCCCAAAACTTGGGGTGATATGTGTATGAGCAGTTGCTTTTTTTCCCACAGTTTGCTACAGTTTGCCAGAATTTTTGTCCAGATGTGCTAACAAGACCTCACCTGGAATTAGTGCCTTCCTGCTGCAAATTTCTCCCTTATCTGAAGTTCCTGCTGTGGTGGCTTTCTTATGGCAAGTTCCTTCCGGCGTTCTGTGTTTGAGACAGAAAATTGTGATCTTCAAGTCCTTACACTGAGGTTGACCAGGTTGCTCAAGCCTGCTCTTGAACACTTGCAGGAGTGGGACATCCACAGCTTCTCTGGGCAGTGCCTCACCACCCTCATAGTAAATAATTTCTTCCTAATACCTGATGTAAACCTTTCCCTTTCAGTTTAAAGTCATTCCCTCTTGCCCCATCACTACATGCTTTTATAAAATGTGCCTCTCCAGCTTTCTTGCAGTTCTTTTAAGTACTGGAAGGTGCTCTAAGGTCTTCTTAAAGTCTTCTCCAGGCTGAATAACTCCAATGCTCTCAGCCTGTTAGCTGATCATATTCCTGATGGTTCCCACAAGGCGAACCTAAACGAGATGCAACTTGCTCTTCAATCCCATTGAATTAATGTAATCCGTATGTACTCTTAGGCATTAATTCATCTGAGTAAGTGTCTTGAATTAGGTGTGGCCATTCTGACAAATATCTGATTCATTCCAGGTTGTGTTTAACCCCATAAAACTCTAGAGAACCTTTAAGGAAAAAACCAGAAATTGAAGTGTCCTTCTGTAGACACCCCAAGTTTTGTCTTGGAAGATTCAGACTTTAACACAATAAGGGAATACACACTTATGTAGAAAAATTATGCATAAGCTGTGACATAAAGCATAGCAAACTATCATTTTAGGAATGTTGGATTGTCCCTATATAATTTTGTATTTATTTATTTATACATAGGCATGTTTTCCTGTTACTAATTCCTTTTGACAAATAGGAGTTCTGGCTCTTACCTCGGAAATAGCTTTTGTCAGCAGGCAGAAGGGCAGAGATATTACTGAGAGGCAGAACATGAGCTAATGTTCCCCCAAAGAGCAATGATGAGGTTATGTGGCAATGCTTCTTGTATTGATGGCATCATTACCTTATTATGATGGTAGTATTTGTACAAGGAATTGATAACAAATGATGCTGAGTGATTGGACAATGCTATCAGCCAAATAGAATGCTAAAGCAGCATCACTCCTGTAAAACATAATTGTTCTAGTAATTCTAGCACAACCCTCCCTTGCTTGGTTTCTCAAGGACAAGATTAATTGCTGCTGGAGAAAATCTTGATTGAATTGCTTATAGTTAAGCTGGTCTATCACATCACAATTTGAATGCATGTTTTTATTGGTTATATGCAGCCTTTTAGTTGCAGCTGAAATTGTAATTCAGAAATTGGTCCAGATTATTTTTAGTGTCTTCTCAAAAACTGCAGAGACATTTCTCTAAACAAAATTATGAGGCTATACCTACAGTTGTAAGATGTCTGATGAGACAGGAGTAGTAGACAGTAATCTCTAAGAGTAATTTCTAAAAATTTAGTCTTATGGCTCCTTTTGACTTCGCACAGTGTTTCACATTTGCCTCTTTTCCCTTGCTGACAATCTATAAAATGAAAGAATTTTATTTACTCCTAAGCTTCTGAAGACTTAAAGATATAGAGTTCTATGGAAGACTTGATCTCTAGCATTACCTAAGTTAATGGATAATGAAAGGAGCTGTGACACAAGACAGCCCAGAGCAATAGGTTTAACTTACTCAAACACAGTGTTTCTTTCCAAGGTGTGTGATAAAAGCTTCATTTCTCCTTTCATAGATGAGGAAAGATCACATTGTCAGTGTATCTTGCACATCAACACAAAGCAAAAAATCAAATCAGCACAAAAATAAACAGTATATTTCCCTGTCTGCTTCACTTGCAGTCTTGTCAAGTTCTCTCTCAGCACTAAAGGCAGTTGAAAACACTGAAAGTTTTTTATCATTCTCTTAAATGAATGGCTTTATCTCTCTGGTCTAATTACTATGTTCCCTGCTTCCCCACACCACCCCTCCCCCAAAAGTGGGATCAGTACTCACCAGGCCTTGGGTAGAGTTTTGGCTCTTAAAGCTGGATATATTTAGGCCTCCCTATTGTGTTCATCACAAAGATTTGCTTTCACAAATACCTGTGGTGATACTAATACTGTAGGCACTTACAGATGTCAAAGGTCTGAGGCCCTGAGTCCTCACAATAATTACTTTGAAGTCTGAAGTTAAGAGAGGACAATATAAGTGAGGAATTGCCTTGGTGGCTGAAAGGGAATTGTATGTCCAAAGAAAGCCTTGGAAAATTACCGTTGCAGTAGAATCCATGAAAGAGATCCAACTGAAATCTAAGTATTGAAAAAACTCCACTCAGAAATTTTTATTGATGGTTTCTGTCTGGTTCCTTGAGAATATCAGCCGTTGCCTGGGCTGAGCAGTGTCTCTCTCCCTGCAGCAGATAGGTGTACAAGTAAATGCAGGCTCAGAGAATTGTTGTTAGCTGAACAGATGAGAAAGCTAAAAACCAGCAACAATTTAATTAAAAAGGAACTCCTGATAGATGATGTGCTGGAGAATGCATGGAATGGAGTCTCAATGACTTCATACCAATGAATTTAAGGTGAGGGAACTGGGTTTTGAAAATTGTAGTAAGATGAGAGTGAAGTTAGCTCTAGGAAATAGAGACAGCAGATAAGAAGCTGTTAAAGGAAGTAGAAGGAATGAGGAGATGACTATTATTTTTGTGGACAAATGAAATAACCAGGCTGGTCTTGGCTCTGGATTCTTAGTCTTCATTCTGTTCAGTTACCTCAGTGCTTTTTTGGATGCCAGTAGGCTATGCCAAAAAGACTTTTTCCAAAAAACCATCAGGACAAGGATTTGGGAGTTAGCAAGGGACAGGAAAACTTTCCAAATAGGCAT
This sequence comes from Pachycephala philippinensis, assembly GCA_013397055.1. Lineage (NCBI taxonomy): Eukaryota > Metazoa > Chordata > Aves > Passeriformes > Pachycephala > Pachycephala philippinensis. The sequence goes on from VWZT01011752.1 coordinate 2,729,520, forward strand.
CTTTTCTATGATCCCTCTGTTTGGGTGAGAGGGTTAAATGCCTTAGAGGCCTGTTCCCTCTAAGAGGAACTTTTTCCCAACAACTGGCCTTGATCACACTGAGCTATAGCTCAGCTGATATTTCCTCCACACTTAGAAGAATGCAGAAGAGCCTGGCAGCTGGTATCAGATCATACAAATGACTCTTTACAAGCTCTAGTCCTTCTCCCAACTGAAATGTTCCACACAACTCTTAAGAACAGAATGGCTACTTGTATTTTTTCTGTATGCACTTGCTGAGAGAGTTCCTACTAAGAGGCTACAGGCAGTCCTGTATATGTAGTTCCTAAGGGAAATCTGCCTTTCATTTTTTATACCTCATCTGAAATGATGATACCCCATCCCTGGAATTATTCAAGGCCAGGCTGGATGGGGGTCTTAGCAACCTGCTGTAATGGAAGGTGTCCCTGCCCGTGGCAGGGGAGTGGTGATCTTTGAGGTCCCTTCTAGCCCAAACTATTCTATCATTCTATGAAATATTTGAATACTTTGTATTTCTTCATTTTTTAAGTGCATATGACAGACTCAAGGGCGGTTTGGCTATGTTGGTCCCAGACATAAATGCATATTTAGTATGCTTCAGCAGACCTTGCTAAATTTACTTTCTCTCCATTTCACTTGTTTCCCCCCTTTTTTCATGACATTGCCTATAAAGACTTTGTGAAGCTCTTAGAGCTAGCTCTGAAAGGAGCAGAGATTGAAATATCATGGTACATCTTCACTCATGCAGCGGATGGCCTCCTCTGTGCTGCAGAATTTTCTTTGTGCTGTTCAGATGCCTAAAGTGCAAAAAAAGCACGCCATAAAAAAATCTACCAAGGCTAGAAGAAACCCTACAGAACTACTCAATTTTTATAAAGGAGAAACAGAAGCATTATTGTCTCTCAACATTTTTAGTATCATATAGTTTATCTCTCCCTCTTCCTGAAAGCTTTCCTAGAGCCCTTTGGAAAAAATGACTCACTCTCTCACACACATCAACTTTCAGATACTTTTAGAATAATGTGCCTTTTAATTTTTTTTTTTTTTTAAGGTGGGAACTTCTTCAAATAAATGTTTTCTCCTTGAAGGATTTAAAATGCTTAATAATCCCAAGATGTTTTTAAATACTAGGACTATTTAATTAAAAAAGAAGATTCTCTGCCTTTCTCAAGGATTATCAAAAATGCCCATTAACGATGCACTGAAGTGAAAAAGTCATCACAGGTAGAAAGAGGGACTTCAATGGGAAAGAGGAAGTCTATGTTTTTTTTCTCCTTTAATAATTTCCTGTAGACACGCTGGTCATTCTCTGAAACTGCTATTTATTGAGGAATAGCATGTCACTTGATACAAGGAGTTCTTTATGAAACAGTGAAACCCTTAAGTGCTGAACGAATCACTATTAGAACAAAAGTTTCTGGAACCTGATGTTCAGATATCCTCACCCTGAATCTTGTTTAGTCTAAAGATGTAACAGAACATCTCAAAGCAGCACATCTGGATTCCTCCTGGATGGCTGTATTTTTACCTGTGCCATTAATTCAATGCCATGGCATTATTATTGCCATATGTTTTTGGCTAAATATGGAGGTGTTTATCCTGTGATTATTTATGCCCTGCTATTAAACTCCAAAAATGCAAGTTCTTGCTTCTTCCTGCTGTAGTTCAGCTTTAATTTCTGTTGCATGCTCTGCTGTTTACTCTGGGGTCCTGTGGGCACTGCCTAGGACAGATCAGATAACCACAAAGTGTATATTGTGTCTGTGCAGAACTGCAGCTGAAGCAGTCAGGAAAGTGATATGAAACAACAGATTGTGGCTTGAAAGGTCCATGAAGTAATTTAATGTACTTTGGAGACATCTCCAGAGACTGCTGGTGTCAAATATGGAAATCCCTGCATTCTTTTGCTTCCCCTTCTTTCAAGCTAAATCATCCTTCAAGCTGTGTGATTTCAACATACTTCTAGCTTGAAACTGTCTATCATTTCTGCACATGCTGAAAGGTTCAAGAGTTGCCTAAAATGTTAAAACTTCTACTTATTCTGTCTTAAAACTTGCATAATACTCAGAATTCATCTAACCCATTCTTCCCATGAGGAATTTGAAATGTTTTGAGAAAAATGAAGAGACAGAGGGAAGGAAGGAAGGAAGGAAGGAAGGAAGGAAGGAAGGAAGGAAGGAAGAGAAAATAAGAGGAAAACAAAAAAGAAAGAAGATAACGCAGAAAT
>VWZT01011752.1:2731918-2752086 GCA_013397055.1 Pachycephala philippinensis
AGAGAGAGAGAAAGAGAGAAAGAGAGGAAGATAGCTCTTACCCTTTTGTTCATACAGCCTAAATTTAGCCTCCATGGCACCTTTTGTAGCAGAAAAGCCCCAGATTGTTTTCATGCTCTTAACAGGATCAGTCCTTTGTTAATAATGATCTGCCAAAAAGCTTTGTTTATCCCAGCTTCATTCTACTGGATCCAGTCCATATGTGACAGTATCGGCAAAAATTAAAATGTCTGTCTCTCGTCAGAGTGGGCACTATGTTTTCATATACTTCCTAGGGAACAAATTCTGCAATTTATAAGCCAGTATTACATAGCAAAGATAAATAGTTAACTAAGCTGCAATATGTCTAGACTCAACACTTTAGCCTGGAACACATTCCCAGAATTACAGAATTATTTTGGCTATTGAATTATCTGGGTCAGAGTTACTCAAGCTGTTGAAAACATAAAATTATAATGAATATTATGAAAGTACAGGCTAGTACAGGTTTCATACTAAACTTCTACTGGTTCATCTTTACAGCTGGGCAATAGTATGACAACAGTCTTCCTTTTAAGACACTGAATTACTTATCCAGTTACCTGAAAGAATTCAGATAAGCAAATGTATAGCAGACTGACACGTTTATGTTTATATTGGATTTTGCAGTGTGTCTCATGCAAAATTTGGAAAAGGTTTGTACTATTTTCTAATTCTTGCAAATGTTTGGAATTAATCTTGGGTTTTTATGGATTAGGTCACTTATTGAAGTAAATAAAATTACTAAATATATGAGAATAATTTGCAATTAAGTTACCGTCATGCCAATTTTCATTAAATCAATGCATTGGAATGAATAACCACTTAGAGAAGTACAGTAGAGAAATGACAAATATACCTCACATCTGTAGGTAATTAAACACATGCTCAACTTGAATCTTCAGCACATTGATGAAGGATTTCAAGGTTTTGTACAGGAAAAGTTTGGTTTAGCATAAGTGATAAGGGGAAAAAGATGCTGATAAATCTGTATCACACAAACCATCTCCACAACCTGAGGGAAGAGGAAAGAAAAGTTGGAAACAACAGATGAGTCTGTATGTTCTGTCAGAGCAAAGAAAGGGGGTAAAAAATACTATATTCCATGCAATGAAGAGATGAGTTAGGTAGTTCCTTATCATCTCTGCCAGCACTAATTATCAGATAGGTGCAAAAGGAAAGAAGAGGATACAAGGGCAATTGATGAGTCTCTAGGGGCTGTAAATTAAGGAAACAACTGTTACTTTTGTCTAGGTAATTCTGAGGAAACTATCTGAAGGGATGAAATCGACTGATTTGCCCAATAAGAAACTAGCTAAAACAGAAATAGCAACAGAATCAGTCGGTGGGAACTTTATTGCTTTGCAACAGCACTGAAGAAGTAATATTCCCTGATTTTGCATACAGAAAAATTGAGGTTGACAATATTTACTGATTCAACTGCTAGCACCTTCTCACTGCCCTCCCCAACAGCTGGATTGGTGCTAAATGTCAAAAGTATTCAGTTCTCAAAATGTGTCCTGAAGACTTAAAATAGCAATTAATTTCTTCATGCACACTGAATGTTAATGAGCAGAACTATCATTTTCTACCTTTAGAATTATATAATCATTAATAGGCTGTCCAATCCTTTTTGTATTTAGTACTGCAATGACAGGAGTATCTCTTATGTTCTTTCATGAACTATAGGTATATTTCTAAATAGTCTAAAATGTGGTGACAGAAATTCAGACTTATGAATTCTGTTGAAAATTTTTCAATTACATTGAATTTCTTGCATGTAATAGATCTATTATTTCAGGCTACAGAATTTGTTGATGGAAGAATGTGTGTATTTTTGGATATGTGTGTTCAAGACTGCATTTTTGAGGTACCTTTATTTAATGCTCAGGGATGTATTTAGGAGTCACCTTCACTTGTCAACACATTTTCTGTTGAACTGAGTCAGAAATTTCATACTCAGTTTTGCTTCTAATAAGTTGACAAAGCTCAGCTATAAATTGCAAGCTGCATTCGAGTTAGCTTTTAAAAAAATTTTTGGGGGCATAAAATTGGCATTGCTTCTGCGCTTCATTTAACATAAATAATGTATCAGTTTATCTTAAGCTGAATAATTCAAATCAAATGTTGGTAAACTATGAAAGTCTTTTTATATGGAGATCCAGAAAGAATCATACCTCCTCTGAGACTTATGCTGAATATATTCACTGTGGACCTTTTAACATTTTTTAAAAGATCCTTGTTGATATTATGCATGTCTTTTTCATTCCGTTGGGGGAAAAATCACTTTTGTTGTTGCATGACAGATGGCAACCACAAAAGAAATCATATTAGAAGTGTTCGAAACACATCATAAGAATTTAAATTTTGTACACAGATGTTTCACAACAAGCAGTGTTTTGCAGAGAAATTTGGGGAGCAGAGAGAAGAACGTATTTGAGTTAGCACGTGCACATGCATACGTGTATGTATTTATACATAAATATGTATGTTATGATGCATTAAATTTTCCACAAGAGTAGCAATAGCAGATTATAAAACACTCTAGCTGGGAAGCAAAAACTCTTTAGTTCACATTTTGAAGTGTTTTCTATACACACGGCAGAGCAAGGGGACAGGAAGAATGCATTTAATAGGAAACACTACTGATTTAGAACTTAAATCTGACTTTGTTTTCATCAGTAAGCATGTGAATCACACCAGTGTGTCTGAAAGCAAAATGAATCTTGAAATATATCTCATGGAAGTTTTTGTTGTCCTTCACCGGAGACCTTTCTAAGGAAAAGGAACAAAAATAATTATCTAATAAATAAAGAGTACATCAGACAATTACTCCAAAATTTTTAACTGGGTGATATTACCCCAGAATCAAGATATTTTGATTTAACTTTCTTCGCAGTCCAAACTCCTATAATATAAGATGGTCTATTCTTTTGGAATGGGTATTCTACAGATGCAATTCAATAGTCAAAATCAGCTATGGACAAAACTAAGTCACTAAAACCACATAAACTACTTTAATAAACCCCCAAAACAAGCAGACCCAACATTTCTTTTTCTTTTTTTCTACTCTTCTTTTTTACTTTTGGGTTACTTTTTACCAGAATCCATTCCTCTGGTGTTTCCTGAGGTAAGCATCACCTTTTCAGCATAAACAAAGGAGAAAGCAGCACATGGAAGAGAAGGAGCAATCAGGGATTGGGCCAAGATGAGTGTCTGCCTTCAGTAGGCATGACCATAGCACATTCATGGAGCTAAGCTAAAGCAGCTCCAATCTCAAGGTGAATTAGTGGCCTAAACACAAAAAAGCAAAGAAGTATGAAGAAACAGAGTGGCAGCATGCAGAATGCACTGCAACTTTTTCATTTTTCCTATTGGACTATGACAGTGTTCAAAAATTAGACTTTTTTAATGCAGAATTTCTAAGGTAGAGGCAGAAAACATGATTCCAACCCAGTAACCGTAGTACAGCTTTTGATGCAGTAAAATACGAAATTATGTAACATGCTAAGAAAATCTACTCTAATTCTCTGTGGCCCAATAGTTCAGAACAAAACTTTTCACGTTCATGATTTTTTCCCCCAAAAAAATGAAAAAGACATGCATATCATCAATTGATTTGGTCTATCTGAAATATTTTGTGATCAGTATCAGTTTTCTTGGCAAGATCATGGAGCAGGTTCTCCTGGAAACTCTGCTAAAGCACATGGGAAATAAGAAGGTGATTGGTAATGATCAGCATGGCTCCACTTGGTAATGATCAGCATGGCTCCACTAAAGGCCAGTTGTGCCTCACAAATTTGGTGGCTTTCTATGAGGGGGTTACCTTTGAGGGAAGGGCATCTGCCTGGATGTGTGTAAAACATTTGGCAATGTCCCTGGGCAGCGCTTTGAACTACTTGATCAGTGGGTGGCGTCCCTACACATGGCAAGGGGAATTGGAAGTAGATGATTTTTTGAGGTCATTCCAACCCAAATCATTCTCTGATTCTATGATATTTCCATGAAAAAAAAGCTTCTTTCAATTTTACTCTGTTTTTTAGGCCTTAAATGTTTTCAGCATAACAATTGTGGAAGTGTGATGAGTCTTAAACAAAGGAAAACTGATATTGATCACAAAATATTTCAGATAGACCAAATTAAGAGAAGAAAACATTAGAAGAAACTCCTTTTTCCCCTAAATTACACCCTTCTGAAAGATAAAAATGAATAATGCCGTCTGCTTCAGGTCTAATGTTTTACATTTGTCTTTACATTTGCTTTACATTACCTTGTCTCCAGAATTGCTTCACATATCAACATATAAAAAAGGACATTTAGTTAACAACTGTCCTTTCTCTTTTGAGTGAAACCAGAAGCATCCTTACACATTTTGTTAAGACAGAACCAAATGATCTGTTTAGACTTGTTAGGGTGCAGCAAGACATATTTTGAAGCTCAGTTTCTAATTAATGTGATAGTTGTATATCACACTTGAAGACGCTTTCTCAGTGAGTTTCAGTGCTCTATGGATCATGGGTAAAGAAAAAAAAATTGATATTTCAATGTTGAAAAGTGTTATATATTCTTTCATTACAACTGACTTATATCTACTCACACCTCCTGAGGTTTTAATATAATTTAAAACAGAGCTCATTAAATTATCAAGGACATAGACAAGAAAGGTTACATGACCTTATAACATAATTAGATAGAAATATAGAGAGATGGTTACTTTTTGAGAAAAAAAATAATATTTGTGACCTATCAGACATCTGTCTATACAGAAAGATGGGGATGGTCTCTTGACCGAAGTAGCAAGTGACAGGACAACAGGAAACAGCCCAAGTTGCACCAAGCAGGGTTTAGGTTAGCTGTTAGGAAAACTGTCATCACTAGAAGGGTTGTCAGGCATTGGCACAGGCTGGCCAGGGAAATGTTTAAGTCACCATCCCTAGGAGTATTCAAAAGAAGTGTGGATATGGCACATGCAGAGATGGTTTACTCATGAACATTGCAGTGCTGGGTTAATGGTTGGACTCAACAATCTTAAAGGTCTTTCTCAATCTTAGTGATTCTATGACTCTAAATGGTTCTTTTGGAGAGAGCGTGTTTGTGATGGGTCATAGATGCAAGAACTTTAATTTGCAAAGCAAAGTAGAATTGAATGTTAAACAGCACTGAAGATATAATACACTGGCATAGATCTAGAACATCCACACTTGCAGAGCAATAAAATAATATCTAACCACAAATCAGAAACACTTGTTCTCTTTGAAAGAATAACAATAACTCTGCTCTCAAACTCCCTCTCTCTGTGGACATCCTAGTTAATTCATAAATTTTTACAGTTAATTCTTCTTGACAGAGAATAACCAGATGCATAGGATTTGCAAAAATTCACCACACTATCAGGCAAATAAAACCTGTAAACCCAGCAATAGTAAACTAAAATGGTTTAATAATATTAAATAATATTCACTTCCTATAGATTCCCATTTATCGGCATTCTTAGATCTCAAAATAGCTGAAAAAGGAAACAAATATTATTATAACTAATATAAAGCTGAAGAAAATAAATGTGGCAGCATAGAAGCTACCTCATAATTGGGAAACACACATGTAATCATCTGAATTCTACATGCAAAAAAACACTATGAGGTAAAACCTAACCAACCAACAAAAATAAACCTGTGATAGGCTTCTTAGAGCTGCTTAAGAAATTTTGTGCACTAGACCTAAACTCATTTGACTTAAAAATCTTTTGTGTTTCATGAAACCTCCAAAAGCTCATTAATATGTGAGATGAATAACTCAAAATAATAATAAAAAAATAACATAACTGTTTTAATAACACAAAAGATTGATAAATCATGTGTTTTTTGTTTTTTTTTTTTTTTCTGTCAGACAAAGGAAATGGGTGCTATTTTAAAAATGACTGCAGGAGAATGTTACCTGTCATATCAGAATTTAGCTATGTGATTTGTAAAAAAGTCTTTTGTTCAATTAATTAGATCAGAGCTTCTACCTCCTACTTCTCAGAGAAAGTTCCTTTATGACAAGCCTGCTCCATTGTATTTCCACCTACATAAAATGTGTTTGGAAATTTTAATACACCTTTAGGATGGCAGCACTAGACAGTAGCTTTAATAGGTTGCCCAGGGAAGAGGTGGAATCATCATCCCTGGAAGTGTTCAAAAAACATACAGATGTGGTGCTTAGGGACGTGGTTTAATGGTGGGCCTGGCAGTGCTGGCTTAATGGTTGGACTCAGTGATCCCTGAGGTCTTTTCCAACCTATAGGATTCCATAATTTTTTGTAGAGGTTTATGTACAGTTGCATTTCTATGGTCAAAACTGTGTTGACTAATATTAGAAGCTAATACCATCCAATTCTTTTCCTTAATTCTGTGGGACTACCTGAAATTCACAGATTTGATAAGCATAGCACAAACAGCGTTCATAGCACAGCAAAACCTGTGGTGAGTTTAGCAAGTAAACTAAAACACTTCATTAATTCCTGGTTTGGTTGCTAAACTGGTTGGTTAGAAATAAAGCATGGCTTTAGGCTTAAATATATAAAGAGCATAAATTTTCACCTTAAAACCACCTAAATATGTAACAAGAACTGTATGTTAGTCTGTAAACTCTCAAATATAAATCAAGAAGGTGAGATCTATCAGAAGAAGGGAAAGGTGTCTGCTGGACTTTGCATAATTTAATAGTGATACGTCTTTCAGAAATCATGACATCAAGGATACCAGAAGTTAGAAAAATCTCTATCTTTTTCTAAAGTACATGGCAAAAAGTGGCACAAAATCCGTTACGATATTTCCATGGAAAGCTGTGGACTTATGCGCTATGATCTTACAAACTCAGATCTGCTTGTTGCTAGTGCTTTTCAAAATATGAGATCCTATTACTTTTCATAAATCACAAAGTAATAATATATAATGACAGATATCCTCCTCGCTAATGACTTGTGTCTTAAAACATTAGTTTATCAAATGTAGTGTTTGAAGATACTGAAACATAGTTCTAACACAAAGTTATTGCTAAGTTCTTGCATATGTTACTTTAAAACGTCTTAATCTTGGGAAATTGTAGTGACCCAAACAAACAGCCATGTATAAAAGTCCTTGTAAAACATGTTATTCATCCATAAATGGATCTCTGTGAAATAATACACACTATCATCTTTTTATATTACTGTATTTTCCTTTAATCTTGAAGAATGAGTGGAGTCACTGGTTGGGTTCATCTCCCTAACAGAACAAATGGGAAGTGGTCCTTGTTTCATGTTTCTTTTGATACCGAGTGTTGTTCTCACTGCTGAGAAAAGAAATCTTTGATATGCCATCCACACTTCAGAAACCTGCTGCCTGTTCACACATCACTCCTAGGAACACTATCAAGCCCTCCAGGCAGGATTGTTCATTCTCCTTGCTGTTTTCACACTCTAAATTATTTGCAATGTAAATAAGCCAGAACAGATTAATAGATTGTAAGGTGACAGAGAGGAGTAAGAGGAAAAAAGAGAGATAGTCAGACTTAGTGTGTGATTTTGCCTTTTCAGCATAGACTTTGCAGTCTAGATTACAGAATAATAACTGGAAAGAAATCCAGAAAGCAAAGACAGGGGTCCCTACCTGTATTCACAGATTTGTGAAGCACTTCCTTCACAAATCAGAATTGTGCAGCATATGATGATTTGCTTTGGTTACTCCTTTTAGTCATCATTTAAATGCATAATATTTAATAAAGAGGTATGTAATGGCCAAGAGAATATATATTAGAAGGGGTTGTCTTGTTCTTCTGGGCACTCTTCTTCTCTGTAGATAGCACCAAAACAGGCAATTGTAAAATTTTTGAGAAAGTGTTATGAACATTTCATGTTCATGACATCACAAGTAGTGGTACTTCACATAAAATGAAATGGAAACACTCAGAAGTGTTTTAGAAATGATGGTTTGGGAGTTCAGTTCTATCTTTTCTTTGGCCAGGACAGTTTTTCGTCAACCATGAGGAAGCGGAGTCTATGGCTGTGTGGGCGTGTCTAGGTTGTTATTCTATACCACCTTATGTCATGCTTGGGGACAGAATTAAGGGATTCTCACTTCCAAGAAGGAGTGGAGGCATGGCTTATGGTTGGGAAGGTAAAGGTGGTGAAGGACAGTGGCTCGTGGTTTTTATTTTAGTGGTAGCACTAAATTAGGAAATACCATTGCTTAACCACAAGAAGTTCTCATTAAGCTCTTCTAAAATAAAACTCACTATTGAGTATGGTCTGTTTTTAGAGGAATTTGCTATTTAGGTGTTGGTCTCCTCAACCCCCCTAATTTCTCTTGAATTCCTGTACATATTGTTTATTTTTTTTTCCTTGAATTATCCTGTGTTTTTTATTGAAGCGGTGTGGTATCTAAAGAGTATGAGATTATGGGTAAAGGCAAGGGAGCAATTATGTGTTAAGTTAAAAGTGTTTGAGTGACCATTTTTAGGCAGCTACCAAAGAGAAACTGTAGCATTTTTCCATGTGAATGGTGTCGGATCATAGTATCACTCTGATACTGAAGGCATCTTAGGCGGTCGGTAGTTGAGTCCCCTGCTCAAAGAAGGGTCATCTAGACTAAGATGGTCAAAGCTTTTTCTCATGGGGACTTGAAAATATCCAAGGGTGGAGATCTCACAATTTCTCTAAGGAACTGTTCCAGTTATTTTCTTTATATCACTCTAGAACATCCCTGTTTTAATTTAGGACTATTTTTTCTCTTCTAGTGGAACTTAATGCAGAAGCTGATCTTGCTTTTCAGTAACCTTCTCTTTGGTACTGGAGGATTGGTGTTAGGTTCCCTTTAATCCTGTCTTCTCCTGATGATTCTAGCAAAGGTTTTCCTTCCCACTATGAATTCTGGATAGTTTCAGAAAATTTGTCATTTGAAGCTTTCCATCACTCGGAAGTAGCAGTAAGGAAGTATTCACGATGAATATAGAGGTAAACAATTCAGCACCCAGTCTATACATGCCAATGGGTACTAATAGCTCTGGCTGGCTAATCAGACCCATTGCCAAATGGTCCCATAAGCCCCACACCATCTCTGCCAGTACCTGCCAGAAGAGTGTTTTAGGTATGACTGTGTCCAGATCCTCACAACCATGCCCAAGCCTGTCCATGGACTCAGTTCATCTGGACGCCAACCTGTGGATCAACAGCATGGCCTGACTTTGGATCTGCCTCTTTAGCATGAACCTGCCTGGGTATTTGTTTGGGCCTGGTAGTATCTCATCTGCCCTAGTCACATGCTAGGGGATGGGATGAACCCTGGCTGGTGTGATCCATGACCCGTTAGCCCTTGGTGCACCTTGACATGGACAAACGACCTTATCTCGCGTGACATCTTTCATCTGGATGGAAGTAAGATCTCATGCAAAAGGAAGCACAAGCGAAAGCAGAATTGGAGAAATAATTACAATTCAATAAATCTTGTTTGATCCATTAGTAAAATGGGATTTCCCTTTTCTTGGAGGTCATCAGAAATCTACCTGTTTTATCTGACCAAAGAATTTCTGGTAGAAGAATCTGTGACAGGACACATCCATACTTTAGGGTGTCCCATGGGACAGGTCTAACACTGAGTCCACATGTGTGGGAGTCAAACAGGTGACAACACAAAATTGATAATCAGTCTTCTGTGTGACAGTTAAAAGCTGCAAAAATGAGATGTTAGGCATGTGACACTTGGTAGGATATTGTCTATAGAAACTGGCCTGGACTGACAATGTGAGATTTATGGCCAATGAAATCTGTACAGACTCTTAATTTTAACCATGAAACTTTAACAAAACTAATCAAAGCTGTTCAGGGGACTATCTCAACAGCACAAAGCATAAGGAAATTGTTTATATTAGGGACACGGATCAGACAAAAACCAGAATTCCTGTTTTCCTGGTATTAATGAGCTACCACATTAATTATGTTACAATTTTTATGAAGATTAGGAAATAGAACTAAATTGTGGAAAGACAGCCACAAGCAAGAGACATGAGAGAGACACCTGAGTAGAAAAATATATGGGGACTCCAGAACTTAAATTATTGTGCTGTTTTTGTGTAAACACTTGTGGCTATTTTGTGGGAAAGGAATCCACTAGTTATAATTTTTCAAGAAGTTCAACTTTCTACTACTTCAGGAGCATTAACAATGTATTTGGAGAGTAGCAAAAAGCTCACACAGGACTTTCTTTAAATTGGGTGTTATTATTTATACATACAGCAAGCAAGCATAAGTGACTTTTGAGGCTTTGGTCTGGTAGAAACAGCAGCTATTATCCATTATTCTGACTGGAAACATGAACAGAAGTAGTTTCTAGAAAAGCTACCTTTTACTTTCAAATGCAACCAGCAGGAATAAAATCAACTTGCTTTAAAGAACATGGAAAATGCTGATTTTAAGCAGCAGAGGAAAATGTCAAAGCATCTTAAATCAAGAAAGCAGCTTTCTTTATTGCCAATGGTTTCACTACACTGAGAATAATGGGGGAGGACAGATATTTTGAGAGAAAGCCACTTCCTTTAGTTTTGTTGATTAGGACAAAATTTTAACCTCTATCAAAGGAAAAATTTAGTAGCAAAGAATGAAAGTGGAAAACCCCCAACTCCATTTAATTTATTTTACAAATATAGAATCCTCAGAGATCTTGTTCATGATTCTTTGTTCCACCAAGCTAGTCTAAGGCATTCAAGGACAAAATTGTCTGACTCAGGAAAATCTCTCTTTAAAGACCTGGTTACCTGGTTAAAAATAATTTCAATTTTCAAGCTAATTAAGTTTTGTGGGTTTAAATTCTCAGAAGATCCATCCAGTGTTCAAAGAACACATATTGCAATTTTAGTATGGATAGTCTTTATATTTGTGCATAGTGAAGGAAGTGAAGCTTTGTGTGAAGAAGCAAATTCATGTATGTTACCACGGTCTAGACTGTGTTCTGCCAGATCATCTACAGGAACGCTTCTAATCTGTTGTCCTTCTTATTAACCACTAATGGCCTTTTAAGCAGTCTTTTATCTCTTTTTATCTGTTTAATGTCATTGTGATCATCCAAAAGGATTTGTTCCTTAAATCCATCAGAGAAATCTAAATATATTATATTACTAAAACTTCCTTTATCAGTCAATTTTGAAAAGCCCTGTGAAGTTTGCTTGATGACTTACTTCTAGCATATTGTGCAGACTGACATTTCCTAGACAAGATTTCTGTTCCAGTGACTTTTTTAGAAAACATTTTACAGTTATTCAGCCTCTAATTGCTCTAATCATCCCACCTGATCTTTTAAAAGTATAGAGAAAGTGATTTTTCTTTCAATTCAATTCAAAAAATTAGCATTACAGTACCAAATTGTTTTTAAAAATTATCGTGTTTTGGTTATCCGTAAAGCCAGTTTTACAGTGTATAACATGAGTCTTTATCTTTTAGCATTTTCTTTATCTAACACTGGAGGATTTCTAAATTATTTAACTTGCACTAAATCCTTATTCACCCTCCTGTAAATACGATAAGTGTCAAACACACAATGAGAAGAATGTGTCTGCCTTCTCACTGTCTCGTCCTTCTCAGCTAGCAATGAATGTAGGCCATTCCTAGAAAACATTTTGCCCCTCTTATGGTTAAAAAATGGACATTTTATTCTTAATCACATGGTTAATCAAAGTCTTTTTCAGAGATCTGTTTCATATTTTGTATAACTCTTACCTTTGAGATAAATTTTCCTCTCCAATTAATTTTGATCAACTTCTACCTTTTACCCCTGATTCAATGTGATTTCAGTAATTCCCTCTGAAGGGTAGGTAATGCTTCAAACAGCATAATGTTTTTTACAACTGTTTCATTAAAGCATTTATTAAAGAATTTTTAGTAACTACGTTGATATAAATAATTCTATTAAAAGAGAGCAGGATCCTCTTAGAGTGGGACAGTCCCACAAAAATACTTCAATTCTGACCGAGAGATTGTGTACCAAGGACATATTAAATTTGTTTTAATATGCTTCTTGGATGGCGTTTGCACTTAGATCAAGCAGAAAAACAACATTTCCACTTCTGTTTACTTAAATTTGAAAGTCTGTGAATGACACTCATTTTGCCAAGCACAGACACAAGCAGCAGATCTAGAGATACTAGGCAGCTGTTCCCACTAGGTCAGGATTCATAGACTAAAATCAGAATTGTTTAAGTTGGAAAAGACCTTTGAGATCATGAAGTCCTACCATTAACCCACCACTGGCAAGTCCATCACTAAATCATGTCCNCATTTTTAGTAGCTACGTTGATATAAATCAGTCTATTAAAAGAGAGTAGGATCATGTCCCTAAGTGCCACATCTACATATCTTTTAAATACCTCCAGGAATGGTGACACACCCACTTCCCCAGACAGCATGCTCCAGTGCTAATCTCATCCTGGTGTTTGCACCTAAGTTAGAACAGTCTTAATTTGTTTATTTATTCTGTATTTATTGTTAAGGAAGAAGAAGGTGGCTGAAAACATGGTCTTTCATGTGAATCTTGCCCTTTTTGTGTTTGTATCTAGCGCAAGCAAACAGAGGAAGAAAAATAGCCCATTTTAAAATCTAGATATTTAGTGTAGATACTGTGATGAATAGGATGCTATGAGTGTGCTATGGTAAGGTCCACTTTAAACATAAATAGAATGAGTATGCATATACGTAATTACTTTCATTGTACTCTTCAAAGTCATTATTTTAAAAAAAATTGGTAGGCTGATTGTGCAAAGTTGATGATAAGAAAGAAAAATAATTACTTATTTATGCTGAGAGGAGTGAATTTACTGCTGGTGCAAGTAGGCAGAGCTTTATTTGAATCAGTGAACAGGACTGTTCTAAAAAAGAAACGTCTGGAAAGCTGTAATAATTTTTGTCCTGTAGTTCTCAGGGATGGATTAAGCTATAAATTCAATTTAATTTTAATTGCTTTAGGTCTCTAAGGAACCAGTACATAACAAATGGAGTCCCAGAGGTAAAACTACCGAATTGGTCCTAGTATTATGTTTAAATGAAACACACAAAAAACTTGCTAATTAGCCGGGAAAGAAACCAAAATTATTTAGGATTTTATTTAATCTGAGGCAAATAGCTTTAAATGTAACAATTATCTAATTATACTGTTTTAATGCTGTTGAGATTTTTATGCCTATATATAAAGAGAAGCTGAATGCTGCAAATAAGGAGTAAATTCTTTATTTCCACTAGAGCAAATACGTTATCATCTGCTTGACCTATGGCACAGAAATTAAGGATACAGAGCTCAATTGTCTAGAGAGATTATACAGAATTCATTCATTGAGCTAGAAATGTTTAATTAAGACAAGAATCATAATAAGTACATACATTGTTATGGTTCTGTGGAGTCCTATAGAACCTTAAGAGAATATAACAATTCAAACCAACAAAATAGCAACCCATACTTGGAGGGGTTGCCTTGGGAAATCCATCTACTGTCTGGGCAACCTACAAAGCTCTCTGGTATATGGGGTTGGGTGAAGTTTGACAGTGAGCAGAAAGTTAGGAATTTTCCATGGAGATCCAGATTTTAATGGGAATTAAATATCAGCATCTGATCCTACAATTAGTACCATGATATAAGGAAGTGAGGAGACTCAAAAATGTAGAAGGAAGTGGATTTATATTTAGTCAATTAATGGGGCACTTTAAGTATCGCCTGCTAAGAAATTATTTGATGGCTAATTATCAATAATCATGCTGTATGGAGCTACTTTTCCTTCCCATCATTTGGTTTTTCACACTGACTTCACATCTACAGGTAGAGGATTGTTTACAGTGCATTTGAAAAAAAATTACAAGCCAGAGTATTTTTAGTAGTAAACATTGAAAGAGGACACGGCCAATAATAGAGGAATTTCGGGCTGAAAGAAAGATGTACTGAACCAGATCAAGTTTTTGTCACAAATTTATAGGAACATGACGTTGTCAAATCTCACACTTCTATCACAGATTTCATGGCTGAAAATGCTCAAGAATTTACAGCTGGAATATATGTATTTTGGAGGAGATATAAAAGTGGAAGAGGGGAAGAGGAAAAAAAAATAAGGTAATGACAGCATGAGTAGGGAGGACAGAGGTGTATGTCAAATGACTCCAGAACTTTATGCCTGTTGAAAGGTTGGTGAAGTTATAAAATCAGTTGAAATGGGAAGAAAAAAAAAGGAACTCAAGAACCTCATTTTGAAAGACTGTCAAGAAAAGTAGAAGGAGAAGTGATTTAGCCAAAATACTACTTGAAACTGTGTTACCAGAGGAGAGTGATACTGTGCTGGTGGAGTGTATTTCAGAAATCAAGGTCTTTGAGCAAGGGATGAGTTCTGAGAACAACTGATAAAAATAAAGGTGATATAGGCAGAAGGAAGGGATAATGAACCTGGCATGCAAGTAAAGAAACAATTTTGAGATAATCTGGCTTGTAGATGAGGAACAGCCAAAATCACTGAATTGCTTTCCCTCAACTAGGATTCTTTATGCTTCTAAGAAAGTACGTAGGCATGTAAAGTTATTTTCAGAGTGTGCTGGGTTTTGCTGGGGTAGAGTTGGTTTACTTTATAATAGCTGGTACCGGGCTGTGTTGGATTTGTGCTGGAAACAGTGTTGATAACACAGGGATGGTTTTGTGACTGCTGAGCAGTGCTCACACAGAGTCAAAGCCTTTGCTGCTCCTCCTCCCACCCCTCCAGTGAGGAAACTGAGGGTGCACAAGGAGTTGGGAGGGAACACAGCCAGAACAAATGACCCCAACTGACCCAAGGGATATATCAAACTATATGGTGTCATGCTCTGCATATGGAGTTGGGGGAAGAAAATGGAAGAGGGGGACATTTTTAGTGATGTATTTGTCTTCTCAAATCACCTTTACATGTAGTGTAGCCCCATTTTCCTGGGGATGGCTGAACACCTGCCTGCCCATGGGAAGAGGTGAATTAATTGTTTATCTTTGCTTGCTTGCACAGCTTTTGCTTTCCCTGTTAAACTGTCTTTACCTCAAACTAAGAGTTTTCTCACTTTTACTATTCTGATTCTCTCTCCTACCCCACTAGGGTGGGGGGAGCAAGGGGCTGTGTGGGGAGGAGTTGCCAGCTGGGGGTTAAACCAAGATACAAAAGCTTATAGACTATAATTTTTCTTTGACTGACCACCTTATTTTGACAATCATAAACAATATAAAAGTAACAGGAGAATCACAAAGGATGTTCTGCAAGGAGGTCACCTGGAGAAACCATAGGAGATCCCATCAGTTTAAATTAGAAGAAAATCTGATCCAAAACATTAAAGGCTTTAAAGGAAATGTGAGAAGACAGAAAAAGTCAATTACATGTTTTGATCCTCATGTTTGCAATGTAAGAGAACTACAGGTGTTAAAGGCCATCAATTTCTTGACCCATTTTTATTTCAGTAGTCATTAGGCTTTGAACTATTGAAGAAAATACTATTAAATACATTGTAATGAATGTGAATTTATTGCTTAGGTATATCAAGGGGGTGAAAAAGCATAGAAATTTAGTGAGATTGCCAGTAGAAGGCAGGATGTTAGATAACAAGGACACAGTAGAAAGCAGACTCCAGAAAAAAGGGTCCACTTTCATTTAGAAGACAAAAATGTTTTGGGAAAAGTTACCATGACTAAGCAGTACTGCAGTCTGAGACAGGAGGTACAGGTTGGAGGCATTAAAAATTTACTGTTGGCTACCCTCCAGAGGAGTTTCATGACTGTCCCTAAGGGTAGAATTGACTTACTGTCTGCACAATGTGAACTTTTCCTAATTACACTACATATGCTGTTTGCTGCTTTTTCTTTTATCTTTTCTGTGCTTCACAGTTAATTTGTCACTGTGTAAAAGGACTTTTTTTCCCCTTCCTGTTAAACAACAGAAGCAAAAAGGGCACGTCTGCTACACCTACTTAGTCTCACGAGTGACTGACTTGCTTCAGTAACATGAATTTGTTTTCATCTCTCTTAAGTAATTACTTGACAGTAAAGCTCTTCCTTCATTACTTTAGAAACCTTTCTGGTGTCTTCTGAGCATTGCCTGCATCTCAGGCATATGGCCTTTTCTGTGTAAATGCCCCCAGCTTCATCCATTATTGTTACTTTAGGAGACATCCGTTCTTAATCAAGAGAATGCTGTGCAAGGCCATGTGGGTTTGTGCTTTTTCAGTCAATCCCAACAGCTCCATGCACAAACATAAATTAAACTATTAAGAATCTGAGCAGATTATAATGACTGCAATTAGCTTCCAATTTATTTAATAAAATGGATGTTTCCAAAGAAAGGTCATATAAAAGGAACAGATTGCATGTAGTTAAACAAATGAACAAAAAAAAACCAATTAAAAAGAAAAAAGAAAAAAAAAGTACTTTGGTGCTCATATCCAAAGGGTGGCAAAAGAAAAGTTTGCTTTGATGTGATTCCAAGGAGATGTCCGGACAAATAGAGAACAATTTGTTTTCATCTTCTCCTGAGTTTCCACTTTGTATGGAAACTGTTAAATTATCTGGCAGAATTGATGCAAAAACACCCTTAGAGGTCTGTTTACTACATGGAAGCAACCTGAATCGGATGATGTCACTGAAATATTCTAGGTTATTTTAAAGCTTTTGAAATGCATAATCTCATCCCTTTTTTTTCTCTTTTTTTATCACAAAGGTCTCCATTCTTAAACTTATGAAGAAAGAATTTTACATTTTTGTAATGTTTTCAATCATCTGTTATGCATAGATGTGATTCTGCGTTTATAGACCACCTTCCAGCATGAATGTAAATCCACAACTTTTTTGGGCAATTAGCAGAATCTGTTTAAACACTGGATTATCTGATATCACACAATTGATTTTATAACATTAATAGAGACGCTTAGCACAAAACATTGTACTTATCACAGTCCAGAAGTCAGATAATTAAAGCTTTGAGAAATCAGAAGTTTCAAGAGGGCAGGGTGTAAATGCTTTGGCAATGCCAAAACCCTATGTAAAATGGACTGTAGTCAATGGAAGCCAGACTGAGTAGCCAGAAGAATGAAAGCCAGATGTATTCTCTGGTGACAGAATTTGATGGAATTCCAATAACCTCAGTAAAACTCATATATAGGAGAAGACTACCTGACACAAACCAGCAAAGTTTTTAAGGAAAGGAAATTCAAGAGTGTTTTATAAATGACATTGTAGCAGAAAAACAACTAATGCTATTTATGGTTACAGATTCCTGTGATTAGTTAGAAGGATTACAGACATCATTAATACTCAACACTAAAATAGTGTTTGGACAGTGTCAGTTCAGTACAGATGTTCCTTAGCTAGTGGGGATAGTGTTGAACAGAGCAGTAAAGGTTATCCATTATGAAGGTACTAAGATATAGCTGTTCTCATGTTACTAGTGGGTTGGAAAATACAGACATATAAAAAAAAATCATAACCTTATAAAAGAATTTGCAGCATCCATTTTTAATGTTCAGCCAAGCTGTCTCATGAATGAAATCCCAAGGAGCTGAATGTCAGAACTTCTGTGTGCTGCTTTTTGTGTTCAGCTTGAATTGCTCCATGTCTCTCTGCAGCCTTGGGGATAACCAGGGAAATCCCCACTGAGGACTAGTCTGCAAATGAATTAAGTTCTGCTGCAGTGTATTCTTCCAGCACTGGTACATGGTGGTACTGGGATTAGCACTAGTAGTTGGGCTGCTTCTGCTTAAGGGTGGGAGGGAAATACGACTCCTAAGGATTTTGCTGAAGGCTGTAAAGCTCTGGTGGGAATGAACAGGACACGAGGAAATTAAAGCCAAAGATTTCAATGGTATTCACTAAACTTTGATGCCTGAGTTTTCTTAAGCTCAATATCTTGTAAATCAGTTTTCAGACTTAGATCCCAGCTCATCAGAAAATAATTAACTCCCAACAACAAGCATAAAATCCAAGCCACAGTTTGCCATATTTAGCTTCCTTGTAAGTGAGACATTATTTAACTCTTTGTTGGCCTTTCCTCTGCTTCAGCTTTTTTTTTGTTTGGGTACGTTATAGCGATTCTGGTCTTCTGCATCCTCCTCTTTTAAAAAAAAAAGGAGTACACATCCTTCTGTGTTGTGAGTCCCATTACTATCCACAAACACATTGTTTTTCAATGCAATAGCAACTCATATTTATTCCCCCGCATCATATATATAATATATTCCAGCTTTCTCCTCTCATTTTTCCAATAACTACCATTTCAACAGAATTCTCCTGGATAAATTAATTCTCTCCATGATCTCAGTGCAGCACTAAATCTTGCATGTTTTACTGAAAAATCCCTTGATATTTAGCTGAGGGATGTTTCTCATAGAAACCAATGTGTGGAATAACTCTAACTTTGATTACTCGCTGGGTAGCTGTGCAAAAGCATATTTTGACTCCAGTGTACAAGGAAAAATAAAAGGAATTATTTTATCAAATTAGAATATTTCTTGTGAAGAGCTTGGTCAGCAAATTTCCCTTGGAATTACTGATTCCTACGATAAAATATTTTTGCATCAAATTCAGTTCATATTTCCAAGAAATATATTAGCCCCAATTGCTATGGCAGTACAGAAGGAAACCATACTAGTTTCTTAGATACCAGCAAAATAAATCCACATTCATTCACTTCCACGACACAACAACTTTTTTTTTTGCAAAGATAGCTTGTGTATGTTCTTCTCAGTGCCAGGACCTTCTTCAGTACAGATAGATAGATTAAAATAGTGGTATTTGATTTATCAAATCATCCCAAATCATCCATATAAGTGGCTATTTATTTCTGGGTTTAATATTTGAGGATTCTAATTGAAATGATGTTTCTAATTATTTTGCAGATCACTGCTAAAATTATTAATCATTACTCTGAACTTGCTGTCTGTCTTCTCTGTCCTTAAAGAGAAATAGACCTGCGTATATGCAATAATGTATCAGTGCTTAGATCTGCCCTGATCTTGTTTGCTATACCAGTACAGGTAGCCTGTGAGTGCCTTACCTGAAAGATTTCTCTTTGACTACTCATGTTTTAAGCTGTGGTTATCTCTGGTTCCTTGAGCTGCCTGCTCCCATTCTGATTTACACATTTCCTAATCCCTGACAGCACTTTATTCACTGCTGTAGGATCTCAGTCACAAATACTGTCTGCTAGTGTCTAAAAGACTGTCTTTTGCTTTAGACAACTTCTCTTGATCTTTGTATTCTTCCTTTTCTGCCCCAGTGGATTTCTTTGTATGAACACTCCTGCATTACTTAAAACTACTCAAGCTATGGGAGAGGCAGATTTCAGTTCTGGAATATAGAGTAATAGGTTTTGTTCTGATTCTTCTCAATTTCCTCCAAACATTTTCTTCAGGCCCATTCTAATGACTGCAAGAAGGCTGTGAGTAGTTCCAGGCTGTCATTGCACCAACCCATATGCACACTGTCCCACCTTTGATTTCCTTCCTCCTACCTACTGCTATAGTCAAACAGCAATGATGAAAAAGACTAAACCTGATGACATTTGGTCAAAAATTAATTTTTTTTCCTCAGCTTCCAAGTCCCCAAATTATAATAATAACTCCAGGCTGCAATTGCAAAACACAAGCATCTTTAATGAAAAACTTGGGAGAGGTTCACAAAGCTAATTAACTGTCATGCTAGTTTTCTATGATGATTCATCGGAGTATGACACTTATCAATCTGAACACTCTCTAAAGAACACATAAAAACAATAGTTAACTGATCCTTGAGGTCTTTGAGATTTTAAAGTGAAAATACAACAGAAATTTATGGGCTCTTTTTGGCTGTCATTTGAAATACCATACTGCCAGTAGTCTCACAGAAGTATAATCATGCACAGTGCAAAAACTATAATGGACTAGAAGATCTTTAGGGTCCTTTCCTACCCTCAACATTCTATGAGTCCATAACTACCTTTTGCTTAAAGGGATTTCTAGTACAAACAGAGTTTAAGGAAAAATTCTGAGAATCGAGGTGTTGGATGGGGATCTGAGCAACATGATCTAGTGAAATGTGTTTCTGTCCATGGCAGGGGGGTTGAAATTATGTGATTTTTAAGGTCCCTTTTAACCCAGAACACTCCATGAGTCTATGATTTGTTTCTCAAAA
>VWZT01011752.1:2752119-2780866 GCA_013397055.1 Pachycephala philippinensis
AAAAAAAAGGCTCTATTTTGGAGATCTGAGAATGGGAATGTCTTCCTTCACATGGGTCATATGTAGTTCAGAAGATCAGACCAAGAAGTTGGACTTCTGGCCATAATCATCCTCGGGTCAAACTTCTGTCAGTGGTGACAGAATGATATCTGACTAAAGCTTTTGCTTCTCTGAGTTTTTATAAGGAAAAAGAGACACAGCATAAAGAGGAGAAAATTCTTCAAACTGTACCATCAGCAATATTCATCCATCACGTATTTCACTACCCATGTTTTCCTAAAGAACTAGAAGCGCACACAACTGAATGACTGCACATATTTATATAAATTGTTTATGTACTCCTGTAGTCTATGTCTTTTCAAAGGTCAGCAGTGAAACTACAAGCAAATGTAGAAATGAAAAAGCGTCTGAAAAGGTGTGGGGAAGAGTTGTCATGTCATGGAAAAACTTGACAAAATTGTTAAAGGTTAAAAGTCAGTGAAAATAGAATTATTTAGAACCCTGAACCTGTTCAATCACACTTACAATGCTCTTAAAAATCTTTTTTACTTAATGGCCTGGAAAATAGGCAAGAGAGCGACATCTTTTTCAGCTTCCTGCTCTTCCCTGCAACAGAAGCACTGACATGAATTTTTGGATATTTTTCTTTCTAATTAGTGTTTACACCTCTGTCTTTTTCTGGTAAATGTATAACTTGTGTAGAATGCTACATTCTACAATCTCTATATTGCACCAGCACAACACAGCCTTTTTCTGATCAGTGGATTCTGATAGAAACTCTTGTCCCCAAGTGCTTCCCCCAGCAGAACAGACACACAGCATAATGAAACAAAACAATGTGTAAACACAATGTACCCGGAATTAATGAAGTCTTTAGTCACAAGGTAAATAATAGAGAAAAAGCAAGAGGGATAGGCAAGGGGAGAAAAGCATGTGACTTTGAATGACATTTTAATAGAGATGAGGAAAAGTGACATAAGAAACTGGCCTATTCTTATTCTGGCATTTGTCTTAGGATAAGGCCTAGGGACCTAACCATGCCTGAAGCTGAGCCCTATTAATGCTACATGAAGAAAATAAAGAGATCCCAAGATATTCAACTCCTTGAAAGGGAATCTGACTACAGAAGAGAGTTTTGATCTGGGAGGATGCACAAAACTTACTTACCACTAGAACATATTTTCCTGTAAAAACAAAATAGAGTAAATAAACCTAGGACCTTCGCTGAAGCAAATTAAATAAATAATTAAACCCTAAAATATATATTGTTCCACAAGGCATGGACAGATTAAGGATGCTGAAGCTATTTATGATGGTGCTATTTTTTGAAAATTCAGAGTAACAGAGACCATATGTTGAACAAAAATGGTGCTACAAATTACAGGGGAAGTACAGGGGTAAAGAAACTTGTTAAGGTCAAAACTAAGAAAATATAATATGTTTTGGATTTATATTACAAAGCTGTGGCTATGTCTGAGTTAGTCTCTGCTGTCTGTTGTTGTAGATAGCCACAGTCAGTGAAGACTTTTAAATATCTGTTTTATCAAGATAAGGTTAATTTTATCATGGACTAGCCAATTTTTCTCTCTGGGGGCTATAAAGAGGTGATAACTCAGATGTATAAATCTGTACCTGATTAGCTAAATCCCACTAGATATCTTCTGAGTCTTGGGTTGACATCACACCAGATGGAAGAAAACCCAAACTTTTAAAAGTGTCTGGAGCCAAATCAAAACCATTCTCATGACAGAATTTTTCTGCAAGCCCACAAGGAAGAGTCTTGAACTTAAATCCTTTTCAGCCAACTTGATGCATGTCTATGTACTTTTCTTTTGGTGAGATAAATGTGGGGGATGTTGGATAAGAGGATCCTTGACTTCTAGATGTAAGAGCAATAACTTGGACTCATTTGTTCAGAAAAAAGAAATTCCACTGAGCAGGTACACGTGAAACAAATAGAGAGAAAAAATAAATTATCCATAATTCTTTAAGCTGCAGTTTCCTCTGGGGAAAGCTACTAAGAAATATTAGAGGCAAGTAGGGGACAGATCACACTACTGCACTACTAGTGCAAAAGAAATAAAATATTCAGAAGAACTGAACATAAACAGAACATGGGTATACAGTTGAATGGACAGCTGCTTTTCAGACCATCATTGGTTCTTACTGCACAGCAAAAGTATTTCTTTCTCAGCAGGTCCTAAGTATTAGGAAAAAATCTAATCTTAGCATGCTGTAAGATGACCTTAGTGTAACACAGATCTTCAAACTCTTAAATTCACTTTTAGATGTGTCTGTTTCTAGAGTTGTTTTAAGTGAGGGAACAGATTTGTAGACGAGTGAAATAGTGAAATAGCTGAAAGGGAACAATATATTAAACTTTTGATTGATGTGTGGCAGGATGCCTATTAATTTGCTATGTGTGCACATGTTGGCCAAACGCAGTATGATTGCTTTGAGATAAATGAACAAATCCTGCCAATGTGTATCAGTACCTATTTGCAATACTCACATCCCTCGCAGAGCGTTCTGCAAGGCTGACAGGCTGAAATTCATTCATAAGTGTGTATATTGACAGGAATAGAATAAGAACATAACACAGACAAAAAATAATACCATCTGTTATATCCGTCTTGGGAGGTAACAAACTGAAGAAAAACTGAGTGCCTAACGATTCAGTGACAACACAGGTAATAAATATAGAGACTATGGTTGCAGGCATCTCCACTTGAGCTAGAGCCTTAAGTACCTTTCTTTCCCAGTGGAAAAAATATAATTTACTCGTATTCACTGTGCCTTAGATGTCCTCATTATCTAACTGAATAAAAATAGCAGGCAAGAACCCATAGTTAATGAGATGGGTATCATCCCTGTATTCATATTCTGTTAGGAGCAAGAGCAAGGTTGCTTTCAAAACTCCTGAGTAGACAAGGACAGAGAAATCAACCAATTTTAGTGGTTGCTAATGTTATTTTCCGAGAACAAAAATACCCTTCCTCTTAAGAAGAAACTTCTCCTAAACTGCCGAACTGTGACCGTAAGCCTAATTATTCCAGCTACCCAGACGTGAACTGATGTTGTTCCATTTCCTTTAGCACAACTAAAGGAAGGGGGCAGGTACACAGCTTACAGTGATGCTACTGCCATAGAGCACAACATGCAGCAAGCTGTCAGACTTAGCAAGTTTGAAAATATGGACCCATTTTGGAAACAATAAACATCATCTCAGAAGTGTGTGAGCACGACCCTACAACGAATGTTCAGTGCACAATATTTAGTAATTACTCTCCTCAGTATGACTTGTGGCACTTTTGAGAGTGTAGAGCAGCCATCAGGTTAGGTCTGTGGAGTTGTAGGTTCGTGATCTGAACAGCCAAATTGTGTTAACCACTGCACCTGTCAAAGCAGCCCGGTGCGCTCCTAATCAATGGAGTCGGCAGCACTCCCAGACAGTAACACCCTGCATGTAGTGCTGTCGTTGTTATTTGAGGGAAAATGGCAAAAGAAAGAGAAAATAAAAATAAACTTGCTATTCAGTAAGTGTTCTGAATTCATTTCGTGGGAGTTCTCAAATGAAAGGAAACCAAACCAAACCTGGTAAGTTCAACAATGTAGCAACTGTGGTAACAACTCTAATTTGAAACATTTGAAATAACAATTTCTCCTGTTGCATCATTAAAAAAAAAATTTTCCTGTTGCACAATTAAAAAAAAAAAAAAAAAAAAAGACACCTGAAAGCTTTGAAATAGCCCCTCCCCAAGTACTCTTGAGTATTCCAGAATTAGATTTAGGTTGATATATCTCTTGCTGGTTTTAATCAGACTCTTACAGGTTCTCACACCAGTACTATATATATGTGTTACTTTCTCCATGAAATAATTTTCCTTGCAACATACAAAAGGAGGTTGTCATTATCAGTAGCCCAGAAAACAACAACAACAACAAAACACTTTAATCAGAAATCACAAATCTCAAAGCCAAGACTTGCTTGCAAAAGTGTCAGTCTTTCCAGTATTGGATTTTTAACACCAGATGGTACTCTCTGAAGGTATACATTACAGTACCACATGACTCAGGTTGTTGTTCCAAATTAATCAAGATATATTTGTTTTTTGTAAAACCCATAGTGAAATGATTGTCTAAGGCTCAGTTTCTTTTCTTAGAGTAAGAGAGCATTTGGAGGAAGGAAAGCAGACCTCATTTTTTGATGTTTTGACAGTTCAAGACTTATTAATGTCTTATTAAGAAACACACTTGACTAATGGTTTTCAGCATTTGAGAACTCAGAGATCGTAAAGGCAATTTAATGTGTGTGTTTTCTAACCACTGTGTTTAGTCACCTGTGCTTAACTGTATGGATGTTTGCTGCTGGGTCTTCAGCATTAGTGTGCTTCATCAGAATTTCCAGTGAAGCAAATGGGATTTTAATTCTGAAGTTGTAAGGTCAAAATTATGCTCAGATTTCCATTATATTTCTCTTGTACACTTTACCAAATATGGCTTTGCTGAGTTTATATAATTTGACATTCAGCACTAAATACTGTGCTTAAATTTTAAAATTCTTCAAACACAAAAGGAAAGCTTGAGTTTCCAAACAGTGATAGTATAATTACAAAAAATATGTTTACAAGTAGTAACATCCACAGTTCTATGGGATTGCTACTCCAATTGTAATTAAGGACTGCTCATGAGTAAATGACTGAAAATTATTAGATGAAATCAGCTAAATTACTCTTTGTGTTGTGCTAGGAAAGAAAAGTGGGTGAAAGTTAAAGTAGGCAAAATTGAGTGAGAAAAAGTGTCTGAGAGGATTTATTAAACAAGGAGATCCCTAACAGAATATTAAGTAGTCAGCTGAAACTTTGATGCATCGCACATACAGTTTGCATTTTCTGAATTGAAAAGAAAATATGACAGTCATTATGACAAAATAAAACAACAAACAAAAAGTGGAATGGAATTAAACAAATTCACTGCAAGGTACTTTATGGACTTTTCTTCCTTGTATTCAACTAATTTGCTGGTCATGTAAAAAAAAGATTGAAATTGAACAATTCAGCTTTGAAGCCAAAGTGTAGGGAAAAATTTATTATCCCAAATCTACCGCATCAGGCATTCCACAAAACTCTTTTCAGTGTCTTAACTGTTTTGTTTCATACTTTGAACCACAATATGTTGCTGAAGAACATGCAGCATTTGTCAGCTTTGTTGTTGACAGTTATAGTGCATCTATCAAGGAGTTTGCTCATTTAATACACCTTCACTCCAGGTCTCCCTTTACATCATATGATTAAGTTCTACTCTTTTTTCCCCCCACAAAAGTTCATGTTTTTCCATCTATTCACATATAGTTGTAGATGTATTTTCAGCCTGAAATCTATAAATCTACTTACTTGGAGAATATTTCTGAGATATAACCATATTAGTAATGCATCGGGGTCAAGCTACAGGCCAATGTGCCCATCGTCTTTCAAAAATCCATCACTCTGAACCTCCCAATAGTACAATAATTGCATGATGCTGCTAGGATAAAAGTGAGCTGCATAAAACAGTAAGCATTTTTTGTCTTTTGTTGACTAAAGTTGAACTCCTTGGCATGTGTGAAAACCCTGTCATTACCTGTAAAGGGCTCTTTGCTTTGTTTTTAATTAGTAGTGATAATATTATCAGCAACAGGTAACATCTGGCTGTCCTATCTGCATCTGTGAGTTGCCATATCTAGCACTAAAATGTGGAAATGCAGAAATGTAGGAGAAGGAAGTGGACTTGTAGAAGCAATTCCTAAGTGAAACTGATTTATCCTGAAAAAAAGTCTCATCTGCTCCACAACTGGAATTCACAGTGTAAAATATCACCCCATCCAAATGCTAGAAAGTGACTGAAAGCAAAGCTTCAAATTTCCTCCTTTTTTTTGTCTTGGTAGTGCATATTAAGCATTTGGTTTATGTTGCTATCAGTTACCTAAAGGAAGCACTGCAGAGCTGTAAGCGCATATGAGCGTGTACATTTTAGTAGTTTAGTAATTAAGCTGGCATTATAATGCATGTCAACAATCACAGCAGGCTTCAATGAAGAGCCTTATTAGAACAGATATTGAAAGAACACCAGGGTGGTCGTCACAGATTAGCGGTACTGGCATTAGCAAATGGACATTGTGAACTCAGGTAGGAAAACATAATTTATTAGTTAGAGTAATGATAATGCTGTTAGCTCCCCATGGTAGCTAATTAGAGGTGCCAGATAATGTTGATTCATTTAAGGATCTGTTGCTGTTTTCTATTACAGTTCTAGAATATACAGCTGTAACGTACAAAAATGATTAAATGTGGAAGCAGATCTTTAAAACAGATCTATATAACTCCGAAGGAGAATTTAACAAAACCGGTTTAAACAACAGTATAATATATTAATAAATTAGCATAACTGTTCCCAAGAGAGCTGTGAATCTCTAAAACTCACTCTAACTGAAACAAAAAACTAGCTGCAGATCCTTGACATAGAAAAAATAGGTCCATGCACAAATGATGAAAGGTGGGCTTTCCCCTTTAGGCTTTTTCTCAAATTAGTGGCTTGAAGTGGCTCAAACCCTTTCAACTGTAGAATGCCAGAATGGATAAGTTTGAAAGGGACTACTGGAGGCCGTCTTGTCCAGCTCAATCAGGGGGCCCAAAACCACCTTCCTCAGGATTGTGTTCAGAATAATTTTGAGTACCTCCAGAGGAGGTACAGCCTCTCTGGGTGACGTGTTCAATGAAGTTTTAATAATTCTCTCTGCAACCTTAGCTAGAAGATTTTACTTTTTAGCCCTTCTGAAGCTTAGTCCTGTCAGGAACTCCTCATGTCTCTTCATACGATCAACTTATTCCCTACTATATGTACTAAAACTTTACCTCCCAGAGAGCTTCCCTGATCTGGGCATCTTCTGTAACCTTTGTGAGGAGAAAGGTTCCTCTCTTTCATCTTTCCACCTGGGCAGGAGTGCAGCAGCTGAGGTAGAGCAGACAGCTCTTTACTATGGAGTCACACTCTGACAGTAAAACCCTATTCTTAACCCTACTTTTTACATTGTTTGCAGCAAGGAGCAAATGAACATAAACATTTTAAGATGCCATGTGAAAGAAGAAGCAGTAATTCCACTGACACTTCAGACAGCATGCTGGATACTTCTACTGTATACTTGATAATTTGAGATGTTGAAGTATACATCATCTCATCATCTTTGGGCCTCTTGGAATATATACTTTAAAAGTTCTTGATTTTGGTGTCAAAAAAAGAGAGTTTTCAGTGTTTCTGAGTGTTTTTGTTTAAATGAAGTTGTATCAAGCCATTCCTCTGTTGATAGTTTACAAGAAACAGATGAAAGTGGATTGAATTATTAGGCTATGTAAAACAGAAACAAATTTCTAAGAAAAGATAACATGAATTTATGAGCAAATTAAATAGATATCCTACACATGTATGAGCACCAAGATCCCTTGGCACAAGGGAGCACTATTGTGGTCCAAAGAAGCTCTTACTGTCTGCTTTGACAATCGTGTGTATGTTGAAGTGTTCCTAAGTACTCATTGACTTCATAGCAGCTTCAAAAGAGCCTATTTGGTCAACAGTTCGTGTTCCTGTAGATTTGCATAATAAACCACAAAAGCTTCCCAAGAAACTCTAGAATCTCTGATATCAACCACCATATAATTATGACACAAGGGATTTATTTCACTTTAATCTTTCCTGAATTCCTTTCTGAAAGTGTATGGATGGGTTTATTCAGTAATTTATTCTGATTTTTCCTAAACCAGTTTATGAAAGAAAGGTCAGATGTTAAAGCACCACAAAACATGATATTCCTTCCCTTTTCCATTGTAACTGAAACTGTACCTTTGTCAGAATATGTGCTGAGCTGAGGACACAACTTCATACACAAGCCCTGGCTGCATCCCAATACCAGTGACATCTCTCCATGAAGAAGACTCAGCCTCTAGTGATCTCAAGTTCACACCATATTGTTAAAATAATCCAGCTGAAAGTTAGTCATTAGTCATGTATGAAGATATTCTCATTAAGTAAGCTGAGAAAGGGAAAATTAGAAATTTGTGAGGCTTGACAAAATACCTAACTCCTGAAAAAATTTACTGGATTACAATTTGAACAAGAATTAAAATACTATTCAGGCTTTTCAGTGGCTACTAAATCTCTCCTACTGTATCCTACACTTTTTTCCTCTGAAGTTCTTAAATAGAGAAGACTCACCTGAAGCCTTTCCCACATATGCTATTACTGAGAGAGCTACATTTCTGAAGTGCACAGGAGAATTGGGTAGGAAACAATTGGGGCTTGGAAGTGCTCCTTGCCTGCAAAAAATAAGTTCTGAACATGCCAGTAGGATCTAGCAAAAATTATCAAGAAACACACAAATATAACTTATAAAAGCAAAAATATTACTAAAGCAGTGAAGTGAGAAATTAGACCAGTTGTCCTTTGAAAATTATCAGTCAGCTGTAGCATCTTCTAAATTTGGACATGCCTATTTGTAAATCTAGGAAGCAAGGCTTTATTGTAACAGTCACTCAGTTTCTCCTTATTCAGCTACAGGGTTAATAAGAAAATTTGTTTAGATATATGCTTTACATGCTTTCTGGTGACGTATCTAGTAGTAGGTGTCTATTTGGGCATATATTATGTTGTTAATAGAGTCAAGGTCAAAAAACTCTTCTCACAGAAAGCAGAGGCTATGCTATGGTTATGGAATCAGTTGTGATTATCTATAGGAATTAAATAAAAGGTGTTTAAAACCAAGAAAAGAGGTGGTGGGATACCTGGCATGTCTTACAGGACATCTAGGAGTTAAGGATGTTGAAGTGAGAAAGAGTTGTAATACAGGTTAAGTGATGGAGAAAAGATGAAACATTGGTGGCAGGGAGAATGGGAAAAAGAAAAATTCACTTTTTTCATTAATGATGTGCAATAGGGTGCAGGACAACACTGTTAACTTGTTCAGTCTAGAAAAAGAAAGCCTTGAGATCAAAGACTGGAGAGAACAATTCATTGTTGTCTGGGGACTACAGTACATGTCCTGTTTTTTAATCTTTTCTTTCATCCCTGTGATCCTAGATCATTCAGAGTTTTGTAAGTTAAGCCTTTTTTACAAACTGTTGACTCTACTGGAAATCCAAGGATCACCCCAAATTGCTTTAGGCAATTTCAACCTGAGGTTAAAACAGCCAGTTCTGAGACAGTCAGGTGTGGAACAAACAAAACCTCTGTACAGTAAGGGCATTACCCCAGAGACCCAGCCTCAGTGCTGCTTGGACTCCTGCTTTTCTGAATGTGTGCACTAGGTTTGGGAATGAGCATTAGATTTACATGCTAAAAAGACCCCAAATTCACTTCTTAAGGAAAAGATGCAAAATACCCCAGCTGGGTTGCAAAATGAACAAGGCAGCAATTCTTCATACTGCTGAGAGAAAAACACAACCCGGACCAAGTCCAGAGGTAGCAAAGATATCTTGAATTTTATCAAATCAGCTAAAGACTGATACCCAATTATTAAGGTAAATGAATCACTCTTGCATTTTCCCAGTTAGGAGAATGAGGAAGAGAAGAGAGATTATGAAAGAGGAGAGTTACACAGGTGGTGAAGGGTCTAGAGCGGAAGCCTTTTGAGGAGTGTCTCAGGTCACTTGATTTGTTTGGCCTGGAGGAGACTGAGGGGAGACCTCATTGTTGTGTACAGCTTCCTCACAAGAGTAGGCAAAGGGGCAGGCAAGGAGCTCTTCTCTGTGGTGGCCAGTGACAGGAACCAAGGGGATGGCCTGAAGTTGTGTCAGGGGAGGTTTAGGTTGGATATTAGGAAAAGGTTCTTCACCCAGAGAGTGGCTGAGCACTGGAACAGGCTCCCCAGGGAAGTGGTCACAGCACCAAGCCTGACAGGGTTCGGGAAGCATTTGGACAGTGCTCTTGGGCACATGGTGTGACTCTTGGGGTGTCCTGTGCAGGGCTAGGAGTTGGACTTTGATGATCCTTGTAGGTCCCTTCCAACTCAGGATATTCTATGATTCCATGTTTGTTGCACTTTCACATCTCTAGTTTTGCTTCTCTATAAGGTTAACAATAGGAAAGTGGCAGGGAAGACAAATACACAGGAGACATGAGATTTGAATGGAAAATACTGCAATGGAAGGAAAGCAGAGCTGACTTTTATTTGATGCAGCTGCTGAGTTATTCAAGGACGTGGCCCTCTGGCTGCCCTGTCGTCAGATACCTTTGAAAGATCCCCAGTGTAAATGACAGAGTGGGTCAAGAATGACCCAGCTCAATTCCCATTTTATTGTTTTCATTGTAATCTGATTATCTGGTGCTACCATGTGTCAAAGTGACATTGTTTGACAACTGCATCAAATTCACAGGAGCACAGGAGTGTGTTAGGAAAAATATGTGCTTCATTCAACCCTTTCAACCTGCCTTGGGGACTGCATGCACTTTTTTTTTGGTTTCTAATCTCTTTCCCTTACAGTACAAATGCTAATAGCTTCAGTAACTCCAATTAAACATCACACTGTGGAAGGTATGACTTGTCAAGTAACATGGTGAGTGGTACAGCCATGGCCTGGAATCAGGAATACAAGGAGCTATGATGACTGAAAAAATCAAGCCTCAATTTTTTTGTTTAACAGTGCCAACGAATGTGGAATCTACTAAAAGATTTGGAATATGGATTGTTTATTGATTAAAGACAACTTAGAATCAAGTGATTATGTGCTAACAAGACCATTCAGTTCTGGCCATATTTTTACGACTGCACAACAGTTTATAAAATGTCTTTACATATCAGGAGTTCACTTAAGGTTCTTTGTAATTATCAGATCCCTATTTTCCTTCAGTGCAGTGCAGAAAACCCACAGAACAGTGAGTTTAAGTTAAAGGTGCTATTTTAATAGAACAGTCAGAAGCTGCTGCAGGCACAGGCCCAGAAAACCAATACAGAACATAAATTATTTACCTACAACTGCACAATCGGGGTCATGCTGGAAGAGGCACCCAACAAACAGCAAGGTGCTATGAGAGGTACTGTCAACATTGCTGCTAATAGCCTGACTCTCAATTTTTGTCCCAGCATGTATGTTGGCTATTGTGCTGCTGGCAATGATGTCTTTCAGATGAGACAGAAAATTAACTTCTGACTACATGTGGTCACTAATGATCCCATGCCAGCCTCTGCAAGAGCAGGAGATAACCCAGGTGTCCTTTGGTTCAGATAATTGCATTTTGCTGAACTAAATTTCACCTGTGGTTTTAATTAGATATGATATTCTTAACTTGCTGCTCTTACCTGTTATGTGGGTTCGTTGTTTATGGATAAGGTCTCACTAATGTCTCCATTTCAGGGAGACATGAGTTTTTATGTTTGGGATAAAAGTTCTTAAGAGGAGAACTGTCCCACTGCTATTGTTATAAGGACACATTCATTGACATTTTGAAGAACGACATGGGAAGGAGATTGTGCCACCAGTGCAAAATGAAGAACGAAAAATTCCAGTAAATTGTAGTTTACTTCTTTTCTAAAATAAATATATCATGAATTAAAAACATTTGAAAAGAGAATCTGTGCCAGTGACAAGAAAAGAGCTTAACCAGGTTCCTAAGCCTCCGGATTTAATTCTAACTTATATTTCTGACTTAAATCCTGTGAACCCTGGGCAGACAACATGGGAACACCATGGTAAAAAAAAAAGTAAATTAAATAATAAATCTGATACTTGTCTACATTGCAATCACATGACAGAATCCTAAATCCTTCTTAGTCCAGCCCTAAAAGTGACCAAAAAGTCTGAATCATGATAATTTTATGAAACTTTTATAAGGATATGTAGGATCAATGTAGTGGCATTTGCTTGAAATTCATGCTGAGAGACGAGGTCTCTCTCCCCCATCCCTGGAAATGTTCCAGGCCAGGTTGGACGTGGCTTGGTATAGTGGAAGGTGTCACAGCCCATGGCGTGGGGGTTGGAACTCAATGGTCTTTAAGATCCCTTCCAACCCAAATCATTCTGTGGTTCTATGATTCTATGATCTGCGCTCATGTGTGCAGCTCCTTAACTGTGTCTTAAATTGGTGTTTTAGTTTGGAAAACCAGATAATAATAAGTCTTCCAAAAAAAGCCCCCGAAACCTGTAAACTACGTGAGATACACAAAGAAATCTAGATGCCAAAGTACAGCCAAGAGAGACCAAAAGACATCAGCAGTAAATTAGACTGAATAGTTTGTAATGTGACAGTTCAGAAAACATGACTGAAAACTGTGTACAGAAGTGTCATGTCCTTGATCAGGTTTCTCTGGGTAGTACTTTGCATCTGAAATACTGTGTATAGACTGTTCCTGTCAATAACCAATGAGGGAATCAAACAACAACAAAAAACCTCAGTCAAGCTTGCAGCTGTTCATGGAAGGGGCTGGAAAGGATTCATGATTAAGGGGCTGAAATGACTAAATAATGAGGAGTAATTAGAAGGCTAATTTATGACTAAACATTTAATTTTGATGATGGAGGTCAATGGGAGTTTAATCATTAACTGTGAAGGAAGATTTATCAGTCCTCAGGAGGAAGTTATTTACCACTATTTTTGCCAGTATCTTACCAGAAATTATTTTGACATTTATGAATTATATGCAAAAAAAAAAAACCTGCTTTCATATGAGGGCTATAGCTGGAAAAAAAGAGACAGGAATTTTGTTCAAAAGCAAATTTTCCCAATGATATTTCCTAAAAAAAATGTGATGCAAATCCAGGTGGTCAACATACAGGTAAATTGTAGCAGTCAGGGCTTGTGGAAAGAGGTAACTAAGGTGAAACCTCCAGTGACTAGGTGATCAAACATGATTCAACTTCCTCCACGATTATTTTATATGACTTTATGTGATCACTATCAAAATGGATGGTTCCATGAAGACAACACAATATTGTTGTCAGCTCTATGTTCTTTAAGGCAGCTGGAGTAATTTGAGAATAGCCATGACTCTCTTATTAGTGTGAAAATGTCTCTTTCAGATTTCGTAATTGATGATAATTTCAGCAAGGTGATTTTTCTTAAAACAATACTTTTGCATTCCTACCAAAAAAACCAAACCAAACCAAACCAAACCAAACCAAAACAAAACAAAACAAAACAAAACAAAACAAAACAAAACAAAAC
Source organism: Pachycephala philippinensis (assembly GCA_013397055.1). Classification (NCBI taxonomy): domain Eukaryota; kingdom Metazoa; phylum Chordata; class Aves; order Passeriformes; genus Pachycephala; species Pachycephala philippinensis. The sequence goes on from VWZT01011752.1 coordinate 2,765,305, forward strand.
AAAACAAAACAAAAAAAACAACAACAAAACCAAAACCCAACATATATATATATGTGTGTGTATATTTTCTTACTTCTATTAGCATAAGGCACATCCTACTGGACTTTGGATTTTCATTATACAGCCACTCCATTTGAATCAGTAACCTTGGGTGTCTTTATGATCAGTGAAGAGTGGGAAAATATAGAGCATGATTCATATGATGAACTGCAGTGTGTTTTTTTCTTAAAATGAGAAGAATAAAATGCTGGAGTTTTTAGTCTTCTGTACTGATTATTGATTCTAAATAGCTATATCAGATATATGAGATGAAGTGAATCCCACCCTTATTCAAACCCCAAAATATTAGCTGGTATGACTAAAGCCATAGTCTACTCTTCCTTGAAGAAAAGAGAGAAGACTCTAAAGGAATTAGAGTGGAAAAGTTCCTGAGCAATCCTAAATGGACTTGTGTTGGGCATGAATCTGAAGTAGATGACCACCAGGAATTAGGCCACCTCATGTGGTTCTGTGAAATAAATCACACTAACTGTTAGCAAAAGTCCTGAGAGCAGGCTTAGCATGTTGATACATCAGAGCTTTCATAATTTGTCAAAAACAATGCAAAGGACATATTTGAATGTTTTGTCATTACTTCGTCTAGTTCCATCAAAGCAAAACATGAGATGGACCCTGTTCATCTGTTTTAGGCACATGCTCTCTCTTTCCCCTGAGAGATAAAATTCAGCTTTGTTTTCATGCAAAATTGTATGCTCTCCTTATTATCTACTGAATTTATTTTCTTATAAAAAATGCTTAAGATCCTTATTATTCACATGTTCCAAGCTGAGAACCATTTAGGAGATATTTTTAAACCACACCCTTGGTTTAGTAAACAGATAAGCCTATTATTAAGCTGATTTGTTGACAAAATTAGAAAAGGATAATTAGTCAGGAGGAGAAGAATAGGCTTCAAATTTCACCAACAGCAAAAGGTATATTTCAAAGAAATAAATCCAGGTTCCTATTTGAAACATTGTTTAACAACTATGCCATAACAGACCCTGAGCTGTCTCTAGTGGTTCATAGAGTTTGTCTATTTAAATGAACAATAAATTATACATTAAGTAAAAACAGGCATTTAGTTCTGGGAAAGAAAGTCAACAAATTAGATGAAAGATTTTCTGTTTTTTAAAGAAGGGAAATCAGCTGGATGACATTTTGATGTTATTAATTTTATCTCCACAATCACTTATTTCACTTTCTAGCACATATTTTACCTCTTAAATTTGTTTTTACACAAAAGAAACTATCTTTAGCCTCTATTAAAGCAGTACATACAGCTTTCAGACAGACATCAGTGCCCCGTTACACTGAGTATTTTCCACAATAAAAAGACCATTATAGTCTCCAAAACTAAAAGCTAGAAAATTTCATTTCTGATATCCATAGGTATTTTCTGAGTGAATTTTTTGCATTAAAAAAGACTACAAGACTATTGCAGACAAAGTAGCTACAGTCTTGTATAACAATTAAACAACTGCAGAATTGTATAACCTATGCATTTAGCAAATAAACCTCACTTCTGCAGCTGTTGATTATTACTTTCATTGTTATGGAGAAAAGTAGTCCTTTTGGCCAAGCACTTATGATTATTTTATTTTTCAAGATGTGTCTAAGCTAATGGTATGCTAATCAGGGTAATGATTTCAAAAAGACACTTTAGTAATCCTTTTAATTAAAAAAAAAATTAAACTCATATTAATTGAGATAAGAGGAAGCACATTATTATTTATCATTAGAGTCAGAAGGCATACTTACTGCAGTCTCTCCTCTAATTCAAATTAATAAGAAATCTGTGATATAATAAACCCATCATCAAAGCTGTGATGATGAATGCTAGTATTTTTTTTTTTAACTAAACCAAACCTTTTACCTTTTCAACTGGAAATGTAAATGTGTCTTGCAGTCTGATTCAAATCAATGATAATATCCAAAAGATAATACAGCTCCAAGAACATTTATCTTGTAGTTCACGGGGGCTTCTGTTTTTTGCTTGAGAAAAAATTATGATCATTATTAAGACTCTTTTGAAGTCACTCTTTTGAATATATCAGAGACAGAACTGCTCAAAGAACCTTGAAGTCACAAGTGAATTGATGAAATCAATAGGAATCTTCCCATTAAATTTGATAGCGGTGATCTACATTTCAAGGTTTACTTGTACCCATGGATGACAAAGCCAAAATTTTGGTCTTCTCACAGACCCTATAACTGGAAGCAGGTAGTGTCTCCAGGGAGATATATGTTTACCAGTCTGTCTCCTTGGCTATTTAAAAGTCTGCTTTGGGCATGCCCTGTCTAGTGTTCACAACAGAGATGTTTGGTTTGTGTTCAAACAAACATTTTGGGCATTCATAGAGCAGCTGTTTATTCAGCTTTTGTACTTAGAGGATGAAAACCACCTGGCATCATGTTGCAACTTCTAGATCGAACCCTGGTAAACCACAAGCAGAGGCTTTCTCATGTCCACCATCCAGTGACCTAGAGATTGGTAATTCACCTGACACGTTGTAGAAACAGCTCTCAGTTCCACCTGAGGTGTTTGTATCTGCTGTCAGCCAGGTAAATGCTCTAATCAATATCCTGATATTTGAATTGCTCATCCCTCCCAAATTAAAACACTGCCTGAGATTAGAAATAAATATTCACATCCATGAAGACAGAAAATTTGGCAGTGTACCTAATTCTATAGCATTTTAATTAGAGCCTATAGGAAACGAGAGCTAAAGGTCAGTTCAGGTTCAGTAAATACTTAATATAACACTAAAAATATCCAGTATTTCCTGGATTCCTCTGTTTTGTCAGTCTTCCAGGGAATACTTACTTCTTCCAAAACAAAACAAAAAAATAGTTAGAAGGTGGCAAGGCCAGGAAGTATTTTAGAAAAATCCAGCTAATAGACTTGTATTAGACATGCAACCTAGGTGACCTGGTGACTACCAGTCTAGGAGGAATGGCTACCTTCTTATCTTCCAGATATGATCCAGAAGGAAGCACTGGTTTATGTTCCTATCTCCAAGAGAAACCTGATTCTTATGAATCCAGAGATGACAGAGGACATAGTAAAAATTTTCATTCCTCATTTTGAATTGGTTTTCAATTGGTTCATGCTCAATTTGATTTGTCCTTACTCAGCTTGCCAGTGGCTTCCAGAAGACAGAAGACATTAATTGCTGGAGGTTTGGCATTCGTTTACTCCTTTGCTGAGTTTGGGCATTTATTACACCAGTCAAATGGAAGACACTCCTGCATTCTGCCTTGCAGAGCTTAGTCCAATATATAATCATAATAAAGGTGCTCTGTGCACTTCTATGAGCAAAAATTTGTAGAATGAAAGCTTTCCATAGTTTTGGGAATGAGAACTACAAGAGGACTTGCCAATATTTTGAGTTTAATATAAATTAGTTATTCTATCTGCATCCTAAAAAATTAGCATAAACTGAGATATGATGGTCAAAAATCTTTCTAGGAATAATTACTGCACATAGGATGAAATGACAGAGCAATGTCTGTTATGTTCAGATCTTTTTCTGCATGAAGGGAAATTTACATGCTATCTCTACATAATTGATGAGACATGAAAATCTCCTTTATGTTCTGACATCTGTGAAAGTAGTTTCCTGTTTCCTTCCCATAAAAATCAAATAAATACTACCTGGTGCTTGGAGTTCATATGATTATTGACTCCCTTATAATGCATTTCACTGAAATTCATTTTACTGAATTTTTATGATGCTGTATAGCTCGTTGTTAAGAACCATGGCAATGAAATTGCATGGCTACAGAAAATGCACTCTTGTCATTCCAGACTGGTCAACAGACTTCTGTGCCAAGACACTGATTAACTCTTTTGATATACTTATGCACTGGCTTTTTTTATTGCAGCCAGACCCCTTAAATTTAGAGGTCACAAAAAAAGCGGAAAAATAAAATAAAATAAAATAAAATAAAATAAAATAAAATAAAATAAAATAAAATAAAATAAAATAAAATAAAATAAAATAAAATAAAATAATAATAATAAAAGACAGCAGTGCTGCAAACAGCAAAGAAGCACAGAGGAGAAAGACTTGTAATGAGGGGCACATTTACATTTTTGGCCACGAATGACCACCATTAAATCTACACATGGTGTGGACCTGCTGATACTGAGGATTTAGAATAATACAGTTTCAATGGCGAAACAGAGAACAGTTCTCAAACTGCTACAAAAAATGTTAGTATACATGGGATATTATGAGACCCTCTAATAACATCTTCAATAAAAGGATGAAGGATGAAGAAGATTTAGGTTTAAGCGTTGTTAGTGTTTTGCTTATTTAACTTAATTCCCATGGATAGAACTCTTTATGTGATCATGTGAGGGAAAAAAAAAAAAAAAGTGATTGGGAGCATCAGGACTTATCTATGGAAGTGAAATAAGCTGAGTGGGCCACTCATGGGGCTTGGCAGGGCTGACTGTAACCCAGCTTTTCCCTGCTGAGTTCCTCTCAAGTTTTTGCATTGCTTGCTTTCAGTGTAAGAAATGACCAGCTCCTATGGAGATAAACTGTCAAATTCCTAAAGAATTTTCCCCGTTTGAATTAAGAGTACTGATCTGTATTTATATTTATTTTTCAGACTTTTATTTATTAATTATTTCTTTGATCAAAATTCATATCTTCCTTTGCCTTTGACAAAGAGCCATTTGTTTTATTGTTATTTGTTGGGGTTTTGCTTTTTTTTTTTTCTTCTGGAAGGGATTTTATTCTTTATGAACTTGGTCAGTTCTGTTTTCTTCTGTATGATCCTGGAAAGGAACATGACTGAACATCTCCTAAACAAAACATGCAGCTCTATAACTGCTGCTGCTGCTGCAGTGTGGAACTATTGGTCTTTGTAGAGTCAGAAGTTACTCATGCAAGAGAATAGTAAGATTAAAATACAGTGGGGACATGTGAAAAATATTGTTACTTTTGCAATGTTTTTATTGCTGGAATAATTAAAACCTTTTTATTTTTTAGCATGTAACAGAAACTCTTCATTTTAATAGCTTTATAGTATCCATCGAAAGTCTGTTAGTAAGTGTTCATATTTAAGAGACATAAATATCCTTTATTATAAGATGCTTCTTCTAGACTATTTTAAATACTGCAAGAGTCATAGTGAAATATAATTTCATGAACCTCAAAATACTGAAGAGGTGGGAAGAAAACATTTCATCTTAGGCTTATAAGTTTTTCTGTCAGCTCAAAATCTTGTCCATACAGAACAAATTAACTGAAATCTATTGAGGACTACATAATTTACTTTTGTTTTCTGGAGCAGACATAAGTTCTTCAAGTTCTTTCACACATTTCAAAACAGTTGTGCCAAATTTTCAACAAAGAGCCAGTGTTCCAGTAGTTAAATTTTAAATGCCTGTGCACTGCAAGTCTCTGCAATCTATTCCTTCTCAGTAGGTTGTTGTCTGAAAAGAAGTATCACTGACACTAACAGCACTGTGAATTGGCTCCCAAATCTTATTCTATCCGGTAAAATATTAAAATATGCTTAAAGTCATGGGTGGTCATTTGTCCTGTCTTTATAGAAACATATTTAAATACTCAGTATGCTGGAGACCTCTGAAATGGAATTGGAATTCAGTCTTTTAATTGAGCTCAAACATAAAACCTATGCTAAATTGAAATAATAGTAGTCAGACAAGCTAATTCAGCATGAAAAAAAATACCTGACCTAGTCAAATTTTGTGTTATTATGTCTCTACAAATCCCTTTGCTTCAACCACATTCAAGAAGAGAAGCAATGAAGACCATGTAGGCTTCGTAGTTCGAAATCAGAGCCCTGTGGCTCTCTTGGAAACAAATTCCATTAAAAGTATCTATTTTCACATTCTTAAACTTTCTTTAAAGTTTTGCACTTGCACAATGTAATCCTACAACCTATCAAGAAAAACATTTAACAAACTTTCAACGGTGGAAAGATGTTTTGGAAAAGTGAAGACTTTTCAAATGATAAGCTAGCTCTTTTGCAGTGAGTCAAGAGGTTAAGCCATCCAACCTCCTCCTGACTGAAACGATAACACCAGAAGCTCAGAAAGAAAAATAAAACATGTTGATCAGAATTGTTTGTGACGTACACAGTTAATTGATATGCCTTGTCTTTATACTTTGCACTAGAATCTCCTCTGGGGTTGCATCCACTTTTTACACTGCACTAAAAGCTTTCCAGTGTCTACTGTTGCTATGGAGCATCAGTAATTCTCCTTCACAGATAAAAAATCTGTATTAATGACTACAGCCGTAGTTAGTAATACAGACAAAGGGACGTAGTAGGTGGATAGTTTACAATTCATTTACTCTCACAGATTCACTAAAGTCTTTTTGACTAAACAATTCTTATTAAAATATCAAGAGGGAAAGAAGAAGAGGGGGAGAAACAAATAACACATTAAAGTCTCATAAAGAAACAAATATAACAATCACAATGCTAATTATCCGTATGATCACTGCAATTTTCAACAGACTGATTTGGTTTGAGTGAAGTAGAAATAGATGAATTCTCAAATTGCATTCGATTTGCTTTTCTTCTCATAAGTGTTGTCATTTGATCATCAGTAATAAAATGAATGTGTATGTACAATATATATTTTTATCAATTAAGAAAAACACCAGGCTCCCCAAAGTAAAGCTGGACATATATTAGTATTTCTTGTGCAATCAGCTTAGACTCATACTCAAGCAAGTGTGTCCTAATCACCTTAGTGAGTTACCATATACCTACTTACCTGTTACTAAATATTTTCATATCACCCGCATAAGTAGTTCAGTTTGGTCCAGTCTGTGGTGAGAAAAGTTTATGGGCAGTCATAGTGCATCTCATCTGGAAAGATTTCACAGGCACAGCAAAGTATATGTGAGGATTTGATAACTCTTTGTAACTTGGGTATCGAACTAAGTGCTCTTTTCATGCCCCATTGGGTGTTTGCATTATGAGGTCATAATTTCTTCCCTGTCTTTTGCCCCATCCTAGCACAGCTTGGTTTATAGGTAAATCTGCTCTGTAGATGATTTGGGATGATAAGACAAGCCTGTTTGCAAAATCCCTGCTTCATTCATCCAGAGGTTAAAAGACATGTAGTGAATGAAGGAAAGAAGAGTATAGAAGGAGACATTGCCATCTAAAGAGCCATTTATTTTCCTAAGTGAATTAAATTTTCCATGGATTACTGAAAAAATTTTTAACTCAAGCAAAGTTTGCTATTTCAAGAAGAGATTTACCTTTCCAGGCAGCCATTCTGATACTCTGTGTCTATGTCGGTGGTGTACCCACAGCTGCATCTTGTAGTGCTTGGAATAGTTCTCCGAACAAAAGTCATACGGCAAAAAGGCTAGACTTGATGAAAAAAAGAAATATATCAGCTGGTAACCCAAGAAGGTTGATATGTTTGATCGCTTTTCATAAAATTCTCCAAACTCTAATCTTCATCTGTAAAAAGAGAGGGATAAAAGCACCTCACAGACGATGCAGTAAAAGTAGTTAGTCTGCAGCACAAAAATTTCTAGGGCCTTGAAAAGAGAAAACATAAAGGCAGCCAACATTATCCAAACTACACATTCCTGAGTGGAGCATAGCAGAGGAACTGTGAAGCAAATTTACTCTCATGTTAGAAAAAATTCAAGCCTTGCATAGACCCTGTGTTCTTACGTGTTACACATGGAAACTAGCCAAATTCCTAAGGGCTAAAGAAGCCAGAGCTGAGAGTATGTAAGCTTTTTTTTTTCTTTCAGGAAAGGGTGACACTGTGACAGACACTGTAAAAGTTATCTGTATATTATCTGATGACTAATTGCTAAAGATTAAGATGATATCCTGCAGTGTTTGTGATGGGAGAGCTGCTTCCAGGATTATGAGTATCAGAAGTTGACTTTCCGATTTCACTCCGTGCTAACTGTGCTGATCTCAGCTGGAAGAAAGTGAAAATAAATGATTGGCATTATGCACTCAGGCAAAAGATTTCAAGGCTTGCCATGCAAAGAAGCCTCACTGCTAAGTACCCTCCACACTCTGTGCTCTGGAGTGTTGGGCATAGCCAAATAGGAATGCTGCAGTTCTGTTTGGATAACCACAGCTCAAATAATGAATCTTTTACACATGTGAGAATCAAATAAATCAATATCCTGTGTCTCCAGTGGGAAAACAAACATCCTTAAGCCTTCCTACCTCTGTTCAGCTGGAAAAGCCATGATTTGACTTGCAATACACAAATCACAGAGATACCATCTAATATGGCATGAACCTAAGATACTGAACTGCAAATGAACAGGGTTTGCCAGTGATTACATTATCATTCAAGTGAACTTTGCAAAGTAAAGGAGCATGAAAAGAATTTATTTGGAAAATTCCATTTGGACGGGCAAGTTGAATTAGCCTTTTCGAGATGCCACAGGCTTTATTTTTCATGAGTTTGGCTGTTGTGTCATCATTTGTACGTGTACAGTTCCATTTTATTTGATTTTTCAGTACTCCATGTAAAAATAGAAATAATTCAGCAAATGTTTCCAAACTATAAGGAACTGCCCCACAAAATAAGAACAGATTATTGTTCTGAAATCCAGATTGCAGGTCACAGCTACTATAAGAACAGACTGATTATTTCTGTTAAAAACACTATTAGTTTCTAAGATTGAAAATTTTTTACATGATGCTATTGAGTCCCTAACATAAAAAAAGTGCTGATAATATTTAATTTGCAATTATATGAAAAGAGGTTATGTATGTGCATAAATGGAAAGCAATATATCTAATTGGTCATTTTTCCAGATCAATATACAGTGTCAACATGCAGTTTGAAATATCTTTCAAGAAATTAGGATTGCATCAAGAGTAAAATTGGTGTGTTAGTGCTAAATACAATTCTGGGGAAAACTGTGCTGCTGTCTTGGAAACCTACACTATTTAGTCAACCCAAGACATTTTTTCCATCACACTTTCCAAATGTAAGACATTTTTTACTATAAATGGCCTTTTCTTGTTCTGAATTAGGCTTTTGTTCTGGTAGGCATTGGTGGGTATACAACATGTCTTTGTGAATAAACAATTTTTGAGCAAACAGTTTCCAAGGCTTCCAAAACTCAAACTGAATTTTTCTGGACATAAAATAGGGTTTTTTTCTGAGTAGTAAATCTATAGTAAATCTAGTTTCCTAACACTGGCAGTTTAAGAATTGCTGAAATTTCCAAAATATTTCCCAATAACCTTTCAGGTGTCCTTTCTAAATTACAATAAAGAAAAAGAATTAGATTATTTATTGTGAAACAGCTGAGAAACTGTATTGATTATTGTCCATCTTTTGAAATATTATGTGCAATAATAAGAGCTGGTCCAGCAACCTGGCATTACATAGCTACCCATTCAAATGATTCTTCGTTTGTTTCAAGAATTTCCTTTCCTCAACTTTATAGGGTAACAGTGAGTCAAACATTTTACCTGAGATTTACAAGTAGACCTATGTGCTGAATTGCTGTTGTATTCTAAAAAGACACTTGTCTTTCTGGCTGCCTAAATTCTCTTTGTTGTTAATGAAGGAAATGAGGTGCCTAAGGACAGGATCCATAGAAGCTAACTTGCTGCTTTGGGGATGTCTACTTTTTGCCTTATAGCAAATACGTAATACAAATACGGCATTTTGTACTCTATACTTTCTTTGGCATTCTTCCTTCAACTAGGTGTGCCTGCCCTCAGCATCTTTGTGCTTAACTCCCTCCTTCCAAAATCTAGAACAGTGAGCTCTGCTAATTATTTCTTCTTGTCCCTTTGCACTTAGATAATGTACACCAATGTCACAAAGTGTTGCCCAAATATTGTTTATTGTCACTCATTTTAAAAATAATTTATAATACCATATGCTCTGCATAAATCTGTAATTTCATATTTTATTGTCAAATGGGACTTTTTTGGTGCAAAATAGCAGCTTGAGAGGAAAATCCTTTCCTTCTGGGAGGAAATACTGTAGGGTTGAATGGGGTTGGAATGTCCATTCCTAACACCATTGAAAACCTGCAGGATTATCCTGGACAAAGAGTTTGCTTTGACTTTCTCTCTTTTCCAGTATGAGAATGCACTTGAATTTTAGTGGTAAGATGTGCTTAAATCTGATACACACTTCAGTTCCAAAATATTGGTTTATTTAATCCTTCCTCTTAGAAACAAATATGGATAAAATATAAATTATTTACTGTGAGGTGCCAGATTGTATGCAGAATTTGTAGTCTCATTTGTAATTCTGTGGCCTAACTGTTGGGCAGAAAGACACATATACAGAGATGTGTGTTTGAGAGAGAGAAAAAAAGGAGTACCAGGTGATGACTCAAACCTTGAATCTGTATTCATTCAAAAAAGTTTAGGATGTTCACTTTATTTCTTCTTCCTTGAGGTTTTCTGTTGGGCAAACAATTAAATCATGTACCTTTACATTTAGATTGGTTTTCTCACAGCATAAATATTGCCATAAGTGAAAATTTATTGAGCACCAATACGATTGCCTGCCCAGTTACTCATAAATTCAATAGTCCGTATCTGTCAATGTCTTCCTATCCTGCTTTTCACATTGGATAGTTGTACACTCTCCCTGAGGAATCCCCCAACCAGTATCTCTCCATGGTGTATTTTGTTGCCAGTGCTGGGTTAAAGGTTTGACTCAATAAACTTAGAGGTCTTTCACAACCTTAATGAATCTGTGATTTCCCTCTACCCTTCCCTTCTTCCCAGGCTCAGCTTCACTCCTGGTTTTTCTACCTCCTCCCGTTAAGTGGGACAGGGGCTGGGGAATGGGGGCTGTGGTCAGTTCATCACACGTTGTCTCTGATGGTCCTTCTTGCTCAGGGGGAGGACTCTTCACAATCTTTCCCTCCAGCATGGTGCCCCTTCCATGGCAGAGAGTCCTCAATGAACCTCTCCACTTTTATAAGTTTGTATAAATAACATTGCATCTGCTTAATCTATCAAATCTCCCAGCTAATTCTTTCCATAAAGCTAAGTAACTTCTTTTAAAAATAACTGCTCTTATTAAAAAACTCATTATCAGGTTATATCAAGCTAGGCACGCATGCTTTTAAACATTGTCCTTGATTGAAAACTACATGAATTACACTCACAAGAGAAAATGGGTGCTTATATGATATTTCTGACCTTTCGTGGAAAGTTAATGTGAGATCTTTATAGCTTAAATCATTAATCTTATTTTCAATGACTGACACCTCTGTGCGCTCCTATGCATGTTCAGAGTCATCCTGATAGACAAGTGTTTCCCTAGCAATCCAAACAGATAACTACGTACCATAGCTGTGGCATACAGGTTATATGTTACATTATATATAATTTGAGGGTGCTTATATGACACATTTCTTTTTAATGCATCATCATCTTCTAGAAATATTATCTATCTTGTGGTGGTATTTCTACTATTTCATCAAGTTTTTATCCAAAAAGAGGAAATATTCAGATGTACAGCACATATAAGCATACCAACCAGAGATCAGTTTCTCTGTCATATATTTCATTCTTTGTGAACATCCAGTATAGATACTGTATATGCTAATCTTTTCAAGAACTTTGAAGGAAACATTAGCTTGAAATTTTTAACAAATTAAAATGAAGGGAAAAGATTTTAAGCTGACCAAAAAATGGCATCCTTTGCCAGCTTTATTTCTGCGAATATCACATCTGTTCTGTAAACCTCAGCTTCAGGGCTGGATATCCCAGGAGCAGTCCTAGTCGTAAAAGGCCTTGACAATTAAATATTTCTGTGATTTGAAGTTTATACTCAATAGATGAGTATAAATGTCCAGCTTAACCCACAGAGGAACTATTCTCATACAGAAGAGAGAAATATCGTTATTGGGACAATCCTTATTGATCCATTGCAAGAGAAAATGTAACGGAGTAGGGAAAACAGTGCCCTTAAATTTACCTAGAAAGCAGAAAAGCGGACAAAATCTCTTCCCCTCCTTTCCATAACATATGTTGTTTTCTTTCCCCATTTGCTGATCAGCTGGGCTATGGGCAAAAGTATTACTTCTCTGTTAGACGCTGTTATTTACCATGTTTTTAACATTGTCATGGTTCACTGATTAAAGAATCTAGTACTTTCAGCATTATATGCTTGAACTTCTTTCTTTTTTTTTTTTTTTCTTTTTTGGAGTGCATCGAATTGGAAACTGGAAAGGGAAAGAGTTCTAAATAATTTATTAAGGCAATCATGCTTCATTAGATTTTAATCATTATTATTGAAGAAGAGATCAATAAATCTGTGCTTTTATCCAGGATTTTGTTCTTTCCCTTAGGGTACCTGTCCTTCATTCAAAAACTCTTGTGTCGTATGCTTTATAAGTTAGAATGGAGACATAATAAGAAATCACTTTATTGCAGTCTACCTATGAAATAATGCTGAAATGGATCAATAGAACAATGAATAAAAAGTAAAGATCCATAAGGATGATTGATGTCAGCTCAGTCCTGTATTTTCTTCTGCTATATAACTTAGGCGAGGAGAAGTGGTTAAGTGTGAAGGTGAATATTATCCCCAGCCTTTCTCCTTCTCTTTTCACTCTCCTGTTCCCACTAAATTTTTGTAGATCTAAAATTAAACTCAAACTGCAAGCCATTTTCAAGCTTTATTGTTTGTAGAAAGGAGATTTTAGGGTGAAAAGCCTGATTAATTAGACTTCATTCTTGTTCCAGTATCCTGTTTCATCTCCATCTTGCAAGACTATTGCAAGCAAACCCCTATTTAGCTGTTACATATAAATAAAAAATTGAGTGCTGATGGCAGGATATGATTATTCCTGTAACCATTAATACAAAGATCAATGAACATTTCTCCTCCTGTACTCCAGTTTTCCTTTTTGAAATAGGTGGTGATAGTGGCTGTGCTTTTTTACTAGCTGCTGTTTGTTTGCTTCATTCAGTGCTTCCAAACTGTCTTTCTCCGTTTATTATTTATCTTTCTGGGCAATGCACTTATGAGTGTGTTCTTTTCTTTCCCCATGGGAAACCCTTTAAGTTACTATCATAATGCAAGATATTAATAATAATTTTTATCATTTGGGGATTTTAATGTTTCTGGGGCAATAAGTTTACAATAGTATGGAACTTGTTGAAGACCACAGTCATCTTCCTTTGACCTATTTTGTACAAGTCTTCCTTCTTTCCTCCACTTTTTTTATAGACTTAGAGGGCATGTTTATACCCACTATTGCAGAAATTGGAAAATTCCCACCAGTCAATTATAAGGTTAAAAGGTTGCAGATGTAAATATAAAACATTTTAGGGTGCTTATCTGAAGTCTCAACACTCCTTTTAAGTGATGATTCTTTTAATTTTCCTTCTCATTCGGGGTGGAACCCTATCACTGCTGTTGTGTGCTGAGGTTTCAACCAAATTACTGAATGGCCTCTTAAGAGCCACTGAGAGGCAGCCAGGATGCAGAATGGCAGTAAGATGGATAGGGCTGTTGATGCATTGCTGTCATAGCCCTTCAATAATTACCCATATGTTGGGAAAGGTTTAGAATGTGCCTGTCATTCCCATGCTAATTACAGGCTGTTGCAAAGCTCATTTTTCATTACTGGGATCATGCCATATTTATGGGGTTTGATGAGTTGTTTGTTCTGGGTTGATGCACTGCAGTTTTGTTGGACGTTTCACATTTGAATTGCAAATAGATTAGAGGGATATATTTTTTTAAACTGAGAATTCATTTTAGGTAACCCAACAGACAAAATCTTGACTCAAATAAAGCGAGCTCAATAGGCAGAAGCATAACACTTTGTTTGAAAATATTGATCTGTGATTGAAAGAAATAAAATTTTCAGACTTTTACTACATTACAATTGTAATTAAATTAAATAAAAATTTCTTTCATTTCCCATCCTCACCCTTCCTCTTTCTTAAAGCTGTGAGATCCTCATTGCCAGCAGAATCAACTTTCCCATTAATTCTCCTGAATTTTTAAGGGCATTGGAAACTATGATTGCACTACAATTAGTTTGACTGGATCTCCACATCTTAGAAATAATTTATATAATTATGGTTACAATACATTATAGCACCTTTCAAGAATTGTGCAATTGTCTCATCCTATGTAACATCTTACAGCTAGATTATCCAGTGATTCTCTGAGTTATTGGTTCTCACCCTAAAACCAAACTGTTTATGTTGAATATTGTATACAAATAGATAACATATAATGTGTGTATGTATGCATACACAACTATACAAGGCTACCACTAAAGGAGAATTATTTTAGTTTAAAAAAAAAGATCTTTAACAAGTAGTTCAGGTTTTACATTGACAGTTAGTTCCCCAATTTTCATACTTTGAATGCAAAAACAGGTGTGAGGTGATGTCACTTGCAGTTTTTGTGAGGTTACCACATGCTCTAGAGATCCAAATACACAGTATTTTGTTTGTTACATGCATGTCAGTGTCTGTGCTGCTGCATGTTGCAGTAGACATTGCATGGGGGAGTCCATTGGTGATAACAACAGAGCTCTAGATTGAAGCTGGTGTCCTGCAGTGACACTCACACACTAAAGAAGAAACTACTCTCTCCTGAGTGCCTGACCCAGGCACCTTCCTATGAGGAGAGAGCTGTATGCCCCAATGCCTCCTCACCTAACTTCCCATGTGCCATCTCCTGCACTGGGTTGGAGAAATATGAAATCCAGATTCTTGTGTAAGATTTCCCTGGGTTTTCTGTCACTGGAATGTCTCCTCTACCCTCGTGGTGTTAAGAGTTTGTTTCCATTGACTTGTTTAAATAACTAAAACTTAGATGCAAGGGAAATAAAAAAAAAAATTCCAGGTTTAGAATTGTCTTTAAAATAAAGTTTTTAAGCTGATACTGAAATATAGTATCTTTTTATTCAGTGTCTGAGTAGAACAGTACCTCAAAATAACTTGGTAGGAGATACTGTTCTTGTGAAGCTTCCAGCAGTGAATAAAAAAATATGCAAGAAGTTTTATCAGTAATTAAGTTCTTACAGTATTGCCAGCCTGAGGATGGCAGATTGCAAAGATGAGAATTTGCATAAACACCTTTTAACTGCTAATTCAAAATTTGAACCCAAGATGTAAGCCTTGATATTACCTACAGAGGGGCGGAATCACCTGCTACAGGGATGTGAGGAGATGTGTTTGTTTACCCCTCTATCTGGTGGAGGTTATATTCAAGTGTTTGGTATTTTTATGTATCCTTTACACAGCTGAGCAACAGAAGGGGTATAAGGATCATGAGATCTTTAAGGTATTCTGAGATAAAAGGGAGGAAATGGCTGTGAAAGGTCATTACCCTTTCACTTTTCATGTTATTTTGTTGAGACTGATAAGGAGAAAATGAGAGGAGCAGCACAAGAAATATGAAGTCAGAGCACAGTGCAATGCAGTAACTGACGAGCTGATAAGTATTAACTCTTTTCCAAGGATGTAAAGTTGCTAGAACAATCCATAGAGTGCTGAATATATGGATTTTAAGTCTTTC
>VWZT01011752.1:2780885-2905005 GCA_013397055.1 Pachycephala philippinensis
CCCCCCGTAAATTACCTGCAACTGGAACTAAACTGGTTTGTTTGTTTGTTTGTTTGTTTAATCCCACCAAGACACATTCCCTACCTCATTGTTTCAACACTGGTTAGTAAATGCGTTTAGTAGCATGACAGATCTTTAGATTGCCTGACATGATTCTCTTCAATATCAATGATCATTAGTGATTTAATATTATTAGAAAACAAAATTAATCTGACTGTTTACAGAAACATGAGTAGAGAAGAATGAATTATAAATTTTCCCTTGCTCCCTTTCTCCACGCTTCTTCTTTTAAGTGCTCTTAGTGTGACTATTTCCATTATGACAGGATTAAGGAAATTGGTTGCACCCAAGAAATTTTTTTTAAAAATCTCCAAATGGAAAACCAGATTAAAACCATTTTCAGAGATACTTTGCAAATCATTATGGTTAATTCCCTGGAAATTCACCCAAATGTCACGTCTAGGCACCAGACCTGAGTGGAGGTACTGTCCCATCTGACTGTGTCTAGCCAGACAACAAGCCCTGGAAAATCTCAGGAATATATTATTAGATATTTGAAGAGAAATTAAAAAATAAATGGAAGATAATAAGAAGAGTTGTGAAGTGAAACTGGAAACTAGTGCCCTGGTTCTGGCCAGGAAAGGGTTAGTTTTTTCAGTAGCCAGGAGGGGGCATGGCTAGGACATGGAGGCTATTCTACATCACTTCTCAGGGGATAGGGAGCCACTTCCAAGGAGAAGGGGTTCCTTCTGTTCAAGTAAGTGTGACATTGTTCTATGCGTTTGGAGCACACAGAGAAAAAGCAGGAGAGGGGGTCTCTCCAGAATTAGCAGTTCCCAGATCTGCCATTCAAAAGATATTCACTATGCATTAGATTTCATCCCTTTTGCCTCTACTCCCCCATTAGTTGCTACACTCAAAACTTTTATTGTGGCAAAAGGTATGTATCATACCCTGCACTACAAGCTCAGGACAAATTGTGTGGCCTTTTGCTAGTGGTTAAAAACCCCAATCTCACTTACTAGGCTACACAGCATATCACTCCCTCAGCCTAAACTTGTAAAATAATCTGGTGGAAGTGTAAACCAGACACTCATAGCTCTTTCCTTCACAGACATGGCTGTGGCCACCAATTTAGTCTTTCATCAAACACCCTGTTGAAAGACACATTGGGTGCCAAGGAACAGCAGGTTGTGCAAATACAGGGGAACCTCAACCAAGCCCAGCTATGCCTCACTACAGAGCAACTCCAGATTTGGGATGAAAAAAACCCAGCAGCCATGAAAGAAGAGAATGGATGTCTATTCTGGGAATATGACTCCATAATGGTGTCAGCTTTATAACCTGTGATGTATAATGTATTTATTTTCAATTATTTGTAGCTGAAGCTGCTCCAAAGAGTATGATATGAGGTTAACAGAGAAAGTTTCATTTTTCAAAATAGCTTGTGTATTGTATTAAGGCCATCATGATACTCTCAATCTTAACATTTCCATAATGTGCCAAGAATTAATGTTAAATACAGGAACAGCTCATGCTTCTAGAGTATTCCTTAATCTTTTTTCCTGAAGTTAATATTTTCCTTTAGTAGGTCACAGATAAAGTTGAACATGCATGGAATTACCTTTCTTCTTTTTTAAAGTTTCTTGGATAATTACAGTAATGAGGCAATAATAAAAAACAATGAAAATAAGAATTTTGAACACCTACAGTGTTTATATGATAAATTTAAAATATTTGGAAATTTTGGGCAACAAAATCTTTCATCCTTCTTTCTTTAGTGCCATATATTTCAGTTTTACAAAGTAGGGTGGAAGGTACTTAAGTGTATCCTATAATGTAACCTGGCTGGATATATGATATATTAACTACGATCAGATCAAGTAAAATGCTAACAAAGCAGTTGTGAGAGTGACACACAACTGCTGCCTTCACATTTCCTGTCACATGGCTTCTTCACAGAGAGTTCTGTTGAGGTCACAAAGTTTTTGCTGCTTTAATAGTCCAAGTTGGTAAGTCAGAGAGAAAAACACAGAATGGCAAGGGCAAGCTCCAATCTCAGAGACTCATAAATGCAAGATGTTCACTTCATATTTCAGTTCTAATCTTGGCAATCGAGCTAAATTATTATTAACTCGGAGATTTGATATTAGAGCAACGATGATGTGCAACTGGACACAAAAAGAGCACTAGAAGTAATATTGAAATCAGAGCATTTGATTCATTGAAGAATATTAAGGTTTTATTAATTCAGAGCCTTTACCAAATAATGTCAGTTTTCTGAGCATCAACCCTTTGACCATCTGCTCTTTTCCATGAGAAGTACTGAGTGCAGTAGGTCTGGTACAGAGAATGAAATCTGCTGTCAGAAAGCTGCCATCTCTTTGTGCAGATATCTACATCTTTGTATTTTGCTTACAGAGAAATGGTGTGATGTCAAAATAACAGACTATCAGTTGGGCCCAAGCCAACAGAATTAAACAAACATAGGGACTCTGGTAGTAATATTTTTAGAAATGCTGCGCCTTTGATCTGTAGCAGATAGACAATTACAGGCAATACTTTTAATGAACTTGATTAGCTTAAGTAAATATCCTAAAGCAGAGTCCTCCTGTAATACCGAGTTCCCACAGATATTTGAAAGAAATGCAGGTGCTCAGCAGGTGTCCAGATAAGTGTGTTTATTCTTGACTAGTGCTAATATAGCTAGAACCTCATTCAAACTCTGAAAGAGGATATGGTGGTAACTCTGTGAAGAGTAATTTCCAGAAGAGAAACATGTTACATTGCCTGCTGAAGTGGGTTAACTCTTCTTCTAAGGTTAATGCAAATTGCACACTGCTTGTTCAGGAGTCAGAATTTCCCAACATGCCTTATTCTGTGTTGCATCATTGGAAGGGAACAAAAAGACCAACCTAAATCTGGTTCAGCACGTTATGACTTTCAAAAAGAGCTGCAATTTCCATGTCTGAATTAAAGCTTTTTACCAAAGGGCTTAAGACAGGCAAGTAAACCAACAGCCTTTTTTTTTAACAACAAAGATAAATACATTTAGCATCCTGGAAGACATCAAAAGTGCAGCTGTGGGAAAACCAGATTTTTAAGACTGTCACAACACTGACTGCTCTGTGCAGACCAAATATTGGTGACAGAGTCAAAAGTGCTCAACCTCTGTGGTTTCTATTAAATCAAGATCAAAGTGCTGTATTGATATATTAGCAAGATGTAATTAACTAGCAATCAGTGGACTATACATCCAGGATCAATATCAGCAATACAACAGATGAATCATTTTACCAGACACTTAAAAAGTGTTAATAAGCACGTACAAATACCAAAACATCATTCTGTAACTAATCCCCATAATTTTTAGTCACACAATCGCAGCTATTTGCAAGCTACCCCAACAAAAGCTGAAGTTGCAAGCGCAAGTTGGAACTGCAGCTGCTGCTTTCTCCTCCCTTCTATAGGTGCCATGGGTTCTCCATCCTCACATGAGCCTGTGCTGCTCCAACAATCTGCTGAGATATCTTCTAATAAGAAATTCCCCTTAGGTCCCACTTACTGACCCCACAGTCAGCACATCAGCAAGGATACAGGTTCTTTGTGGCATCTGGTAGGGAGATACTCCAACAATCCTTGGGTGGAGGTTGTAATACCAATGCAACTTCTGGAAATCTCAGTCTTGATTGCCACTCTGTTCATACTCCAGTGTATCTTTCCACAGTCACACATTTTGATGCTTCTTTTAGATGTCAAGCAGACTTATTTCTTGTTTGGAAAGACTTCAGGTAATCTGGTTTAATAGGATTAGTGGTTGATTTGTGAAAACTTTTTTCATTTTAATTTCCTCTCAGTGTTATCGGTTTTGGAGAAAAGACCTTGTCTGGCACTTTCAGATATTACATTCACATAAACTGTGCACACTCACAGTGTTAACCTATCATCTGTTGTTATCCAAGCATTTTGTCAAGAGAGGACTTTTCAGACTACTCTACAGACAGGAAAAAAAGATACTTTTTTTGGACTGGACACTTTTTGAGTGTGTTTGGATAACATTTTCCAACCTGAAATCAAGGGCAGATTATTTGTTGTGTGGAAGAAGAGATCCCCCACCAAAACGTATCCAAGATTATAGGGTTTGAGTAGGATTTTGCACGTTTCCAAGATCAGTTCCTGCTCTTAATCAAGCAGTGTAGAAACTGAACCCTGGGGCCCTGTTTCTCAATATCATCCATTCTGGGCCCTCCCTGTCTTCCACTTTCTTCTTGTATAAAGAGTTTTTTTACTTGCAAATGCAAAAAAAAAGCCTTCTCAAATTTCAAACCTGAATGCATTTAGAGAATCAGAAGTCTGGGTTTTGGGTGGGTCCAACAAAGTGGCCACCATTTCTCTCAGTGACTTGCTTTCAGTAAATCAGCATTTCTGACCTTTATGCTTACCTTACAGTACAATGTGGAACAACTTTTGATTTTTCAGCCCCATTTGACAATAATGAAACAGCATCCTCTTCATTGATATATTATTTTTTAGACTAAAGCTTTTCAGACTAATTATTACAACAGTTTTACATCTCTTCAGTAGCAAACATCTTCACTTTTTTCTTAATGTTTCATGGCTTCATATCAGTTTCTTTTAAAATAATTTATAAATTATTAAACGCTGTCTTTTTTCCCCTCTGTTTTTTTTTTCCAACATGCCACAACTTCAAAATGAAAGTACATCTGTTTTCTATTCCTGATACACAGAAAGTTGAGCTTTACATTTTAAAGGCTAAACCCTGTTTAATATTACCTGTCTCAAGCATAAATGGTTTTTTTTTTTCAGTTTTCTACCTGGTCATCACCTCAGTAAAAATCCATTCATATTTCATTTCTCTCACAAAAACTCCTGTTCCAAAGTCTCTGAGTGCATAGAAAAGACTTCACTATTTTATCAGGTGATGCGAGCTAAAACATTTTTTTCCTCATATAACAGATTTATGGACTATAAAAGCCAGAAGTACCCATTAAGGTGATGTAGTTTTGAATTCCTCAGTGAAAGAGACTGTAGTACTTCATCCAGTACTCCTTTCATGAAGTTTAACAACTTGATCAGATTATAGTTCCAAAAAATGATATTTAGGACCTGTTCTTTTTTTTCTTTTTTTTTTTTTTCACTTTTCCCTGTTGAACAGCTGTACATTTTAGCTGTCCCATGAGTAAGGTGGTTTTAGGGTAGTATTTAGAGTACCTTGAATATTCTGAGGACTTTTGGCTCAGTTATGGGGAATTTCACATCCCTGTTTCAGGGAGTTTAAACAACTGATGCTTCAGAACAGAGATTATCTGTTCCAGGAACAGGGCACTAGAATAAAAAATTTGCATTTACTGACTGTTTTGCTAGATTTAGCATTTTGCCTTCTGGAACTTCAAATTGATATCTTAAAATCAGCAGTAACAGTTTTTTCCTCTAATTAGAGGAGTTTGATGTAACCCCATTAAAAATTATGCAGCAGGGAAATAGATACCCTAAAACCACCCACCCTTGCAGCCTGGTACTGTGTGCAGAAAATTGATATTCTGTTTAAAGAAATGTTGGCAACATTTATAAACAAATGGGTCTATGGATTTCCAAGACATAGGACTTGTTTTGAAATTTGATCTTCATCCCTGTTAAACATTTGCATAAAATACACTTTTATGTGAGTTTTCAGTTTTTTGTTTAGAGTCATCCCAACCCTGTGAGTTGTGGTGGTTTTTACTCTAAGTGTTGCCATCTGACAGAGGAGGACAGAGTCTCTCTGTCACATATACTGTTATTTATAGCTCTGGTTAGGTTAGCAGAAATTGTGGCTATGAATTGACAACACATTGCCCTTCAACTATTTTTACCCTGCTCTAAATGTTATTGTTACATGTATTGTATTTTTAATAAAATTGTAACTCTGTACCTTTCCTGTTACAAGGTATTTCATTGATTGATTGATGTAATTTTATTTTGTATACATAAGAGGTGAAATGAAGATGAAAATAATGTTTTTATTATTCTTTTGGTAGTATGTTAATTTGTGGTACAAATATTGCTCTATTAAAGATGAGAGACTCTTAAGGCATTCTGATATTATATAACACGTGTAGGATGCTGATACATAGAGGTCTTTCCTTCTGATCAGCAGATATTAAGAACTGCTAGATAAGCTACTAGAACCTTCTCCTACAAAGTTCCAAGCGGAGAACATAGAGAAAAAAGAAGGTGTTACATTCCCAAAGTCATGGGTAGAATTCAACCAGCATACAGATTTTATTCACTAACAGGTTAGCTATTTCATGGAGGTATGTATAGCCAGATATGCTTCCCTTAGGACATAAGCCTGGTAATGCAGTTGAAACTTGTTAATGACCTTTCATAGCTGGGCTTTCTGATTTGTCTTGAAGCCATTAATGGATCTAATCCTTGGCTTCCATTCCAGACACCATCAAAACAACATGGAAATTCTCTTTATGCAAATATTTGATGTGAATTGAAAGTTAGCTAAGAGTTTTGCATTTTGCTTTTTCTGCTTTCTTCTCTTTTTGAAGGTAGGGATCATGCTTACCGTTTTCCAGCTCTCCAGCAGTTATCCCATATTTGCTAAGTTCTCAGAAGTGCTGAGAGGTTATCAGCTAAGATTGTTAAATATAGCGGGAGCAATTGTTCTGAAATCATCCAACATATTTAAGCATACCAAAACCTGACCCTTTCATGTTCTCATCCTTCTTTTCCAAACGCCCACCCATTGTAGATGCTTGAAAGATGGGATAAACTGTTCTACATCAAGCCACAAGCTGTGGTCCTTTTCTTCCCTCAGATATTGGACATGCAGCCTTTATTTAAGCCCTGATGTTCTAACTAAAACTGGCTACAAGTGTATGTACATTTCTGTAACTGTTTAAAGACATTGCACCCCAAGGCGTGTCTCCAAAACCAGAGTCAAATTCTGTTTGAACGTGTAAATCAGGAAATAGTATACCAGACGGTCAAGAAAAGGTAGTGAACAACAGGTAGCGGCTGATGAAGGAGAATCATTACCATGCAATTTCTGTGTGATTATAGCTCTGTTTTGGACTCAAGTTTTCTTTTATCACACCTTAGAAATAACATAAAATGAATTGAAAAATAAATAAAATTTTTTGGTAATGCAAGGGGAGATGAATTATTTTAATGACTTACGTATTTTCCTTTTGGAAGTTATTGGGATTTGGCAGGTGTAACTTCTCTTGGCTCAAAGCTCATCATGTTAACGAGGCTGAGACCTGGATAAACTGTTCTAATACTGCATCTTTTTGCCCTGTTGCTAGGTTTAAAATGCTGTTTTTTCAGCTAATCTCTATGTGTGGTATTGCCATCAATATGGGGCAATTGGAAAGCATCTGGCTGGAGAAATTCCCAGGAAGCCAAGCAGATGATGAACACTGTACTAAGGAAGTGCATAATGGGATAAAAAAAATCTCTGATGATAGCTGTATATTTGTAACATAAAAGTAACAAGAACTTGCCTTTCCTGCATCCCATTATAGATGTGGTTTTGAGAAACAAGTAATGAAAGGAGAGAGCGGCTGGAATAATGGATGGGGCAAAAGCCCAGGAGATGGCTTTAAACTGAAACAGAGTAGGATTAGATACAATATTAGTGAGAAATTCTTTACTGTGAGGGTGGTAAGGAACTAAAACGTGTTGTCCAGAGAAATTATGGTTGCTCCCTCCCTGGACTTGTTCAAGGCTGACCTGGATGGGTCTCTGAGCAACCTGTTTAGTGAAAGGTGTCCCCACCCATGGCAGAGGCATTGGACTAAATAACCTTTAATGTCCCTTCCAACCCAAACCATTCCTTGATTAGGAATTATGAAGATAGAAGGATGAACACTTGTAATTCCACAAGGTGACTTCAGGATCCATCCCATCTGTTTTTTTCCTGGCCGTGCAATTTGACAGAGATGTGGATCACAATGTACAGCAGCCGAGCAGGAATGTGTACAGCAAACATACAATCAGGCTTCTCAGAGCAAATGCAAATTCCCCACATGTTCGCATATTATTGGCTGGCCAACATTTTTTTTTGTTCCCTGGAGTCACAATCTGGAATTTGGGCTGAACCCTTTCCCCTTGCCTTGCTCAGGAAATCCCAGGTACCAGCAAACACTGGAGTGACTGGTGTTTCTATGGACTGATTCACATTCCTCTTCCCAGAGAGGCAGCAAGTCCAGACCATCACCACAAGGCCATGTTGAATACAAGGCACAACTGCTTGGCGATCAGAAGCATATGGCACCAGTATGTGATCACCCAAAGAGCTGAATGAGCAAGGAGAGCTCCTGGCTACATTCCAGGGCTGAGATAGGCAGGTGACAGTCAGCCAGGATGATCCTATGCACTAAAGGTCACATAAATTCAAAGAAAGAAAAGCAAAACAGTGGGGTAACTGTGAAAGGTATATGCAGAGATTTTAGTCCATAATGCTGCTGGTGGTGATTAGAACCAGAACTTCAGTAACAGGTGGACTTTATTCCATACATTAACATGATAGTTATTGACATCAGGAAAAATCTGTGGATTTGAATGTGTTTGGATTTTTCACCCATTTGAAAGTGAAAGCTTATACCCCATTATGCAACTCAGGCAGGCAGCTGGAACAACCACAAAACCGTGGCTGAAATGCAAAGAAGAAAATTTATTTCATTACCGCGCTAACCAGAGGATCCCAAAGCAACACCCGGGCAGAGACACGGGAGTGGGAATGCAGGAGCCCTGAGGTTCAGTCCATCCTGGGGGGTGGCAGGGCTGTTCTTTTCACCCACTTATTGAGGACCCAAGCACGCACGCAGAGCTGGTCACCGTGCTGTGATCTCTGTGCTTTTCATGATCTCTGAGCTCTGATCTCTCTCCCAAAACAGAGAGCTCAAGCATGTCCTTGAGAATGCCTCCAAGTCTCTCAAAACACCTATGTTATCTCTACACAGAAATTCTACTTCTCAGATAGAGGATAGACAGCAGTGGGCATAATATATGGGATTTCCCACATTGTTATTTTCCAGATATCCATCTGCAAGGTCACTTGAACAAATCTACAATCCTCCTTGCCATTTTTCTGCTTTTAACCCTTTACTCCCAACACCCACATTGTATTTTAACAAGGCACTCTGCAAGGGCTATAGTGATAGAGAAGACCAAAGCTTCTCTCTTGCAGCCAGCAGTAGCCACTCAGCTGCTGCAAACCATCCAGATTCCATTAACTTTAAAGAAAATTGTATTAATTTGCACTAGCTGAATAGTTGCTCCAGATCTTACAAAGAAAACCCTACTGCTTCTTATTTTTCTTCAAATGACCATACTTAATTTATAAATTGTCTCTGTAACCAGTAGGTGACAGCATAGTGTCACCAGAAAAATGGAAATTATTAAAACTAGCAAGGTGAAAACATGGGAGCTATTTGGAGAGTGTTTTGAGTGTTTTTTTTTCTTTTGGTGTGTCTTTTTTTTGTTTTGTTTTAGTCTGGTTTGAAGTTTAATTATATAATCAGACCTTACTATCATTGCTTAGTCATGTTTTTTCTCTTTTTTAAACAATTATTTTTATTTTATTTATCCAATTTTTAATTCTTAAGAATGGTTAACCCATGGGCTTTTGCTGGCAAAATATCTCAGGCAGTATTTTCCTGCCAAGAAAGAAAGAGCTGATGGTATATTTCTATAAAGAGAAACCAAATTACACTGGAATATATGTCAATAAATCTGTAATATCTATTACAAAGGATTCTACATTGTATAAAATTCTTGTTTAATGTGCTAGTACATAACCTAAAATATTCTTACTAATGAGAACAAAAAGTCAGTTTTTGGAAAGTTTCTTGGCAGCTTGTTTGTTTCCCAAAGCAGATGTTTACCTTTGTTTGGTTTGGGGGATTTCCGAGACAGAATAAAAGGCTATTTAATAAAGTCCATTAAAAAAGACTTACACTACATAAGATGCACAAAAAAGAAGCAGGCAAAATGTTAAACTCTCTGAAGGGTAACAGGCATTCTGCAAAAAAAGACAAATTTCATTCCCTGGTGCAAATTCAGTCTTTGCCTCATTTTGTTTGATTTTTCCTTTATGTTATCTGGTGTAATAATCCCTCTGAATACCTATTTAACATCTGCTATGGTATGTGATTTGCTCTAACAAGTGAATTGTTTCAGTCTGGGTGAAGACAATACCTAGGGACTTGGAAATTCTGAGGCTGCCTGACTATGTTATGTACCAAGCAACGTTAAGCAGTAGCATGGTTAATTAAATTGCATTTAAAGGCATTTCACACTTGAATTATGTATGCAATGGCATAGCAATACAGTGCTAATAGAATTTCTCCATCTAAGGACCAAATTGTATGGCCTTAGGTTCGCTTGTTTGTGGTGGGTGTTTTTGGGGGGGCTTTTGATGCTTTGGTGATTTTTGGACGGTGAATGGCTTTGCTATAGTATGTATGAGGGAGAGGAGGAGTCTATAGACACTTCCTGTAGACATATTTTCACTAACTTTTTAACTGAGACATCTTCTGCTCTGTGCCAAGTAGCTCTGATGACTGCAATCAAGAATTGTCCAGCCATACAGAGACCACCACTCTGCTCCTTTGAGCAGCTGAGGAACAAAATTTGATTTCCTGACAAAATACTTTTGTCTAAATGTTGCATTACACCACCTACTAGCTTTGCTGTACATTTAGTCACACTGGAGTTCCTCTGTAGAGTGAATTGTGATGGAAGGGAATCTCTCTGAGAAAATAAAACAAAAGAAAAAGAAAAAAAAACCCACAATCCCCCACCCCTCTCTGCTGCTGTGGGATAATTTTAAAGAAAATACCTCCATGCAAAACCGTGTGTTTTAGTGTGGGTGAAAACCGGACTTTTCTGTTGTAATGAAGATGAAGACCTTGAAAGTCATCCTCCTTACCTCTTGGCAGGTTTCTCTGCATACTGAATAACTGCAATGTGGAAAATGCAGGTTGGATATAATATTTTTATTGCACCTGTGTGCATCAAAATCCCTTTCAAACTGAAGAGTGTTTCAGATCACCAGAGTGGTCTTTCTCTGGATTCTCTCCTTTCATACCGGGCTGTGTTTTCCATGTAGATCAGAGAGGAGTGAGTGACCTCCCTGTGATCCATGCAAAGTATCAGAGGTAAGAGGCAGGGTCTCTCTTCCAGTCTTCAGGAACCTACTCCATTTGTCATGACCTTTCAGAGATAGTCAAAAGTAGATTCGTACTGACAATAGCCAGCTCCATCAGCATTTGTGTATGCATCCTACCAGGTTCCACAGGCTTATGCAAGTCCTAATAATCTAAATTTTCCTTAACCTGATCCTTCTCCAACAAAATTAAGTCTTCCTTGTTTCAAAAGACTGGTTTTACCAGCACAGACCAAGGCAAAGAAGGCATGGTCTTGGTAGAACACCTCATCAACTCCCTGATCGTCTGTGTTACGAACTTTTCATCAATGAAAAAACCAGAAACCTTTCAGGTTGTTTCTTGTTGTGTGGGGGTTTTTTTTACCATGTGTTATCTCTTCAGCAGATACTGGGTTGTTTAGGCTTTCCAGTTGAGTTTGAACTGTAACTTGCTTTCTCATCTACATGCATACCTGAGAACTAATGATCGTCCAGAGCATTTGATTTATAGTCATAAGCAATTGTCTCAATATTGCTTCCTGATGGGGTTAGCAGAACAAGTTACTATATTCCATAGCCTCTTTCCAAACTTCACTCAATGTATGTATTAAAAAAGTAAAACGTACCTCTTTCATATAGGAAGAAAGTAAACATTTTCCCATCTACTGGAAATACAAATTGAAAACTAAACAGTATAATAGCATCTCTTGTGTCTGCACCAAGACATTTCAATAAGCAGTTTCAAACTCATTAACTTCTGATAGTAGATGTTCTACCAGAAATGGAATATCTGACACACTGGTGATTAAAACTTCCATAATGTCATCCTACAGGTAAGGCAAATCTAGGTGAATTCACAGCTATGAAAATACATGCTTATGAATTGTACACATGTAAAAATAATTTGCTAAGACATATCTGATTCTGAAGTTCTCTAGGAGGAGAGGCCTGACATCATACTTGAAATGGAAAGAATGCCTCATTTGATTCCACAAGAATAATTTTGTGTAAATATATAAATATATGTGGAAATAGATAAATTTTGTGGAAACCTATAAATAAGACTGCATAAAAGAACCTGACTGGATTAACACTGGGGATTTCTTTCCCTATTAAAAAAAAAAAACAAAAAACCCACAACAAACAAAAAAAAAATCATATGCAATTTTTAATCCATGTCTGCCTTTTTATCTCCTTTTCTTTCTTCCCCCAGCAATTTCTGAGCTCTTTGGTAAATTTCAAATAAATTTAATAGACAGTTACATTTCATTAGGATATTTATTTTTACAAGTTTCAAGAAAGACATCAATCAAATAGGAGGTTGTCTCATGGTCCTATTGAGTAAGATGTAGTGTGAAATCAACCATACACACATACACATATATTTGGCATTTCCAGATAATAAATCAGCATCAATGCAGTTCTGTGTTGGAGTGCGACCCACATGAGAACAGAAGCCACAATATATTCTGGACTCCAGGATAAACTTGGAGATATTGAAGTACATAGGTTCTTGAGAAAATTTTGGAAGTTTGAAATATCTTAGAAGAAATATAAGAATATAGGAAACAAGTCATGAGGAAGACAAGTTTTGTTAGTTTTAGCAGTCATTGGAGCATCTTGCTAACAGAAGCAACTTGAATATTGATTCTGCTTGCCAGTGGTGTCGTTTATGTGTCTTGTTAATAGGACAAAGGCAAATTCCTGTTGCTGCACTAGACCACAACATGAAGACATCAGGTCTCATTAGAGATGTAGGCAAGACTACCAGAATATATATGGCATGTGTGCTGCTTCTTTTAAAAGGCTGCAAAGCTTTCTCTCAGAAGCTTGTGGTAGTGGAAAAAAAAAAAAAAAAAGGTAAAAATCTTCCTACTACTTCACAATACTGTTGTTAAGGAAATGCAAATCTGAGAGCCACTAAGACCCGAGGGCTTTCTCCACTTCAGTCTTTGTGCTACAGCATCTGTTTGCAAGGGTGGACACAACAAAGCTGAGACTATACCTTAGAGATGCCAAGATAGGCAATACACACATGCCCAGCCTCACAGACTAACACAGACAGGGAGGAGTGCTTTTTTTGTCCCCAAGATTAATACCAGAGACACCTGCACAGACATGGACAAAACAGACAGCTAAACCCTTCTTCTCCTCTCTGGCTCACCAGGATTTCTGATATGCGCACTTCCTCAGTCTCCTGATCCACAGACACATGAGTGTCCACAAGTCGCTTGAAAGTAGACCACACGATAAGTCCTTTCTGAATCCATGCCCAAATTCTCTGTCCTTTTTCTAACCCTCAGCTTTGGTCTTGTGAGTTTCCTAAGACTGGTCTCCACCTCTCCCACTTGACTTCACTGGCAAGTCGTCCCACATACCCGCAAAATACTGTGTGACCTTACATATTTCCATAAATTAGTCTGTAAAGTTATTTCTAATGCAAATGAAAGTCTGGTGTGCTTTTCAGACACCTCTAAATATGTGTGAAAACCTTTTGAAGTCGCATCTTTGCCTAATCTACGAAATTCAGAAATTCAGATGTGTAAATANATATATATCAGATATTTCTACATTTTCCCTTTAAACTTGCTTTGTACTCAGCTGGGACAAATAGGTCCTTTTAGAGGTCAATCCCTCTGACCTATTTTAGAATGGGACACATTGTGGCATAGAGTATTATTCTTCCTCTAAAAAAACCATAAGAAGTCTAGCTTGAGCAGAGTAGTTACAGAGATCTACATTTCCTCTGCTAAATTTATAGGACACCAGGGCTTTTTTGGTTCTTTCTTCCTAAGCAACTTAGTTGCATTCAGTGAAAATAAAATAACTGCACATTTCAAAAGCAATAACACTATTTCTTTATCTCACTGGGATTTTGAGAGTCTAGACAGTTACAGAGGGTAGGATAATTAGTGCAAAAAATCCGTTTTAACTGCATCTTCAGTCCATTTGGTTTTCCTGTATCCTTACAGAAATTCTGATAAAATCTCTCATATTTTTGGGGTTATATGCAATATTCACAATTACTAATCAGAAGTTGCATTTGTATATGTAATAGACAAAGTAAGGTTACATCTGGTATATATTCTCGCCCTTAGGTGAAATATTCTTCTGTCGATGTAGTAACCTACCAAAAAAAAAGTAATTTTAGGACAAAATAAAAGATGTGTAGGGTTGCTTTTGTTATAATTTCATTAAGCATCATGGCCCACTGATAGGACAACCAACCCAGGCCTTATGGATTGAGCTGAGACGCTTCCACAATTCTGCTTGGTGAACCAGAAATAACCTTGGCCAAATTATTTTGCCTCTTTGTGTGACTTCTCACACCTTTAACAGTCATAACTGTACTTTGTTTGCTCTTTTGCAAAGTGACTAGAGATTGCTGATACTGTCCAAGAGATGCAATCTATTATTACCCATTTCAGGACAGGCTTTACTTAATATTTAGATTTGATTATCTTGCCTCTTGCTATACAGTCACTGGAACTATTCTTCCTTAAAGTTACATTTATGCTTAAGGAATTTACTAAACTGAGACTTAAATCCTACTTAATGGGAAAAGCTGACATTTAATAACACATAGGGGTGTACTTTCTTATTGATTCTGCAGATATTCATAATAAAGCTGCTGTAATTAGAATGAAGGATCTATTCTCTTGTGCTTCAGTAAATTATTTCAATTTAATTCTTGCATGCCATTGGATAGTATCCATCAAACTGTGACTTACAAAAAGCCTGAGAGAAATTCAGTATTATATCAGTCACCCTTGGCTTTCAGTTTTGTGTCTAAAGTTGAATCTTTTTCAGTAGATTAATATTATTTTGCATATTTCATTGCAAAAACTATGAAAAACATCACTTTTATGTGAAATCTTCATAATAATTGACAAGTATCCTCAAGAAAGCAGTATTATCATCTTTTAATATTTCGGTTTTACACTGATTTATTTTAACTCTTGTTTAAAAGCTTAGATCATTTTTTCATGCTGCCTATCATCAAGTGTAATGCTCCCAAAATTACAGCCTCTTACAGCAATAATTAGAAGGTATGTGGCTGTCCATGAATTCATTTTGAGCTCTCAGGAGATGGAGGTCATGGCATATCTCATCAGGGAGGCACTTTATGCAATATTTGCAATAAAGTTTCAGACTAAACATGTGATCGTTTGATATCTTGAACACGAGTGTTTTACCTTTCCTTAGCAGAGTAGCTCACTTGCATGTTGATAGGTGCCATGGCTAGGAAATATCTTCCCCTTATTAAGCTTTATATTACAACTCTGCTTAGTGAAAAACTATTCTTTATTCACATTATGGTCTTCCTAGAATATGCAAATATATTCTCACATTCCCAAGGCAAATATCAAACAGAGACACAAGCAAAGGATTTCCATCATCATTAAGTTCCCATCCTGAACAGATGTGGATTAGTGACGCCTTATTGCCAAGATCACAATCTGTAGTAGAATAAATTGATGTTGCTCTGAAACTCACCATGTCTTTTAATTTATTATTTTCCTCAGCTTTTCCAGCAACTGAGGAAGAAAAAAGCAAGATACTGAAGTTTACAGCTGATAGTGAATATTTTAGCATGCTGTTCCAAAGTCTTAAAACTTTCTAACATCTAACAGTTGTCACTTGGGTCAGCAAACTTTATAATATAAAACTATATAATATAAAGTTTATAATGACACCTAAGATTACAAAGGTTTTTTAATTAACAACTTTCAAAACACTTTTACCAGGAGACAATAAGCCCCATCATCATCTGATTAACAAAGTAAGTTTTGGAAGCTTTTAATCCTGTAGGATAAAAAAAATCCAGTTCAGGTAAACATCTCTTGAAGACTTTCTAAAAACAATTAAGGTTTTCTCAAAATGGAAAGATGAACAAGATGGATGACCTCTTGAGATAATTTTTGTACTTACTTGGCTATATTCTCATTTTATTGATAAAAGTTGTTCATTTGGAGGTGAAATAATTGGTTTAAGGTCATCAACAGACAAAGAGCAGAACACCACATAAATCTACTGCTGCTCCATCTTCTATTTCTCAGGGATGTCTATTTCAACTCTGACTGATTCTAAATATAGATTTAAAGACAGCAGAAGAAATAATTCTGTGGAATGCAAATCAATTATATGAAAGGAACTTTAAATCCACCTATCAGTTTCTTTTACTCTCTCAGTTCTTAGTACACGACTGTGAAATCTTGCCTAAAACTGACCAATTTGAGAAGAACAAGAACAATAGCATTAAGTATACCACTGAATTAAGAAATAGGTTATGTCTGAGATTCACCACGTTCTTTTACTGTGCTTTCATGATTTGTCTGCCTAACAAGTACTCTAAGATTAGTAAACAAAATCTTTATCGTAGGTGAGGGAAATTTCCAGAAGTGCTGTGCTAGTAGTAGATGGTTTTCTATTGACACATGAGGTACCTTTCTACCCTCATTAGCCCTCCCAGTCAATTTCATATTTGCATAATGAAAGTTAGTGCTAGCTTTGATTCTGACATTAGTTTTTAATGGGTGGTTCTTACACCTATAGTCAAATTAGGGCAGTCACCAGAGCTTAAAAAAGCAACACTAATGTGACCCGAGTTTTAGTTTGTTAAGTATTGTGTATAACTACAAATGATATAAATAATACAATCTTTAAGCCCCATTACAACATATCTATTAATATTGGAAGTTTATTGAAAAAAACCCGTATATATATAAATTGGCATAATCTCAATACAAATGCTTGACCAGTGAATCTCGAAGGAAAATGGTGAAATTTTTGAGATCTTGCCTTTCAAATATACAGTTAAACAAAATATGTGAACAGTAGTGTTTTTTCCTACTCCAGGAAATGAGAATACACTAAAATGAGTGTATCAACACTAACTATTTTAATCCATGTGCTGAGGATAACTTTAGGCCTGTTTCCTGCCTTAAGATATGGAAAATATACTCCTGAAAAATAAAAGAAAGACTAGGAAATTTAAACATTAGCATTTGCTACAAAGACAACAAAAAATTAAGTCTAATAAATCCATATATAAATTTGGAAACTATAGAGCTGTTCTGTTTGTACTTTTACCAGAATATATGTTGAAATAATTCTTCTAATTGCTCTCCTGCTATTCTTGATCTTCTTAAAAAATGGCAAGTGATGAGTTATATGTTCCACTTGACTTATGGTGCTTTATGTTCTTGCAAGATACAAAGATCTTCAGTGTTCTTGCAGAATTTGAATGAACTAAACTGAATTAACTTGTAAATGGAAACAGGATATCTTGAAATCTAGATAACTAAAAAACCTGCAGATGTTTAATTTAAAATTACAGAACATTCATTACGCAGACTGTGTCATAAAAATGGTCCCAGGATACATGGCTTTGCAGAGACATCTGTGAGTAATGCAAATGAGGATGCTGACTGACAGCCCTGAAAATTATTCACAGAGCAGCAGGGTGGTAGCAGGAGTTTCTGCAAAGATGCTTGCAGTGAGTCTGTTGCACAGCTCTGTTGAACATCTCACCTCCATCTCTGGCCAGTGCTCTTTTTTTTTATAAATGGGATGAAAATCTGGATGGAAATCTTGACTCTGAGCACTCTGCTCCGTCACCAGGAGACCACAAAACTTTATACATTCCTGCTTGCTTGCAGTTCAAATGGGGAGACATTTCAGACACAGAGGCTTTAATTCAGATAATCTCTTGTATTCCTGGGTAATAAGACTTGCCTGTAGCTGACATGCTCTAATAATACAATCTGAAGAGACACCTGCCTAAATGTACTTATTAGAAAATTTAGAGGAGTGCTTCCTTTGCTTATACTCAAAAAGTCAAAACTATAAAGAGTTTCTTTTAAATTGCTACAGAACCCTAATTCAGAAATTTTAAAAAGTGTAGTTATTCTTAACAGTTACTCTTAACTATTAAAATAAAAAATAATAAGCATCTTTTAATGTTCTCTTATAATTTATCTTATTGTGAACAGTTATATATCGGAACTTTGTGCTTGTTCCATGTTCCATATTTGAAACAGCAGGCAAAAAAACTTAGAAGTTCAATGACAAGGTCTTTTGGGATCATGACATATAAACCCACAGGCTGTCACTCTTGTTAAGCATCCTAAATGCGTGTCTTCATCTGAAGCTTGATTTTTGTCAGCGTCACAGGCTTGTTTCTGTTCTAGAAGGAGTTCAGTTTGGGTGCAACCTCTTTTCTTTTGCCTTGATAATTAATCCTGTTCCATAAATGAATGAAAATCTCTATGATTTTTTTGAGAGTCTAAACCCATGCCTTTACAGTTTTTGTATCCAAAAAGCCTTCAAAGATAAAGTTACTGTTTTTATAGAACTAATAAGGTAATTAGGATACCATATTAAAAAAAGAAAATAGTCTTTACTGAAAGTTTTAACCACTTGTGCTGGAGTTCCAGCCCAAAGTCAGGAAAACACGTGACAGAGTACAAGGTCATGTCCTACAATGGAAAAGACAAGACATATATGACAATCTAAATCTTGTTATCGGGCTTTCAGTGCAGCGTTCGTGATGTAAGACTGTCACAGAGAGAGAAGAATCCAGAATGAAGTGAATACAATGGTTATTTGGTGTTCAGGAAGAAAGACTTTCAAAACCAGAAGGCAGCATGGGGGAGGTGTGCTCTGTGGTGTGTTTGGTGTTGGTCTCAGCTGCTCAGCTCAGTTGGAGTTCACAAAATACAGAAACAGCCCTGGGAGGTGGGGAGCACTTCTGGATTTCACAGACCATACCAAGACCTTTTGCATCCCTGCTTTCCTTCTCTGCTTCCTGATGAAGTTTTCTGCCTTAGCACAAGGAAATTTTGTTAAGATATTTTTTGTGATAGGTCAGGCCTGTTACAAAAGTAAATCTTCTGTGATATTTTATCACCCACATTGATATAAACCAGTGCTGCTTGGCAAAAATATACTGCACCTGGATATACTGAGATGTCCTACTAACACTAATTCTGTTGAGATCTTCAAACATCCCCCAACCAATTGCTTTTGGTCACTTGGTATATTTCTACCTGTAATTTCAGCATTTAATTCCATAACTACATTTCAAAATGAAGGAAAGGAAGGGGAAAAGCTGAATATTTGTATTCCTGAAACTAAACTGTGCAAAATTGCTGCTATCATTATTTTCAGATGTGGAAATGGAATAGATGATGCAGTATACCACTTCTATGTTCTGTTTTCATTTTATTTCTAATGTTTATTATTTTGGTTTTTTTTAATCTTTCAGTTGCTTGAAGAGACAATGCAGCAATTGCTGGATTTTATAAGAAAGAAATCAACAGTTTGATTTCACACTAACATCACAAAGCTAATGGGAATCACCTATACCCATTTTTTCCCATTTACACAAAAACATTTCCAAAGAAACTTCGGAACTTAAACTGAAAAATATGATAGATGAAATGAGGGAGTACGGGAGAACATGAAATTTCTTCAGAAATTTCTACATCAAATAATGTTAGGAATCTATTTTTTCCTGACCGAATAAATCTGCAGAGTTTCTTTGTTAAGTCAGCTAAGTAAAAAATATATATCTGTTTCTGGTGCTGTTGCTGGAGATATGGCCAGCTGAGACATATACTGAATTGCTTTTATATTAGAAAGTTGTCTGTGCACATAAATGTTTCTCCTTTGTTGTCCTGCAACTTTGAAACTCCATCTTTTCCCACTTCAGTTTATAAACCACCAATATTTTAACCCATAGCAAGTGCTAAAAAAGTAATTTTCTTTTCCTTCCTCTCTGTCATGAGCATAAGTGTGTGATGGGTGAATATAAGATAGGGATTGTTATATTGATATCACCTTTTAGACCTTCTGTGTAAGTCATTTACAGAATCTGTTATTTTGGAGATGCCATTAAAATCTGTCCTCTCATAGTGCCATAGGGCTGAGCTCTGCATTTAGAATGATACATTTTTATGAAGATGTAATACGGTCTGGGTAGCATTTCCAGCTACGCAGGTATCTACACCCCGATGGTGAAAGATTGATTCACCTTTTAGGATGAAATATGGTCTGGCTCTACCCACATCAGTATATTAAACAGAGCTGAGAACAGTGCCAGGCATGAGAATGTGACTGCACAGACTGCAGAATTTCTCAAGCAGTTCCTTGCAGGCTTTTTGCTTTTGCCAGCTCTACCTTGAACAGCTCCTGAGTTCAGTTTGGAAGCAGGATTCTTAGAGTGACCTCACTCGGGAGGCACTCTCCAAGTAGACTCTGTCTGCAGGCTGAGAATTTGCTAGTACTGTACTACCTGGGCTATCCTGTGTCGGCTGGCCTCAGTGACAGAGAGGCATGTTCCCAGGCATGGAAGGTATGTTCTGCATACTCAAAGAAGCATACATAAAAAATGCCTGAGTCTCTTTGTAGGTAGAATCAAATAGTCTTTGGTATCCTTGACATGCCAGGCCATCCTGTTCTTGTGAGCTGTTTGGCTAAAATAGGAAACACCTGTGGCCAATACGTGGCAGAAACCTAAACATGTGTGTTGCAGCTTGATTTCTCAGTGATACACAGCTAATAACATGTTTAAAGATTAACTGAATTTGTTTTTCATCCTGTCAGCATGTGATTATAGTTCTTTTTGTGTGAAAATTTTAGATTCTTCACATAGTGTCATGGTAGGATTGCTTCCCCATGTGTGACGTCTACTTCCGCAAGATGTATTCCTGAAA
Organism: Pachycephala philippinensis; assembly: GCA_013397055.1. Taxonomy (NCBI): domain Eukaryota; kingdom Metazoa; phylum Chordata; class Aves; order Passeriformes; genus Pachycephala; species Pachycephala philippinensis. The sequence continues at coordinate 2,801,769 of VWZT01011752.1, forward strand.
AAAATATTTGTGGGAGCAGGTATTGTCTTCTTGCTTTTGTCCAAGGGGATTTTTAAAATGGCCAGTGTGTACAACCGAGGCACCATGACCAGGGGCTGTGAAAGAGAAGACTCACCTTCTCTCCCTGCCCTGTCATCAGTCTTTCCAAAACATTGCAATTGTCAGATGAAACATATGAAGAAGCTGGAGAAAATTGCAATGTTTTGGAATGAACAGTGTCTTCAGCAAATATCCTAGGGATGTTCTTTTGTCACACGGTTTTGAAAAAAAAATCAGGAAACTCTCTAGAGGTGTAACTTCATGGAGTTGCCCCTGCCCCAGAGGACACTCTCACCTCTCTGGCAATCAAGCAGTGCTTTTTGCAGAGAATCAGGACACTAGGCAGCTCCCTTGAGAACTAGGGCAAATCAGTAACTCCAGAAACCAAAAGAAATCCAGCTGGCTCTAAATTTGTATGACATTACTGAATTGCCAAACTCAATTGTTTATGAGCACAAGGCTCATACCTGTTATCAATACTAGAGCCAGAGGTGCTGAGGGAAGGTCTAAAGGTTAATGCAGCTTTTTAAAACACCCCTTTTAAATTGAAACTATCAATTGTTCCAAAATGCTTCTGTGCACTCCAACAGATGATTTGTTTGTAAGTCATGCTGTGGTTGAAGGTAAAGTAGAAAAATTTCCCAAATGCCTATAGTTGGGAAACACAAGTTTGCTCGTGTTTTTGTTTGGTTGCTGTTTAATTAGTTTTTTGGGGTTTGTTTTGTTTTGTTTCATTTAGAAACAAGCAATTTTAACAACTCAAAATCACTCTAGGGGTGCTGGATTCATCCTACCTAACCATAAAGCAGATGTCTACATCTCAGGCAGTCTCCCAGGAATCTCTTCTTCTGTGGAGAGAAATAGACTTTGTAAGACATGCTTCAGCTCATCCTAATGTGTCTGTCTTCAAAAGATGAGTGAAACATGCTCTGAAAGTGCCTGTATCACTGCCTGATGATGAAGGAAGGCTTCAAGATGTATGTCATGCATGTCTAAAACTGAGATGGATCCCACTTGCAGTGTTTATAGATTGTTTGGTCAGATTAATCACCAGCTCCAGGTCTTCAGAGATTTGTTTACAAGGCAGTGTATCCAAGGTAAATTACACTCTCTTGAGCAAATATCAAAGTGGTGAAACATCTCTCCTTTAATACAAGTGACATTACAATGATGTACATCAATGAGTGCACTCTGGAAAAAAATCCACAAAAACATTATGACTAAGGATTAGCCAAATTAAAAAAGTAAGCAAACAAACACACATCAAAATCCACAACATGTTAATCAAGATCCCTAAATATTTAGAAACCATTAGGAAGGGGACAACAAGATGAAAATTGTACTACCCTTATTTTGAAGTAAAGGTTTTTAAAAAAAGATAAAAAAGACATTATATAACTTCTTATGTAATTAAGTAATAAAATATTAAAAGTTCTCTAGAAAGTATTTTACTTAAGATGGTAATTTATAGCCATAACTTACATTTTACTTGATTTAAATATCTTCATCTATGCTTAATAAAACCATTGTTTGGTATTAATTTGCCTTAAATATTTGCCATTAGTGCTGTTTAAGTGAGTATCTAACTCTTGTTTCAGTGCTACACAAACTGTTGGTGTCAATTTGTCATCTGAGCTGAGAAACCTTTGTGTGTTTAAAAATCAAGAGCCAGATATGCAAAAACCATAAATTCTGAAATTACAGCCTAAAAGAGTTAGGATGCATTTTGCTACTTTGCATGAGGATCCATTTGTGTGCGTGTGTGACTAAAACTGCTTAAAGGAGAATTATCTTCACTGAAGTCAGTACGAACTTACCACAGCCCAAGGCTATCTTCAAATACAAAGGAAATAATATATCACTCCTCTGGCTCTTTTTAGGAGCTGTTTTTCCTGCTTCAGCCAGGATCTGCTGAGGGCTGAACTCACTGCTCCCTACAGCTGCTGAGGAGTGGAAATGAAGTAGGAGGTGCTGAGCTCTTCTCCCTGGTATCCAGTGATAGGATGTGGAGGAAGGTTTTAAAGCTGCACCACAGGAGGTTCAGACTGGACATGAGGAAGCATTTCTTTACCAAGAGGGTGGCCAAACACTGGAACAGGCATTCTTAAAAAGGTGTAAAATGCCCCAGGCCTGTCAATATCTAAGAGGTGTTAACACAATGCCCTTAATAACACACTTTTACTTGGCCAGCCCTGAATTGATCGGGCAGCTGGACTTGATGATCCTTGTAGGTCACTTCCAACTGAAATATTCTATTCTATTCTATTCTATTCTATTCTATTCTATTCTATTCTATTCTATTCTATTCCATTTACATGAAGCCCCTCATGCATCCATCAGTGCTCTTTTGCTCCACAACTTTGGCACCACTAACATCACCCTTCCCTATACCATTCCTTTCTTCTGCAGTCTTTCATCCATCTCTGCATCCATTAAGAAACTAATGATGCTGAACTGTTGCAAGATTTAAATTGTTTGTGTTAAATAGTGTCTGGCACATACACAAAATGAGATAAACAGAAACTGGGAATAAATTGGCTGTTATTTAAATGAGGCAAAGTCCTATGGGGATAAATCTCTGAATGTGTAACTTGAGATCATTCAGATGCACACACTTAAGGAAGCTGAGTGAAAGCTTGTGTTACATGTATTTTCTGTGACTCAAGTTTGCAGCTTAAACATCTTAATACATTTTTAATATACAAGGAGGAAAAATGGGGTGTGAAGCAAAGAAAAGTAATGTTTTTTGCATAGTACAGCTTATATTTTTGATAAAGATGAAGTACCAAAGGACACTTCAAACAAAGCATGGCCCAGTTGATTTTTTGGAACACATGCACACAGAAATGCAACTATTTATTTAAGTGATGTATGTATGAAACAATGTTGTTCAGACACTGTTTTATTTCTTTATATGGCAAAGTGGTACAGAAAAGGAAAGGAAAACAAAGCTTACCTCTACAAAAGAAAATTAATATTTAATGTTGCAGATATGTAGGTGTATGCATAGGAATACATAATTAACATAATACTTACCAAAATACCAGTTTCATCTCAGATTAATTGAAGGCCCTTGATGCATCTTTAGAAGACAATTAAAGCAGTGAAATGGTACACTTTGACCCTGCTTTCCTTCACAATTAGGGCTTGATTGCACTACAGCTTTCAGCAGAGATGTGACACATCAAAAACATTCTAAATTCTAGTGATGACAGAGCATAAGGTGTTGTTCCAGGCTGGCTGCAGCCTGAGAAAAGCATGGCACCTCTTTATGTGTTTTAGTGCTGCATATTGTGGAGCAAGTGATCTAAGCCATAGCTCAACACAGCTAGGAGCAAACACCTGTTCCATTTCAGAATTTAAATTGCTTAGCCAAAGCATAGCTGGTTGTACTTGATCTAAGAAGCCTTTTCCAACCTTAACAATTCTATGGATCTATATTACAGGATTCAGTACAGGTCATCTCTTGACATTTGCATGGTTGTATTTAAGAGTCATGATTTAAGCCAATACAACCTAACCTAGGGTTAGGGTTAGGGTCAGGGTTAAGGTTAGGGTTAGGTTTTTATTGGCTTAAATCCTGCGTCTTCCTTCACACTGCCAAACAAGTGTAAGGAAACTTAGTAATTGTTTCATTTTTTGCAGATTTTCCATTGGTGTGTGAAGTGTGGTACCTTTTGACTTAGTATTATTAGAATAATTGCGAAAATCTTTACTACGCTTGGAAAAACACTTGTTCTTTCCTTTCATTTTTCTGTAAAAATAGGAGCATTTATTTGAAAACAGCCCAATAATTTTTAATGAGTAGAGTTTTTGCTCTCACAGGATTCTTTAAAGTCAAAGAACATTCATATTTCTTTCTTTCTTTTCTCTTGTTTCAATTTTTAGCTTTTCCCAATGTTCCTCTGCTGCAGCTGCTGCATTATTTCACACTGACTTCTATTAATTTAGGACTAGAAGTTCTGGCACACATAATGAGTTCTTCATGTGTCTTTCTTATTCCTTTTTTTTTCTTTATATTAAATTTTCTCATTTTTCACTAACATTCTTCACATTATATCTGTCCATATGACAGCCAAGCCTGAGTTATCTCCCAGTCTGTGGTGTACTGCTATTTTTTAAATATATATTTGGTTTAATTCTTAGAAAAGAACAGAAAGTTTTGTACCAACAAACACAGCACTGTTGTGCAGTTCACGTGCGAACTAAGGAATCCATCTGTCTTACTTCTTTCCCAACAGCTTACTCCCATCATTGAATTTTTATGGGAAAAAATATAGTTACATTTGTCTGGATAATACCAAGATATGCGTTGGTGTCACTATGAGATGATAAGATGTTAAAGAATTTTTTTTTTTTCCCTGAAGATGCTTGTACAGCTGCTGTATTTGCATTTGGCTTTGGAGGTGTTTGTTTGTGTGTTGTGTTCCTCCTTGCCCTGTCTTTTAAGGCTTCACTTACGTAGACAAAAAAACTGACTTGTAGCAGTAATGTCATAGATTTGATGTTTAAAATACATCATTATATGTCTGACTTTGTTTAACAAGATATATGGTGCCCAGAGAAACTGGGGCAGCCCAATCCCTGGAAGTTTTCAAGGCCAGGTTGGACGGGCCTTTGAGCAGCCTGGTCTAGTAGAAGGTGTCCCTGTCCATGGCAGGGGGGATAAGAACTAGGTGATCTTGAAGGTCCTTTCCAACCCAAGCATTCTGTGACTCTGTGATTCTATGACTGAAATTTTTATGATCCACAGAACTGGGTTTTTGTAACAATAGAAATGAAAAATGATAACCACTAAAAGTTCATGGCTGAATTTGAGTATTTGATTTATGTACAAAAGTTAGGCTTGAATGTGACCATTTAGTGCAATTAGTGCAATTTTACTTTTGTTCCTGTCTTTATGTGGCGCAATGTATAGTAAGTGAAGGCAAACAACTTTTTTTTCAATGATGCTTTCCCTCTGGTCTCATAACACGCTGATGCACTTCAACACCCAGGCAATCGCTGCTCCTGGTTCTCTATAAACCTTGGTTGTTCCTTGTGTAGCAGCCCCCTGAGCCCATCTGTGCTGTGTGTACAGGTGCAGCCAGCAGCAGTTCTGGGGGATGCCCCAGTGCACACATATGTGCTCATACATTATATGGCCGCAACAGCCCACAAGATCTGCACAAGCCAAAATCAGGACTTCACTGGCACCACATCTGGTCCAGCAGAACAATATATTCATGGGTGGACACACGCTAATGGATACCTCCATTGGGTAACATTGGATAGCTCCAATGGATAGCTGATGGCCCCTAGACCTACAGAGACCACCTGTGTGGCCACCAGTGCAAGGCTTGGTCAGATAAGCAAATGGACCTGTAGCCATCTTATTAATCTCTGCTTCCTTCATTCTCCCTTTCTGTGTTTTAAATCATGCCCAGAATGAGCTCTAAAGTGAAAATACACTCCCAAAGGACTTCTGAAACCCTGTATCTTTCAAATATTGGCTCTTTTACCTTACAAACTCAAGTGTGACTGGTACAATAATCCTACTTAAAACAATTGGATTTGCATTAGATTTTCTTGGGTTTAGAACAAGACAAATACTTCCATTTTATAGCAGTTCAAACACACAAGGAGATGTGGAAAACTGTTTGAGCTTCTTGCAGATAAAAATCAGAAAAATCTGATGCAGTGGAATTAAAAAATATATTTTGGCTATTCATTCTCCAAATACCTTTGTAAGGATGTTGTCCATAATTACATAGAGTGTAGTAAGTACAGTTATACCAAAGCCGTTTGTTAATTTTAATGTAAATTTTTTTAAGACCACATAGTAAGTAAGTAAAGTATTTTAGTCATTAGTGTTTCGTGGAGAATCTGAACTGTCTTTCTTCACTATAATTGTTTCTTATTTTAAAGTTGATAAATCAAACACATATTTTAACAAAATAATGATCATCTTAACTATAAAAGAGTTTAAAAAATACATCCCAACCATTAAAGCTAATGCTTTCAGAAAGATTTATATTTCTGCCATTAAAAGGCTGTGCAAGGCAACACAAAGTTAAAATAAATTCCTTTATGACCAGTCGTTAAACCCTTGATATACACATCATTAAAATAAAGTATGGGAGGAAATATATGACTCCATCAGAAATTGAGGTCAATTAGTGACTCGTTATGAAAAAGCAGTGAAATTGATTTGTAACCGTATCTCTTCAGGCTGCTGCCATTCTGTAGAGTTAATAATAAAATCTGAATTCTGACAAGGAGAGTCATTAAAGCACTTCATAGGCAAGAGTTATTCATTACTTTAAAAGTTATCATCTTGAATTTATTCCCTTCTGCTAAAAAGATTTGTCATGTCCAAGAGATTAATGATTCTGAATACGAAAGAGATGGCTGACATAAGTTGTAGTTCTCTATGTTTTCAATTGATTTACATGCAATCTGGGTCCTTTGTACAGTTTTTAAAAATTACTGCTCTCGAATCTCACACCTTTATTTATTAATTTCCCTTCAAGAATGTGGCACCACAGGGCCTGAAAATCTCCCGCTTACACTTAATAAGGAACTTGGAATGTACTGTATTTCAATCAGTTTTATTTCACTTGCATTTATATTTTAAAATATCCAATTTGTTTAATTTATTATCAGCTTAAATATATCAGGAAAACTCTATTTTCATCTCTGTCTATGCCTGCGTAGGAAAGCTGTCACTAGATAAGAGTAGTAAGATTTTAGTGATCTTTTTATCCCTGAATTGTAAAAGTTTAAACTCTGCTGGATATGTGTTTATGATTCCTCTCTAATCATCTGTCCAGAAAGAAACTTGCAAGAAACCAAAAACTAAATTTCCATTTAAGCAGAAATTAACCAAAATGCTGTAAACTTTGTGAAAAGTATGGGTAACATACTAACCAAGAATTAGAAAATTACTGGTCAAAAACGCTCAGAAAATTTCCTGTTTAGTATTGTTGCATTATATAATGCTGCAATGCTTGATTTTTCCTACTAAAATGGTATTTAAGACTGCAATTTTGGCTTCTCATTTTTATTAGGTGATTCATCCATATAAGATGTTTACAGCATCTTAATACTCCTAACTAATGAACTGCAGCTTGCTCAGAAAATGTGAGCACTCACAGTTTGCATTTGATTTTTGCTATGAACTCAGACAGAGGGGTTACAATGGCAGCACACTTCTAGTAAGACTATGTGTGTAATAGAGTAGGGGGATAACAAGGAAAGTTTCTTCCCTTAAAATTCCCCCAAAAGCACTTCATGTGCATGATGAGGTTGAGTTCCCTGCAGCACTGTGGGGTGTTGGTTTCCGAGGAGTGCTTTGGGGTTGTGCTCAAGAACTGCTTCACTGTACAAATGTGCAATGAACCCGAAAGAACATGATCTGCAATTTCCAAACTGCTGTGAGATTGGGAAGAGAAGGGAGAATCACTGTTCTTGAGATAAAAACATCAGCTGTGTCATCACAGGAAGGACATAGACCTGTTGGAGTGAGCCCAGAGGACACAATGTAGATGTTCGGGGGGCTGGAACAGCTCTCCTATCAGGACAGTCTGAGAGAACTGGGGTTGTTCAGCATGGAGAACAGAAGGCTCTGGGGAGACCTTAGAGCACCTTTCAGTACCTAAAGGGGCTACAAGAGAGCTGGAGAGGGACTTTCAGGAAAGGCATGTGGAAATGGCTTTAAACTGAAAGAGAGTAGGTTTAGATTGGATATTAGGAAGAAATTTTTTACAGTGAGGATGGTGAGGCACTGGAACAGGTTACTCAGAGAAGCCGTGGCTGATGGATCCCTGGAAGTGTTCAAGGCCAGGTTGGATGGGGCTTTGAGCAACGTGGTCTAGGTGATGTCCCTGCCCATGTCAGGAGGATTGGAACTAGATGGTCTTTAACGTCCCTTCCAAACCAAATCAAGCTATGACTCTATGAATCAATGATCTTCACAAATCTCATGCTGGAGAGCACCATCTGAAGTGTAAACCATGCCAAAAATTAGAATCCAAGGCCAAAAGAAACAGTCAGGTGAGGGTAAGCCTTCAGTAGACTCAATAGGACTGAGTGACACCTCTCTCTAGAGGAAGGTAATAGGTTTGATTTCTAGAAGCAAGGCTTGGTAAGTGGCAAGGTAGGAGATTTTAGCACATGCTAAAGAACTCAGTTTCATCACAGATAATAATCTCTGCAAACGTAATTGACTCTATAATGGACTCCATTTCTTCATAATTATCTGTACATGGTACTGCTATCTGTGTGTGTGTGTGTATGTAGGTTTGCATTTCCACATGTGCATCTGAGGACTGAGTTGTTGAAACATTATGTTTAGAGTCTTTTGTCTGGTCTGCCAAGGATGTGGGCAGACCTCTTTATGGGCCACTACCCTGGAGCCAGGAAATTGTGTGTGCTTGACCACTTCCATTAGCAGGCTGTAAATATTCCGTATTCTTTTGTGAAAGCTGTCACGGAGAATAAACAAGGTTTTGGGAGAAATGGTCTCCTTGTGCTGTCATGCTGAGTACAGCTTCCTCTTACATCTTCCATGAAGACTGACTGCATTTACTGTTTTCCCATTTTTTTCTGTTTCTCTCAGCTTAGCATAATTTCAGTAGCTTCTTACATGTTATTTTACTAACTTTCATTTGTAATTAAGCAGGCATATTCCAAGCCACATCTAGAGCAGGCAAAGCTGGTATAATGAATACAGGCAAATTATGAAAGCTTGTTCCAGTTTAGAGCTGAATCCTGCTTATAACCCTCTGTTTTTTAAAAACAGTCCTGGGTGTCAAGAATCAGCTTTTTTCTTTCTTTTCATAGGTGATTAGTTCTGTTTGAATGAAAACTTACACTAGATGATCCAAGCACAGTAATGCGTTTTTCTTTCGTTTTTCAAAGCATGATGGATTTAGGATGTGTGTACATGAGTCTTCTCTTTTGTGAATGTGATTTCTGATTAATTTCTGCGTCTTGGTCTTAATGTGAGGCAATCTCTGTGAAAGTATAGTAAATCTGTCCATGTCACATAAGATTGCTGTTCCATTATTCTTCTGCAGCAACTTTTACTCTTACCCCAATCACCCGAACAAAACAACCCTACATGACTCTGAAAATACACTATACAGGGTTGTATACATGAGAGGAAAGTGGCATACTTAAATAGCCCACCAGATTTTTAGTTTCAGTAACTGAGAATAGTTTTTCTGCAGTCCTACATGGCCAGTCCTAGCATGGGAGATTTTTCAATTTTTCATATCCAGACTGCCTTTTTTCTTTGAACAAGAAAAACCTTATTCTTAAAATATTAGTCCCTGTGCTAGCCTGAGCCTTACTTATTAAAGAATAAGACGATAGTCAAAAGCAGTAGCTTTCCCATGCCACCAGTAAATCTTCCAGGGCCAGATTTCCAAACAGACAGAACAGCCTGGAAACAACGTGACCTGGAGGTCAAAAGAAAGTTAAAACAGAATAAGAGGAATATTTAGAAACTACACTATCTGTTCTATATAAACAGCTCATGTGGATATTGCCATCTGACACTAAGGAAGTCTTTGGGTGAATTTTCTTTATAGATATAAATAAACCATTTTAAATTGCATATAGATGTAATAATGCAATAATTTAGTGGTTGCACTGTAAACATGCCCCGCATCCTTTTTTATGCAGCCTTATTTCTGTCATTTCTCTTGTCCTAATTTTTCTAGTGCAAAAGTTACCATTAAGTTTGCAATAAACTGAAATAGTTGACTAGTACTGGGCTAGAAGTCTGCAAACCTCTGCATGCAATGATTGTCTATGGGAAATAGATGTGCAAAAGAGAAACTAATTATTTTTTAAATTTTTATGTGGGCTTTATTTAGCTGAGGTTTAAAAACAGAACATTTTTCAGATCAGATCTGTGCAGAGAGAGAACAGAAGGCCTATTTATCATATATTGGCCTTTAACTATTATGTGGATGCAGTTAAAGCAAAAAAAAAATCCAACAGAAGTCAATTATTTGCTTCTTGGTTTAGTTCTGTCGTAAATATGGTGTTTAACATGGAAGTTTCTTTGTTCACTTGTACCATTTTATTAACAGCTATCAAATCCAACTGCTTACCTTCTGGTATTGTTTCAGTTGAGTAATTCCCTTTTAATTAGGAGGACTTTCTGTGATCATCTTCCTTAACATTTTAGTTAATCAGTTTCCAAATGCCTGAGAAAGTAGCAAGAAGGAGAAAAAAAAGAAGAAACGTATCAACACAATTAATTTTGTTTAGCTTCAGTATCCTCTAAAAGTATCAAATGGAGAAAGTGTCCTTCAGTAGCCCATTCACCTTCAGTAAAGCGCTATCATATCTATATTCTGATATGGTGCTGATTCTAATCAGCGGATTCTATTATAGGCCTTTAAGCAAAAAAAGAAAGTGCTGATGAAGGCCATAAAAATAAATGAGGCTTATTACTTCTTGACATCTTTAGCACTTTCTGAGGTTTCCTGAGTGAGCAGGGGTAGCAGACAATAGCTGGAAGATTGTGTGTAAGATAATGAGAAAAATAAATGCATCCTCGGAAGCAGCCAGCAGGAACTACAGCTAACATTCATTACGCAGGGTCTAGGCTGCTCCCAGTACGATGTTATTAATTTGTGGAATGAGCTAAGAGGTGTGAAAGAAAGCTGATGTTTGCTCCTAACCTTCCTGGCCAGCATTTTGAATATTAACAGAGAGGTCAAATGCATTATCTCCTTGAAATTGTCTCTCTCTCTGCTGTTTTTCTTTGGTGAGAAGTGAAGCAAAACATACCTCTTAGAAGAAAGGGATGTGGGAAGCAGCCCCTGCCCTTGCTTTGGTCAGAGAAAAAAGTAGTAGGACTGAACTGAAAACAGGTGGTGGAGATAAGGGTGTGTTTTAGAGATGATATAGGGACAGAATATTCTTCGAATTCAAAAGACAATCTCAGTTGCCTTTCCAGGACTGTTCCGCACATGAGACTTTAATAGCAGAATACATGAGAAAGTGAGTATAGTATTTAAATGTTCACACAGCAAATTCCAATTCTTGTATTCACAGCCTCTCAGGAGTAATCTGCACCATATCTACTTCAGTGAGTGGGTAGGTCAGTATTTATTTGTTCTTGGGATGTAGATCTGATTTATACTTCATGGACTTTCACAGCACTGAAGGCCAGGCTGTATATATTCTGTATGTATACATGGCAGCTTCTGCCTGCTGTGGAGTTTATGTAGTTTAATTATTTGTATGAGTTAACTAACCAGAAATAGACTCAGACTGTGATTACTGACATAGCAAAAGAGCACAGTCTTAATCACAAATTGGAGTATTTTGGAAGAAAACATGTGATTTGTAACTAAATTTACAGTGACTATTCATGTAGGTCATTTAGTGTAGCATCAGCATGAGCAATGTTGTTGATTTAATAGGCAATTTAGTGAATGGGAATTCTACACCAAAGGCATTTTAACTCCTTGCTGTACAGATCTCATAGAGAAACACACATACACTCTCACTTAGTCCAAACTATTCTAAGTAACTCTACTGGCTTCACTGGGAATCAGTTTAAAGTTGAGCATACATAGTTCCAAGACCAAAGATTTCTTTTTTAAATAGCCTTACAATCTGATCACAGAAATTTTACAATCAGAGTAAAAGGAAAAAAAGAAATTAGACAGTTTGTCTTCTGTTTCTTACTCATTTTGCTGTACTTGAACACAAGAAACGAAGGTATAGATGTGGCAAGACAAAGTGCTTCCTTTCCTCTTACATTTGTACCTCTTGATCTTGAAGATCCAGCAGGGAATGATAACAATATGTACAATAAACTGGGACAAAATGTTAACATGTCAGCCTTACAAAGGAATGGTCTGGAAAGTGTAAGAGAAACACAGTCCCTTTGCTCACTCATCTAACAGTGATTCTGTTCAACTGACATTAATCTATTTTCTGAAACAGAGAAAGTTCAAAAGGAAGATATTTATCCTTGTTCAAATATTTTGTGACTGTATTTTGGCAGCTTTATTTTGCTGAGTTGTGGAATAAGTGTGGATATGCTCTGAATCTGGAACACAGAATGATTAGGAAGCAGTTAAAGCTGAGACCAAACAGAATATTTGAGGAAGAAACCTGGTCTTCTCTTGAAGTTTTCTTTCAATTTTTTTTTCTTTAAAATGCACTCAGGTACTAATACCTGCAAATTTGCAAATAAAGTTTTCAGAAGGCACAAAAAGCCTTCTTCCATATGTTTTTGCATAAGAAGCCTTAACTATATCTTTAGAATCTTTCCAAATTCTTTCTTTACTTTTCTTTCACACTTTCACAAGGTTTAGACTGGAAGCCTAAATTAGTAGTTTCTGCTTCTGATACATCTAAAATCTACATATTGAGTCCCAACACTTGATGTTTCTACTACATTCAAGGACTCTTCACCAAGAAGGTCTCAAAGTATTGAGTTTTTTCTTTAATTGCAGATTTTCCATAATATAATGAGCTAAGATAATACAAAGCCTGTGAGCCACCAATTTAATAATTTTGAAGGAGAAGTGACTGACATTGCATAGCAAAAAAAGAGGTGATGCAATTTGAGCAATTTGAGGAGGCAGATTATATCAGGCTAGATACCACACTAGATGGCTTTTACTGAAAATTAATTAATAAGCAGAAGAAATGTACTGCTAAACACAGAAAATAATTTGGCTTGGAAACACATTTGATACTTAAGATCAAGGTGATATTGCTCAGTGGAGAAACTATAAAAGTGGGGAGTTGATAGCAAGTTCAACTGAAAGGGAAACATTAGCCTAGAAGGAGGATACTACTGAAATTTCTCAAAAATCAATTTTGGGAACAGTCATGTTTAATGGTTTTATTTATGATCTCGGCATAGAAGCAAAATTGGGAAGCATCATTCGGAAGACAGAAGAGTATTTCCTCATCATAGTGAAGGAACTAAATGACCTTGAGATCAGAGCTAATAAGAACAGGATGAAATTCATAAAGTGCAAGGGGATAGTATAAAATAAACTTGGAAGCCTGGTTTCAAACCTGTCCGCTATCATCTAAGAATACATTAGTCAGAAAAAGCTGGAAGAGAAGGGCCTTGGTCACAGGAGTTAATCAAGGAAAGTCTATTAATTTTCAATGTGATCCAACTGTGAAAAAGTCAAACATCTTCTTAAGACATACAAATAATTTTTAACACAGATTTCACAAGACTCATTGTGCATGAATCCAAGGCATTTTAATCTCAAGAAGAGAGTACAGTTCAGATGATACGTATTCAAGAAAGTTGTATCAAACTATATAAAGATTTTTTTTTTCAGTATTACAATGTTCAAACATTTGAACAGTGGCTGTGAAAGACAGCAGAATCTTAATCCTTGAGTTATTCAAAGACTGACTAGATGGAAATCTGAGCAACCTGATCTCATTGATGTTGACCAGGATTTGGATTAAATGACCTCCAAATATACTGTCCAACCTTGAATTTCCTGTTATTCTTTGATTCTAACTATGGTTTCATCAGAAAATTTTTTTTGTACTCTAGTGGCACTAAAAGTGTCACAAGACACAACAACTTTGCAGATAAAGACTGACGAATTTATGAAAGGTATTGCATGATTTCTGGCTCTAGAAGCAGGGTATTTGCTTGGGCATATTTCCATCAGTTCCTGCTCTGAAATTTGCCTGATGGTTGAGGAATTAGTAATGTCAACGATACCAGCAGCTCCTAGCAAGCAAAGTTCCCTGTAATAAAGTCTTTAGGGTTTTGGACATTTTGATCAGGATGAAGATCCTTCCTGATCCCAGATGAAGCTGTTATTCTGACCAAAAGCCTTAACACAAGACAGATTCATCAATGAAAGAAGTCACTGTTTTAGTTTTTTTGTCCTGTTTTGCTTTTGTGAAAATAAACAGAACTAAACAAATTCCAGTTCCATTCCATCCTCAACAACCAATACTGGATGCTTCTATTCCTCTCAACCTCTGTTTACCACAAAGCCTTAAAAGCGTAGAATAAGTACTTTGGGGGTTGGACCTAGATGGTTTTTCAGGTCCCTTTCAACCCGAACCATTCTGTGGTTCTATGAAATCTAACCCACTGCAGTGTGATCTGGTAAAGATTCTGAACTTTTTGTGCATCACTGGGAGCTGGCAGTATAAAGATAATTTGTATTTTCATAAAGGCAGTGTGAGAAGTAGAAGGTGAGAATGGGCAGCTGCAATCTTTACAAACCCATATACAATTTCACAGACTTTTGAAAGAACTGCCATGAAGAAGCCAAGTTACAGCATGTGTTGACAAAGATAGATTCTGTTTCAATATAAGGCTGCTGATTGAAAATAAGATCAGTGTCTACCCATAGCAAATATTTTCCCATGCTGATAAGAAATTGTGATTAATTGCAAAAGTTAAGTTTTTTGCTTAAGCTTCCTACCATTGTGCACTGCATGTTTTAGATAGAACCCCTATGAATAAATTTATTTCCCAACGCCACAGTTTTTTTCTTTTTTTTTTTTTTTTTTTTTTTTTTTTTTTTTTTAGTTCCTATTCCTGTATGTAAATTAAGCTAATTTTTCTGATCTGGAAGTATATTAGTTAATGTTGGAAAAGTCATCTGCAATTCTTTCAATTGTTTTACAGAGATTTGAAACCCCTACATATGTCATCAGTAAAGGTTTTCAGTTGATGGACTGTTGACACAAAATGTTCCACAGGGTTGGATTAAATCCCAGCCATCTAGAAGAAAAATTGTCTTGGTATACCTTTAAGAAAATCCATTCTGTCAGAGTTACATTTGACAAGTGGAAGTGAGAATTATTACAAAGTTTGAATATATAATGTGATCTATTATGTGGTAATTTCATAAAACATACTAGAGTTTGGGTTATTTTAAAATTTGTAAATATATATGTCATATGATATTAATTGAAAGCTGGAGAGACACTTAAGTAAAGAATATCAAAATGGCTTCCGGCTATCTAACAGATTGTTGCAACAAAACCTCTCCTCCATGAAAGATTCTGTTCATAATGATCACAAGAATTAAGGTTTCTTTAAATCTTTAGTTCTTTTTTGGTAGAATCCTCAATTAAGCATGACTTTATTCACTGTATTTATACCAGTTAAGTAAGTTTGTATTTCCATGATTTACTTCTCTTCAGACAAAGTAGTTATATTGATTATTATCAATCCCTAAAGGTATTTTCAGTTTACTGGTTTGCCAATTCAATGTTACCAATATACCATCACAAAATAAGAACTTGGTTTCAGAAATCTTCTTTAACTACTTCTCTTGGGACCCTTGTTTGTAAGTCAGCTGCCTGTGTTGAAAATCTTCATGGTCTTTTCTCAGAATTAAGAAACTTTCCTTTTTATCCTTTAAATAGGTAACTCTTCTTTCCTATTTTGTTACAGATAATAAGCAAAAATATCTGTAGAACATTTCTGTCTTCTGTATTGCTCGTGGCAGATTTTTCAACAGCATCTTCTCTTGTACCTCATCTTCCTTTTAGACAAAGGTGCCGTCTTTTGACATACACTGGTAGAAAGAAGAATACATTAATTTAAAAAAAAATACTTAAGAAAAAATAAATTAAAATAAGACAGGATTAAAAAGATGATAACAATAAGCTGTTTTTCTTTGAAGTACATAAAATCTGTGGTCATCAAAGACCTAGAAGTGTGTTCAGTGTCATGAGAACAAAGTAATACATTAAAATGATTTTAGTAATGTTTCACATTCTGTATATTAAATTTTCCATTAATATTTTCATAATATTACAGTCCAGAAAGAGCCATTAGATTATCCTGCCTCTTTTGATGTTGTAAAGTGTACATTTCACCAAGAACATTACATAGAGAAGAGTAGTCTTTATACTGACGGACTTTTTTTTCTTTTCTTTTTCTTTTTAATCTAAATAAGAAAGTAGTTTCCATGTATGAATGTACTGTGCTAAGTAAAGAATAAAAGTGGTAAACCAAACATTGCTAATTAGCCCAAGTACACATTATTAGTGCTCTCTGGCACAGAATTGCCTGCCAGCCAGTCCAAAACAATGCCAAGACATTATTCATGGATGCACCAGCAGCCATATGCAAAAGGAAGAGGGAAAAGAAAAGCCACAACAAACCCCTCCTTGTCTAAACTTGTTTTCATTCATCTTCCCAAGTCCTCCTTTGTGCTTTCAAACATCCCAAGGTCATTCTAACATACCTCATAGCATCATGAAATCCTATGACAATTCAGACTGGAGTTATCTATGGGTCATCTAATTCAACCTCCTCAGAACACACAATGCATAGCCACAGATCCATATTACAGAAATCTCAGCCATATGGGCTCCAGAGCAACTCTCAGATTGTTTCAAACAGTTTTTACAATCCTACAAAAAGAGCTCAGAGGAGATCCAGGCCAAGTGTCATGTGCTGTGGATGAAGCCTGTCTACGAAGCAAGTCTTATGGCTAAAAGAGTCCCTGACCTAAACAATTTAGCAATGTAAAAGTACCCTATGTTTTATATATATGAATTGATGGGATAAGATAGCTCTTTTAGGATTTTTGCATCATTGATTTTGAGAAAAAATATTAGGTTTCTAAGTCGGAAGGTCAAACTTCCATATTAGCATTTTATAACTTTTAGATGCAGCTTTTCTTTTTCACCCTTTTAAGTGTTTCATTTGCCATCATAATCAAGTTTCCTGTCTCTTCCTAGATATAATGTATCTCTCACTTGCAATATCTATCTTGGCATTTTGCACACATAGTGCAAATCAGCCCAGGAGAAATACCCAGAGAGACCATGTCAATATATAGGCAGGCCAGAGAGGAGCTAACTATATTTCTATTTTTCTAACATACAACCATAATTTATTTTGAAAGCCAATTCTTTTATAGAAATTGCTCACTGGCTGAAAAATTCAGCTGGGTCTTAATCCTGTCCTCAGAGAACAATCTGAGCAGCCAACCTGTGAGATGGAGAACACTTCATGAAATCATACCCAGGGGCTGTAGATGGAAAACAGATATGGCTGTGTCCATAACTTCAGTCTCATGAGGAAATAAAGAGTGGATCAAACAGATGTGGATGCAGAAAATCTCCACACACACAGCTGACACTTCTCATCACTTACAATGGTTTGAACTGTAGGAATCTCTTTGCACACACTTCCATGTGCAGGCTGTACCTCAAATTGCTGATTATGTATCTGCATGTTCTCAGTAAGCTTCTTTTTCCGCTTTAAATAAATAAGTAAGTAAATGTATATGTATGGGATACAAGGCAGTCCCATCTAAAATGACATAAAGTGTCATATGTTTACAATCAGTAAATTTCTAGATTGACTGAATGTTCTTTGGGACTTTCTTTAGCAAAACCTCCCTAAGCACATCACATAAATGCACTAAAATTCTGAAAAAAGAATATATGTCTGTATACTGCCTATATATATCCCGTCATATTATATTTATACGTAATGTTGTGTTTCTGCATATATCAGTGAATGCACAAAGTAACTGTTTTGAAGTTCTTTTTCAGGTACTTGGAATGCAGAGGAAATATAGCATTGGTGTCATAATACTAATGCCTATTTCTCTAGAGGTATTTTATATTAAATTTGTATACAGGGTAGGTTAAGCATATATCTAGACATCAGATTGAAACCCACAGCTCTGAACTCTGAATGGATTGCTTTAGGAGGGAGCAGGGAGCAGCCCAAAGCCATACAAATGTCAAGAGCTGTCCCTAAGGAGCAGAGAGAGGAACAGCCACCACAGCGTAGTCTGCATGTGCCAATGGACTCTGACCTTTGCATCATATTTAACACCCAAGATGTAGTACAACACTGGCTGTGCTGCCACCGGTCCTGAAGCTGGGCTACACTTTACAATGTGTGCTTTAAAACTCCTAAATCACAAATATTTAGGGAAGAGTACCTTCTGCCTTGAATTACAGTCTAGAGAAGAGAGTGAGGTCATGTGGCTTTATCCCAGGGGTAACATAAAAGGGTACTGCATCTTAAAGGTATAGATCTTGGCATCATCATTCTGGTTGTCAGAAACTGGAGAAGAATTGTTGTTTGGAATTACAACCCTCCCTTCCATACAGCCATCCATACTGGCCAGCCCAGAGGAGATGGTGACATAGACTATTTCTTGCCCACTTCCATGAAAAAATGAGGGTTCATGAGTTTGTCTTTTGCTGCAGTTAGAGCCATAATCAAAGAAGCACTACCATGCAAAAGGGTTGGAGAAATGATCGTTAAGCCAGCATGACTGACACATTTTTTATTTCTGACATGCATGAAATGAAAGGTACTTTGTGTGATTTTCTTCCTAGGGACTGGGAAAGCAGTATTATTTATCAAACAGGGAGTTGGTGTTCTGTGTATCAGAAAGCAGCAAGGTTGTAAGTGTTTTCAGAAGTTCTAATTAGTTCCAATATAACCTCATTTTCTGTAGTAATAGAAAAAAAATAGTTGCTTGTCCCTTATCTAGTTGTCCTTTTGTATACCTCTGCATTGATTTCTCCCAGTTACAATCTCAAGACAGTGGTGCCCAGACATTTTCTAAATGGGTCTTTTATTCATTGAATTAATTGCCTGCCTCTTACCAGCATCTGGTGAAAGGATGAGAAAAAAAATAAACGAGGCCATTGTTTTTCCTTGTTGTTAATTATTTAACATTTATGGTATTTAATTTGTACGTCTTCCATGAACAATATCCGGTAGATGCCTGTTGTATTAATGATGTGCATTTCCCTTATAGGAAAACTTTGATGTGCTTTACATTATTCTGTAAAATACACAATGATGAACAGTAAATAGACTCCCAAGGCAAAGATTTGTTAATGAGTCCCAATTAGCTAAAAATCAGAAAAAACCCAACAAATAATATTGAACACAGAAAAAGGATTTGGATCAATCTTGCATGGATTAGAGGCTTTTATTCACTGTAGGTCTTGCACACGGTCACTTATGCTTTGCAATACTTTCATTAAATCTGCACTTTGGAGTAATTATGGACATAATAAAACCATTAAAAGTCATTAAAATGTCGCTCATGAACCAAATAACTAAGAAAATGAATACGACAGATTCATATTAAATCAGATAATTCAGTTCAATATAAAATTAACCAAAAGAAATTGATAAAAATAAAGTTTCCATTTTTCATCTGGTGTTTCACAAAGGCCATCTTCTAATTCAGTTTTAACTGATGACTGATGAACTGTCCACTTAAACACTTTAGTCCTGGGTTATAGTAGTAATAGTAGTAACCCACAATTCTACTCTATCTCTTGCAAGTCTGGAGGCTTGTTAATATCATCTGAAAAGGCTATTATTACTCAGGCATATTCCTCCACCTTGACTCTGCTAATATTTCTTATGGTTCTATCCTTGAAAATCTAGAACAACAACAAACATAGATGCTCTTTTTTTAAATTCTCTATAGCAATGCTTGAGTTAATTATTTTTTTGAAAGTGTGATAAGTTACTTAAAGCAATCAGTGACTAAAGCATGAAAACATACCCCGTGTATTTGAAAACAGAGAGAATGAAAGTCAATCACAAGCTGTTCTGTGCCTCTGTTTTTGATTTCACTACAAGGCTGGCTGAGAGAGATTGTAGCACTTCACCTCAGCTTTTGTATGGATTTCTGTAAAAGAAACACTATCAAGCAAGCAAAATATAACTGCCTACATGACTGAACACAGATTGATGCATCTGTACATGAAGCATATTGAAGACATGCACATCAAGACAAATGTGACTTTTTTTAGGTAAAGATGCTCATGGAGAGAACGTTCCTAAAAAAATCCTTAATATATTGGGATATTTGCAAAGGATAATGCCTGTATGAGGAATAAAATCTCTTGATTCGGATGGCCAGCCACTATCTGGGTGGTGATGAGAGTATTTGTTTTAATGGTATCTCCAGCAGCATTGGACAGGACTCCCCAAAATATTGTTCTGCTGAATTCCTACATCCAACTGGCCTGAAGTCCTGTGCGTTCATTTCATCACAAACTAGTTGTCAATTATTTTAAACTATCTGGCACCAGCTCCTAAGGATCTTAACTATGCCCAAAAGACTATTCTGCATGATGATTTCTGCATATTTAGAAGTTCCTTTTGAGTATTTACAAGAATCCTGCCAAGGTTGGTTAACTTTGGAGTAGGAACACCCTCTGGAATGGCAGTTTCTTCACCTGGTATATGAATCAACACAATGGAGACAAACTGGTTAACAAAAAGACATGAGCTGCCAAGGGGATTTGTTATTACTGCCTGTAATAACTGAGAGCTCCTGTAACAGTTACTCACTTCCTTACTGAAGACAGTGGATAAAGGTCCACCACCCTGTCTCAAGTTGGTCCAGCGTTTAAATTGCTTGTTGTGACATCAGTGAGATAATTAACTGTTTTTATGCACAGGCACAGCCTGCATACACAGCTACTTCACAATTATAACTATAGGACAAACTCGAATCTCATTCTTATATCCCATTTATAACTAATGTTCCATATCTCTTTTCTCACCAAGAGAGATGGCCAAGAGTACTTTAAATGAAAAAGTTTCACTGAAAAATGACAACTTGCCCAAAGTATTTACAAACCCTAGAAATGTAAGAAATTGTTTCTCCTGCTTTGTTCTTATTGTATTTGTCTTAAATGCTGATCTAGGAGTAGTGAAATTCTGTCAGAAAGAGAGAGAGCAACTTCAAGAGAACCTGGAATGTATCCATAATGAATTACTGTAAGGCTTGTATTCACACTTTATTTTGGCCACAATAATAAGATAAGCAAATTCTGGAGCTGATCCAGGCTAAGTACACAGTCAGTAATAGGCCATTAAGATTTGGTTTATTTGTGCTTTAGATAAAGGGACTGGACCTTCAAACTAAATCAGAACGCTTTATCTTCAGAGAAACTCCAGTTATGTGCACATAAGCAGATGTTTAAATCTAGAGTCAATATTTAAGGAACTGGCATCTGTTCCTAACTCAGCACACATTTGTTTTTCCACTCACAGGGATATTATCCAGAATTCACTTTTTCACCTTTAAAATAAAGCTGATTACATTTCCTTTCTGTCTGGCACACTAGAGGTAAATACACTATAAGATGGCAGGGCTTAGGGTCTGCAGGTGAAAATGCTGAACATTGCACAGAACTTCAGCAGACTTCTTCTCCATGAAGGGACTGCTTCTCAGTAAAGGGGCATTTTGCTGCAGGTCCTTTCTGAACAACTCAAATTACTAGCCATGTGGTAAAAGCCACGCCCGTGGATTTTCTATATAAATAAGAAATTTTAGTGAGACTATAAAAATAAGAGTTGCAAAATTAGGGTATATTGAAAAAAAGTGCAATGTAGAGCCTTCACTTTTTGGTGTCTTCCCTGTTTCTGTTTTCGTCTGGTTATCCACTGAGATTTCTAAAATATCCCATGTTCTTCCAGCTCTCTAGAAGTGGAAATAACACGTGAAGATTTGAAAAGATCATTCCAAAAATAGATATTAATCTGTGTTTGAGTAGGTTTTTTGTTTAATTTAATTCTGACATACATGACCTGAAGACACTTGAATATCAAAGTAAACTCTGCTACAATGAAAGAGCTTATGTTCAGTGTGGAGATTCACTGGTGTATTTGAATCCTGGTGTCCAAACAATTTTTCTGTTCTTTTACTTGATAGTCTAAGTCTCTATTTTGAATATGGAGTTTATGTTGTTCACCTTTTAGAATTATTTTCTAAAAATACGTTAAAAGCAAAACTGGTTTTCATGCTTCATTTTTCCAAACAATCCCTCCCACAGGCATTAACTCAGTAGAACAGTACTAAGGCAGCCAAAATACTCTGGATAATTCATGCATGGACTGAGACAGACCCAGCACATTGTGCTGCATGCACAATCCTCATATTATGGAGCAAAGTGAAGGCCTGTGTGAGGCTACTAAACATGGGTTTCTTTCATGGAGCCTGATTGCATTATTCTTCGTGTTGCAGGATTCAAACTGAATGAGAAAGGCAGGGTTTAGTTAACCTGTGAGTCAATGCGATTGACATAAGAACCTTGCGTGTGTGGTTCCTCTGGAACATTAAGGCTCTCTGTATGTGCATGGACAAATTGTCCCATGCATGTCACTTCTCTGAATCCAAGCAGGGCTCTGGAAGCCATCTTTGGGACACTGGTACATGGTACAGCAGTCACCCCTGGAGATCACACCACACACTCTGATATCCATCTCTCCTGGTTATATTCATAGACAGGTTCATGCACTCTGAGGAGATCAAAGGCGACTAAATGTGGCAGCTCTATCTATGCTTCCCACACTGGTCACTATAACCTTCTCCTTTAGTCAGCAGGGAGAGATCAGCATTTGTAGTGTCCAATTCCTTCAACATATTGTAGAGCACAGAAAACAGCCAGCTGTCTTGACCTAGATGACCAGCAGAGATGAGATTGCTTCGTCTTAGAAGTTTTTAGGTGCTTAAATGGACCTCATATGTCATGAAAGTCTCTTATTTGCAGTGGCTGAAGTCAATGTAAAACTATAATCTATCAAAATTAAAGACTAATATTTACATTGTAGAAATACAGAATTCTGATTTCTACCTAAGCATCTAAACCAGACAGGTCCCTCAAAGTTTAAAAAACACTTAAACTATATTTGCAAGCATTTTTTTCACTCATTTGAAGCCCCTCTGCACACAGTACAAAATGACAACCCAAGCTGTGCATTATGTTATAAAGAGCCCTGCCTTACATACAGCAACTCACTTCCATTCAGGAAGGAGCAAAACTTTAATTTCCTGCATTGAAAATGTTGATTTACAGCCCCGTTTGATCAGATGATCAAAACCCACTTTAACGCTGCTCACAGAACAACCTCACTCCTCTCACATGTATCATTCATAGCTGGCACAGATACTCAGCATTCCAGTGCTTCCTAGAGCTGTGAGGCAGCCTTTGGCATCAAGGATCATAGTTTGCTCTCTGAAGAAAATAATAAAGACAAAACAAGTTTTCTTGGGACTAATTGTGGCAGCTTGGCCTGAGCACAAAGATCGTGTTTTTTCCTCATGGTGCCTGTATTCAGGTTTAAGTAGAGATTTCAGGTGCTGCTCCCCAAGGTATGGGGGAGTTAATAGTATGGGCTATTAACTATTTAAAAATTGTTTTTATAATTCTATTGTACTAGAAGACAATAATATACATAATAGAGTGGAATTATAAAGAAGAATTTTATGGAATTATTATGAGAAAATAAACAGGAATAAAATGGTATTCAATAAGCATAATGAAACAGTAACTGATGTAGTATTTATTGTAAAAGGATTACTGGAGAAACTTCAAAATTTTAGATATCTATTTTAAGTTGTCACCTTTTACCTCATCATTCTAGGGTTCTTTATTTAAATGCCATGTTTAAATCACAAAACACGCCAAACTGTAGGTATTATAAGCATGTAAGCATTATAAGCATTGCAAATTAAAAACCAAACCAAAACAACAACAAACCAAAACCAACAAACCTTCCGCCACCAAAACAAAAAACCAACCATAAAACAAAACCCTCCAAAACTAAAACCAGTATTTCCACTGAGGCCTGATCTCACTGATGAATTTTAGCAAAGGTACTTAAACTGTGAGTGAATAAATAAGTGAATAAATGGTCATGGGCTAAAGGTGTGATGAAGGAAGTCTGTGCCCATCTGGCCACATTGGTTGTTTCATTGAAGTCACCAGCACAGGTGCAGAATGTCAGAGAACGGCTGCAAGGACCTATTTGTGCATACTTTGTTTGCTTTGTCACAATCTCTGCTTTTGTGGTGTCACCAAGGGCTCCTCTGTCACTGATCATATGTGCAGGGCATCCCCATGGTCACTGCCAAGAGTTCAGTGGCCCTTGAGGTGTTTTACCTGATTCTCCACATAACTGGCCTGGAGGCACACAAATGGCTACTTGCACCCAGAGCAATGATCTCCCCTGCCCGCAGCTGTGACTGCTCTTTGTGTGCCGTATCTTGTTACTGAAAAAGTGGATCTTAATGGAAATGTCTGCATTGCAAACTTTCTGCTGGAGTGCACACAGAACAGACTGGGTAGAAATGGTTTGCAAAGTACAGATGGAAAATAAGCATTTTAATTAATGCTAACTTTTGTGTACTTGGAGGACCCTCATGCTGTAGATGTGATTCTCTCCCATTTGGTCATGCAGAAGCTAATTCTGATGAATTCAGTAATTTTGCCAAAGAGAATTCAATCTTTTCACCCTGGTACTTTCTTGCAATTACTGTTGTTTGACAGCTGTTGTTCTCATGCAAATTTGACAGTGTGGTGCATGAGTGTCTGTGAGGTGATAATAGCTGTGCAGATCATGCTTAAACAATACAAATAAGAGCAGATGATACCATCATATTTCTGAGCCGCACTGTGATTTAAAGTATTTGCCTACTGAAATTTGATTTCAGCATCATAAACTGCTTTCTTACTACACTATATCACTGCTCCTAAACTATAGGTAGAACACAATTAACGCTGCTGAATACAAATCAATTTATTATTTCAGGAAATAATAGAACATTATCATTAAAAATTGTTTGCAGTAAATAGGAGCATAATTTTTCAACAGCTTGGTGCTGCGTTACCTAGAATCATTCAATCATTTAGGCTGGAAAAGACCTCTGACATCATTGAGTCCAACCATCAACCCAGCATTACCAGGTCCACCACTACTTCCCTGGGCAGCCTGTTTCAATACTTGAAAACCCTTTCCTAATGTCCAATCTAAACCTCCGTGGTACCACTTGAGGCCATTTCTTCTCATTCTCTTGCTTGTTACCTGAAAGAAGAGGCTGACCCACACCTGGCTACAGCTTCCTTCCATGTATCTTAGAGAGTGATAAGGTCCTGCTTGAGCCTGTTTTTCTCCAGGCTAACCATCCCCAGCTCCCTCAGCCACTCCTCCTATGACTCACGCTCTGGACCCTTCCCCAGTTTGATCAGTGTGTCCATGCACAGACACACACACACAGACAAAGTTTGCTTTCTTTTATGTAGCACTTCTCCAGTGTGTAGACTGAGAGAGAGTCTTGGATCTGCATTTCATAAGCAGCCAGGCACCCCTTCCCCAATGAGCTGCTGAATAACCTGTCCCTGTTAGCAAAGCCCTGGCTTCTCTTGTCACCCCGTGACTCTTGGTTCTCTTGCTGAGCTGAACTGGCATTTTCAGCTAAGTGAACCAGCATAGCTGGCACGGAATTAGCAATTCCTAGGATTTCTGAGTGTTCAACTACACTTTGTGGGGTAATTACTTTTAGAAATGCCAGTTCGGCACAGCCAGTGACAAGCAGAATAAGAGATGCAGATTTTCCCAGCAGGGACAGCTGGGGCTGCTGATTAAGGATGGATGAATCTGTTTGGGAAAACAAATATACCTAAGCCACAATTCTGCAAAACTTCTATATTAATTCCTGTGTTTGTCAAAATGTTTGTCTCCCTTCCAGGCAGAGGCCCGGGATTTTTTTGCTTGTTTGTTCTGTATTGTTCCTTTGCTGTTGCCACCATACAGTTTTCTTCCAAGAACTATAGTCTGGTGACTGAAAAATGTTAAATTATTTGTCTGGTCACATCCATGGAGATTCTCTAATAGTGCTGTTCTCTGATAGCATCTTTGGCAACCACATACAGTGTCTCTCATGAGCAGCAGTAAATGTCGTGGCACAAAGAATAATGGATGCAGCGAACCAGGAGGGAGATTTAGAAACTGCCAACAGCCTACATTGTTTTCTGTTGCATATCTTTATCAAGGATCCTATTAGTCCCTTTTATCTTAGAAAAAATACAGTTGTATATTAGGACTCTGAAACCAGAAAACTGCCCAGATGACTGGGAGGAAAAAAAAAGCCCCAACCAACCCTCCAAAAGCAGTAGGTGTTAGTCAAAACTATCTTGGTACAGCTCATAGAGATAATTTCTTCTTGGATCATACAAAAAGATCCTGTGCCTATTCCTGACAATCTGGGGATACCTCACCCAACATCATGTTCAGTATTTGGAAATTCATGTGCTGTCCATCATGCAGATACCTCACTAGTGTGGGACAGATATGTTAATGTATGTATTGATTTCTGGTGATACTCCCCACTAGCCTCACAAGTTATGAAGGACTTTTGTATCACAGCAGATCTAAGAGGTGATTACCGAACAGAATGAAAACAGTGAGTCCAAGCCAAGCAAGACAAAATACTATTTCATTATCTGAATGCAACAGTTTGGAAGAAATAGCTCATGTTGTTATATTTGTAGTGTTGACATTAAACAAAGACAGTAAAATGTTTTTTATAACATTGCCTCTGATTTGGGGGTACTTAATAACCAGTTATCATGATAAAACATTTTTAGTCAATGAGCTTCTCTGTCATCTGGGTTTTCCCATCAACTTTGGCAGATAAGGATTGCTCAGAGCCCATATAACCATTTTTTTTTTTAAGGGATTATGTAGTCTAGACAGACTGCCTGTACTGGTGAAATGGATTCTCAAGGTCTCACCAGAAGCTCGTGCTGTCAGAAATTATATTTAGCAGATGCAAAGCAAAGACACATCTTAACGTGCAGGATTGTGCTGAATCAGAGCCCTGAGTGAAGGAAGCACTTCAAATGCCCACCTTAATGTAAAATAAGAATTCTTTATGTGGAAAGAATAGTGACCAACTCCTGATACAGCATTTCCCACAAACATAGGAGATCTCTCTGCTGGTTTTATAACCATCTGTTATATGGAAGTTAGAAGGAAAGGACCTGGATTAACTCAGTCAAAACCAGAGTCAGAGCATAGCCCATCACACTAAGTTTGTCAGGATGTACAAGTGACACTCTTCTCTCTGCCTCCAGGTTCTCAGTGACTTAGATTAGCACCTTTCTTCCCAACCCTTCCTATGCTTCCCATTTCCCAATGAATTTTCCACATGGCAAGTATCACTGCTCATCTGCCTTCATGCTGATAGAGCTAAAGCAACTGCTGATTTCTGTAATAACTAAACCCTGTGGCAGAAGTCTTGCCTGGGTGAATTAATATATAAATTATTGTGGTTGAGAGCAGCACAGAAACCTGGGCTCTTCTTGCAGACTGGAGCCAAAATGAACCTGACTCAACTAAAGGGGCAGAATTAATAAACTTTTATTTCCAATTAAAAAAAAGGGTATGTTCTGAACCCAAAGCAAACCAAACCAAAACTTGAACGAATAACTGGAAATACTGAAGAAAATGAAGTCAGGCCTGCAGGACCTGGGTGGAGAGAAGAATGAGAGCTTGTCACTAGAGGGCAACGTGGTATCAGATAAGGGGGATGGATGCTCCCCTGGGAGACAGTGAAATATGGGGACAAGAACATGCCACCATAGGGAAGAGAGACTTAAAAATAACAAGACAGCCTGGTGAAGCACAGCAGAATGAGAAATTGGATTTTACTGTCCTTAGTCATCAAATTGACCTTCTGGCTCAGCCAGAGAAGGGAGAGGAGTTGAAGAGGAATGTGTAGCTGCTGTGACTTGGTAATCAATGCCAACTATAAAAGTCAGACCCAAGCCTTTCCTGAATGAAGGAGATGTGATGACACCCTATCCATAATCAAAGTGCAGAAGCGGGAGGTGGGGGGGATGGGAGGGAAATAAATATAATATACTGGCTGTCTGGGTTTCAAACAAACTTCTGGAATTGTTGTATCTATAGCTTAAATCAGAAATGCTGTTAATGTCTCACAAAACAACTCTAGAGGCTCTCACTCCATAAATCTTGAATTGATTCGAATCTCTGTCCCTCAAATACACACTGAAAAGTTACCCCTTAAATCACTCCATGTCTGTCTAAGAGTGATAGAAAGAAGGGGAAAAACTGCATTTCAGTAACTTCTGAAAAATATTTGCTAAATTGAAACCAATATTAAGCTCCTGAATTAGAGAAATAAAACTGTTTTAAAACCTCTAGAAATAAGCTTTCAAATTTGGACCCCAAATTTGACCAATTTTGATTAGAGAATAAAGGAATATAGAATAGATGAAAAATGAATCTGGGATAACAGACTGGTGAGGGTTAGGCTTAAAACAGCATTTAAAAGCTTCCATACAGAGACTGTTATTTTTAATCCATCCAGAATGTGAACACATTGGCCTAAGCTGCTTAGTACACACAGATGGATCCTTGGCCCTACAGCAAAACAACTAAAATGACCTGGTGTCTCCACACAGAGCAGATTGGCCAGATCTACAGCACAGAGCATCTTTCTTCTCTGGGGGCCAGGGGACCTTAAGACAAATAGTTAATTGGTGCCTGAAGTTGTTTATGAAACACTGTGAGGATTATGTTGCAGCCTGCCAGCAGTGTGCTGTTGCATATTTGCGTGGTACAGTTGTGCCCATCTGTGTGTCCATGTGCTGTGGATGTAAAGAGCAGCCCTGTTTTGCCCTCTCTTCTCCCAGACCCTCCACAACTCTTCTCCCAGCTGCACCGCATAGGGGCTGCCTCTGGTGCTCATCTTTGTCCTTTCACTGAGCTCATTTAATTTGCTAGGTTTGCAGAATACACACACTTTTGAAGTGTAAATTTTCTGTCACTTCAGTGAAAAAAATCTTCGTGGTGGAGACTGCTGGGCACTAGATCTGGCATAAGCAAACCAGCAGCAGCTGATAGAAGCAGGATAAACCATTCTCTGCCATGGGGAGACATTGCAGAGTCTCAGATGTATCACTGAATTGTGCTCTTATTCCGCTCTTTATTAATAAATCATTGATGTGTAATCTATGTGCACTGAGAAGATCTCAACAATCAGACC
Source organism: Pachycephala philippinensis (assembly GCA_013397055.1). NCBI lineage: Eukaryota > Metazoa > Chordata > Aves > Passeriformes > Pachycephala > Pachycephala philippinensis. Next base: position 2,830,643 of record VWZT01011752.1, read on the forward strand.
TGTCCAGCCATGAAAGTTAATTACAGGTTTTGATACTCGGAATTTGAAAAAAACTGTCAATATTTTTGGGGTATTCCTAATTTCTTCTCATCCCAAGTAACAATAATCTTTAATAAAAAGTTGAAGTCAGGTAAAAGAAAATCTGCAGCAAAGATCCTGGAGAGCTTTTTAAGCTTCTTCTTTCCCAATGAAAGTGATGGATTTAGACAGACGTGAATAGTAAAGATAAATCCAAAATACATTGTTGGAAATAGGACCTAAAACAAGAATGAGGTGTTCAGTAATAAAAACAATAATTGGGATTGAAATGAATAACTAATTGCCATTTCTGAAATGAACTTTATTCTCTTGTTTACTACACTGTAAACCAAGAAAAATTCCACTGTATTTTACTGTGCTAGTCATGCAACTGAAACGGAATTTGAGCTTCTGCTTTATTGCTGGATATGAAGAGCAATGAGTTGAAACAGCAATGTGAATCTTTCTGAACGAACAAAATTGTTTCATTTGGGAGGCCATTCTGAAGCCAATAAAATTGTGGTTGGAACTAATTTTCTTCATATGCTACATGGGACAAAATTGTTCTTACTGGTGTGCATGTATTTATAGCACTTGGCACAAAGGGATTAAACTGTTTTCTGGGATCCAGGTCACATTCTTTTGCTAATATGAACAGAATCCATCATAGAGTCATAGAATGCCAGGTTGGAAGGGGATATGAAGGATTACCTGGTCCAAACATCCTTGGCAAATGCAAAAACACAAGTCTAGACAGGATGGCCCAGCACTCTGCCCAACTAAATCTTCAAAGTGTCCAACATCGAGGAATACACCACTTATCTAGGCAGATTATTCCAATGGTTGATTTTTCTCAGTGTGAAAAATGTTCCTCTTGTGTAAACCAGAATCTCCCCAGCAGTAACTTGCATCTCTCACCTTTTCCATGGCACCCCTTGTAAAAGGAAACCTTCTTTGTAGGCAGCTTTTAAATTCTGGATCATGGTGACAAGGTCTCCCCTAAGTTTTGTTTTCTCAAGGCTGAACAAAGCATTTCTCTCAGCCTTTCCTCACATGGCAGACTTTTCAGTCCTTTGACCATCTTTTTGACTCTTCTCTGGACCCTCTCCAGCCTGTTCATGCTTTTCTTTTTGTATAGAGGGGACAAAAATTAAATTCCAGGTGTGGTCTGGCAAGCACTGAGCAGAGTGGTGTAATGATTTCTTTATCTCTGCTAGTGAAGCACTCTTTGATGCAACCCAGGATCCAGTTGGCTTTCTTTGCTGTAGCAGCACCCTGTTCACTCATACTGGGCTTGTGTCCACCAGAAGCTCCTGGTCCCTTTCCACAGAGCTTCTCCCCCTCCAGGTATATATCCCACCCTTGCTGCATTCTTGGATTATGTTTTCCCAGGTGCAAGACCTGATACTTGTCGAACTTCATAAGCTCTTCATTAGTCCACTCTTCCGGCCTGTCCAGGTTTTCTTGCAGGGTAATTGTCCCTCCTGAAGTTCTCCCTTCTTCACAGCTATAATTATATCTGTAATTACAGATGTGGTACTGGGGCTATATTTTTAGTTGCACATAACCAAAACCGTGACTTATCATGATTTGTAAAGTGTTAAAAGGCAGGATAAGTCACTAACATTACTTCAATCACATTGTTTGAGACTAAAGTTCTGTCTGTGCAGTTAACTCTCCTTGATAGCAGCAGAGGGCGAAGGGAAGGTTGCACAAACTGGGCAAATATAAATTCTACTTGCTCCAGGCATTAAACTTTTACAGGAATTATGTGAACCAGAAATGGTTTTTATGTATTTAAGTAACACCCAGTTGATTTCATTCCTATGTGCTTGTCTGTTCATCCTTTGAATCCATGCAGACTTTTCTTGCAGATATATCTTCTGACAAGGAGTTCCACATCTTCCCTCTGTGCTCTGTGGAAAATCACCTTATTTTGTTTGCTTTTAACTTCTCTTTCATCTGATGCCACCTATGTCATGTACTGGAATATACAATAGATCATCGACCCTATTCATCTTCTTCGTGTCTATTCTCCTTCACTGAAGAGTTTAGTTAGTACTTCACTTTATGGAAGCATGACTATAATCGTCCCAGGAAACATTCATAAGCAGAAATTAATTTCTGACAGAATAAATTGATCTTGTGTTTCTTGCATTTTAACCTAAACGTAGGGAAAAATGTACAAGGTTTTTGTGATTTTGAATATATTCCAAGTCAGTCCTAGGAAGAGACCATCATTTGTCTCCATCCTTGTCACCTGGGAAGAATGTATTTTTTGCTCTTTGAATAGAGTAAGCAGATGTGTCATTGTGCTGAGCACTTTCTCAAGGGTTTGTCAGCTTTCTATTTCATGCATCATTCACTCCTAGCTCTAGTAATCACACAAAGTAACACTTCATTAATGTGAAGTTAAAAAGCTGATAGGACACTGAGAAATAATATCTGGACACAATCATGTCGGGTGTCATTGTACTGTGCTACCCCCAAGCAAATGCTCCCAGCAATGTGATATGTGCTTACTGTAAAATAAGTGACTGAATTGGAGTTTATTTTTTAATTTTCTTTGTTTGGGAATCCAAACTAGAAAGCCTGAGTGAACCCAACCCCAGTGTTTTACAAAGACTGTAACTGATATGATGTGCACCAAAAAAATAAAAATATTATAAGGACACAGACTTTTGCTTTCTTCATACTGTCTATGAAGAGGTACTCCAGTGTGAATTTTTCTGAGCAGATAACATTCTCTCTCTCCTGCAGTCAGTGTTAGTAAGCCATGAAATCAGGATTAATTTAAATTTTCATCACAGGTGGTGCAGAGTATTGACAAAAGGATTTGAATTGCAGTTGGCTGTCGAAATGGCACATTGGTTATACAAACACAAGTGAACCCAGCATCAGTCAGTGTGAGACTGCTAATGGTGGGGAAATGGTGATGGCCTGCAACAGGTCTTATGGTATTAATACTCACAGGTACTAAAAGGCACATTTACATTAAAGTTATAGAGTTGGCAAAAGTAAGCACTTAAAAATTCTTAATGAAAAAATTATTTATTTGGGCTTGTCTGTGCAGCATCCTGATGTTAAACTCTTTAATGATATCATCACCTAACATTTTTCACTGAGTGCTTCTATTTGATAGATTCATTGCAACAGGAAACAGGGATTTGTATTTTCTCAATTTCAATTATCATTTACAAAGACTACAGCAGCATTCCTAAAAGAATGTCAAAGACCATTTCTTTTAAGTGGAAAATGATAAATGAAGCAGTTTATATGAAACTACTTCACCTGAACATTAAAAAGTATTGTCACAAGGTAATTTTTTTTTCTTTTTTACATTTTAGAAAGTGATTTAATTCTTCAATATGTCTCCTTTCTTCAGTCCACCACTGCACTGTAAGAAGCTGAAAGCAATTTTCAGCATTCTATATGTAACTTATTTTTATCACTTCCTAGTGCTTTTTTCATTATTCAAGAATAAATAGATAGTGAAGGAAGGGAGCTGGAGTAGTAGTGGAAATAAAAAGATGAGTTCTGTTTCATACACTTTATCTACACAAACTGTGATTAAGTAAAGTAACTCAACTCGTAACAAAAATCCATTATAAGGATTGTGCTTATCTTTAGGTGTTGGTAGTCTATAAGCAATCTTAAGACCAAGTGTATGTTAAGAAGACTGTCATGAATAGAGATAGCTTTTAAGAATGCTATTTCCAAAGTGGGGTCACGAAATGGATAACTGCTGGTGATGGCAGGGTATCTGAAACGTAAGACAAGATAGAATTAAATAACTTGACTCAAAAAATATGCTCCAATATACATGTCTGTTGCCTATGTAAGAATTGTGTGTTTATTCTTTGGATGAAGCTAAGCACAAATTGTAAATGCTGAGTCTGGTGCAAGGATCACTGCATGAACTTTCACTGTAGTCCTTGACAACTTTGTGAACAGGAAAACCCAGTGGTGTGGAAAGGCATGCACTAACCATAAAATGTAACAGATATGGAAAATAAGAGGCCTGTTCTTGCAGCTATGGTTTGGGGAAAGAGAAACTAGAAGCCACTGTCTAACCTCTCGGTCTTGTTAAGGGCATAGGAAAAACAATTCCTATTTCAACAACAAGAGCTGTTTAAGCCAGACAGATAAAGCATCCCTCGAGAAGGGGAAAGAAGAAAAGAAAATCTCCTGAATACATGGAGAAGCTGGACCAGTCAAGAAGATAATATTGCTAGTTTTTCTATAGAGAGAAGCTTGCTAATTTTTCTATAATTTTTCAACTTTTAGTGTACTATTTTAGCATTTTTCTTAATAACATAAAACAAATTCACAGTCTTTCCTTAATCTTGTTTTGTTTGTAGAGAAACTGGCTCAGTAAATCCCTCCATTCCTTTGGACATATTGACTCTATTAATAGCAGAAAAGAACATGATTAGAGAAGGTTTACAAACCTTTCACACTTTGTATGGTATAAGTAATAAACTCATCCTTACAAATACTATCTCAAATTAAAGAAAGTTTCTATTAATCTGCTTCTGACCACAATAGCTTGTTGCTATTGCCGGCTCCTTGCTTTGGGGTTTGTGTGCATTCTTACTTCTTTAAAATTAAAGTTGCATTTTCCTTTTCATGTGTTTTACATGGTTTGATCTTCTTGACCTCTTGCACGAATTTCAGAGGACTCTTTCCATTAGTTGAGTCTGTTGGGATTTCCATTTTGACAGTCATTCCTTAAAAATAAATAATTTTGTGGTACTGAAATTAACAATACATTATTTCCAGTACAACGACAGCAGCATGACAACTTGCAAATTAATGGTAAAATAGATTATCACCCTTTCACACTCATTCTAGAGATGTTTTGTAACATTACTTCTTTGTACAATATAAAGTCTGAAATGTGTTAAACAGCAGCATAATTTATTGCTGTTTTCCACAGACAAGATATTTTATTGAGGCTCACAAGCCTTCTATACCTTGTCAAACATGTGAGGAACACTTGATAAACCGTTTTAAAAAGTGTTACAGATGCACTCAGCCATTAATGGTACCAAAATTCTGATTCTGGTCATGTTTGTTGAACACAGATGTTGATGTCTCTCCTATATAATCTTTGCAAGTTTTGTTTTGTAGGCCAGTTTGTGCATCTTTCACAAGACGTATTCTCCCATTATTTGTTTTGTTCAATTATTTTAGTGTAAGGATCTTAATACTAGTTGTACTTCACTGTCTTATGCTGGTGCTCAGAGGTTTCCATCAGAGATGGACTTTACGATACAATAAATGCTGCGCACAATTTACTATGGGCTATAAAAAGCTTATTTGCTAAGAAGCTCATGATGTAGAGGTGAACAAATGTCATGTGGCTCTTGTAGCCTCTTACACCCCCAGAATTTAATTAACTATGATTGTCTGGAAAGCAGTGTCCTTCCTCCAACACAAAATAATTTTTTTTTCTATCACATGGGATGAGCAAACAATAATAAATTGTTCTCATGTCCTTGTCTCTTTTCAACAGGAAATAGAATCTTTGTGATCAAGGTAATGTTCATTCTTGGTTTCTTGAATTGTTTTCCAAATCCTGTAATTCAATTTTGCTAGAATTACACACTAGTCATCAGTAAATGGTCAACACTTGTTGAACGAAGTTGTGATATCATTAGGATGTGAGTAAAAAGTTGAAATTCTTCTATGATTTTTCTGTCTGGATATAATCTCAAAATGAAATTCCAGGATTACGGCTGGGTATTCTTTTGCCTTTAGATATGAGACACGAGGAAGACTGCAGAACCCCATCACTGAGTTATCATGGAATCATAGAATGATTTGGGTTGGGAGGGACTTTAAAGACCACCTAGTTCCAACCCCCACTTCCATGGGCAGGGACACCTTCCAGTAGACCAGGTTGCTCAAACCTCTATCCAGCCTGACCCTGAGCACATCCAGGGATGGGGACACCCCAGCCTCTCTGGACAACCTGTTCCAGTGCCTCACCACCATCACAGGAAAGAATTCCTTCCTAATATCTAAACTGTATCTACCTTATTTCAGTTAAAAGCCATTCCCTCTTGTCATATCACTCCACATCCTTGTTAAAAATCCCTCTACAGCTCTCTTTAGTGACTTCAGACACTGAAAGGTGCTATAAGATCTTCCTGAAACCTGTGCATTTCTAACATGTTGAGCTTTGGCTCTTTGTTTTTTTGTTTTCAGAATGTGCTAGAGTTATAACATTATAAAGTCTTTAATTCTTAAAATTGATCTGCGTTTTGATTGGTGTTGATGATGGCCGCAAATGATACTCTGCATCATGAGAGCTGAGTGAGGGTAATGTAGGGTGGTGGCAGTCTGAGTACCTGTCACATCACGCCAAAATGAAAGCTCTTCAAAAAATATTAGCAACAAATTTAAGAGAAGAAAAAGGCAGTCCTATTGGACATGTTGTAATTTCTTCTCTCCTCAATGAAGCCAAAGACAATTACTTTTCACTAAAAACTGTGAAATTATGACCATAGTTGGATGATTCATCAGGGACATTTCCCAGGCATGCATGTTTCTGAACAATATCAGAAACAGATCTTTCAGTGTTGTATTCACATATTTCTTGCTCACAGTAAAATACTGAAAGATGAACTGGATACCACTAAATCAGTGCATTGTGGCTCTCTGTATGTGCTGAACAGGCAGTACTTTACAAGATTTGGAAACTTCTTGTTCTGCTGCAAAAATTTCTCTACTACTTCAACAATTAAAACCCTTATACTGATTGTGTGAAGCATATTTACTGCTGTTGTTAATTGGAATGCATGAATCAAAGGAGGAAAGGTGCTGTCTGTGAATTGAACCTGACTTCTCCAGATACAGTGAGATTTATGTTCCAAGGGAAGCTGTTGTATAAATTCAGACATTTCTCTCCAGTATTTATTATTTGTGCCATGCTAACATTGTCCTGAGATTATTTCTAAGAAATTCTGGTCTGCTTTATTTTGTAAGTCAATTGCTTTTATAAATTCACACCAGTGCTTTCTCAGAGGTTAAGCTCAAGGAAGTCTGATATATTTGAGGATCTCTTGTGTCTCCTCTGATAGCTACATCTGGCCCGATCATGAAGGTTAACTCTGTAGCTCAAAAGGAGGTCTGCTAATGAGCATTAATGTGTCAACTCTGTCTGTGAGGTCAGGAAAGAGCAAGAAGGGGAACGAGCGCACTGAAGGATCTGCATAACAGGAGATGAGACTATGATCATTTCCAGTCTAGAGCCAGTGTTGGGTGTGGTCAAGTTACTGTGACACATAAACCAGGCTTTTGTATCTTGGTGCCTGTAGGTGTGTGCCACCTCATCCATGAGTGAACTCATCCTCTGGAGAACCCCTGGAGATCATAGTAGTTCATTGTGGAGCTCCTGAGCTGAGACACAAAGCAAGAGAAAATTTGAGAGCAGAGCACATTAGACTGAGGCCACTGACAGAGCACTGAGGAACAGGCTCTTTCCTTTACCTGAGTTGAGAAGGATTAAATACTGCCAGGGTGCATAGGTTGAGTGGCAGCTACTTTTTGAAGGAGCTGGTGGGGGTCCGCAGGGGCAGAATGTTCTTTTTTAGGAATGTTACTTCCTTCTCAGTAAATTGTTCCCACTTTGGGCCTCACTTACAGGAAAATGGAATAAGCAGGTAAACCTCAGGTATGGTTTTCTTTAAAATTCTTAGTTTTGATATGAAGATAGAGCAGAATTTTGTAACTGTTGGAACATCTGAGAATTTGCTTTAGTCATGAACTTTTCTAGAATGTATTTTCTGGTTTAGATCCTTCCACTTTATAATTGCAGTGCTGTTTTTTCGTAAGTACATAAAAATAAAGTGTTATTTTCATGTTCCCTTGAGTAACTTAAAAACTACATTTTTGAAGTAACTGACTACTATAGTTATATAATGCACATTCTGTATGCAGGAACCTCTAGGCATATAGCTTTAAAATACACAGTAGTCATTGAGTTACACTTTGTGATTTTTTTTTTTTCTGTAGTAAGATATGCCTTTTCCACTCTTGAATAGTTTTGGTAAAGAATGTTAGAAAAAGTAAACACACAAATGTGTTCTTAGTTTAAATTTGTTTCTTTGCTTGCTTGTTTGTTTTATTTTTTTGAGCTTTTTAAATCTAAAACTTATATACAATATTTTGTAAATATGTCTCAATTATTTTTTCACAATTTGCATTGTTGTGATGGCAAAAGTATGTTCATTTTTTACAGGAAAAATCTCCTAGTTTTTGAGATTACAAGGACCTAAAATGAAATTTAGGTTTAATATTAATGAACTACTGACAGAAACAAAAACTATGAAGATTTTAAATCCAGCTTCTAATTTCAATAGGTTAATGAATAACTATTACTTATTGTCTTCTTAGCAATTCAACAAAAACTTGAAGCATGAAAGTAATGATAAGAAGTAAATCCAATTGACAGCTCTTACCACGTCCAGATTAGAAACTCGATCTATCTTTTATTTTGAAAGATTTTCCTCTGTTGAGAAATGGACTCCAGAAATAACTATCAACTTTCCCACAAAACCAGTAAATATTTTACTGCCAAAAAAACTTCCAGGTTTTTTATAGTGGCCAAATGGTCTCAGCTGCTTCTCACCCTGTTGTCAAAGTCACCATTGTATTTCATATTTCTCTATTTCAAGAAATAATACATAGACAATATAAATTTGCCAATGTTGTATTCATAGGTTGGATTCGTGGGTCCGGAATTGTGAAGGTGAGGACACATTTTTCTCTAAACCAGACATATTTCTTTATAAATAAGCACTAATGCAGGATGCAGATTAGTGGGGCCTACCACTGTTCCGGACTGTGCTCATTACAGTATCAGCCAAAGACATGGGTGAAGATGGATGACACATTTTCACTTTATAAAACAGAACAAGTCTAAATTCACTCTCTAGACTAACAAATCCTGTGCCATGTGGGTGAGATAGAAGCTGAGACAGTGAAACAGCTGTAGAAGGTGGGGATTTTATCAGGGTTTTTCTAGGTGGACTGCTCTACTTGACTAGCTTGTTCTCAGTGCTTGTAGGCTACTGTCACCTTTTGATCCCAAATATGTGCCCGCATATAAGAAGTGGTCAGCTAAATGTAGCAATAATCCTTGGATAAATACAGCTTAGTTGTCTGGAGTGCTCATCTAGGATAGGGCTGGAGGCTGTATGATTTTCTACATGTTAAAGTGGTTGCATTTGATTGGCCTAGTTATAATTTATAGATCTTCAACACAACCTGAAAGATACTAGTTACAATATAAGACCTCTTTGTCTCCTGATGTATGCTGCTGCCTCTGTTGGGTTTTATGCTGCATCCCTCTCCACATTGTCAGGTACTGCTGTAGCCAGAGAGCCACAGAGCTTTCTGTCACTCTAGATAAGAATATAAACAATTGGACACAAGATGTGTAGGTTAATACAGCTGGCTATCTCACATCCCTAAGGAAAAGCATAGGCAAATCTTGTGCATGTAAAAGGTTAATCATTAAATCTTTCTCTGATTTGCACATTCAGGAAGAACATCAATAATTTCTCACTATCATTTCCAGATCTGCTATCATTTGCAGAAGTCTTTCTGTTCCTAGATATAAGGTGAACAGGCAGGAGCTGGGACTGGTCAGATACCATCAGAACTGCTCAACTTCCTGCACAGCTACACAGGCTAATCAGGCAGAAGTGACCAAAGCAGCAAGATGTTGCCACCACTTCTTATCATTTCAATAAGCATTGTAGCTATTGAAGTTGTTGTTGGATTTATTGGGAATGGATTTATTACAACTATTAATATCATTAACTGGATCAAAAGCAAAAAAATTTCTTCTGCTGATATGATCCTGATCTTTCTGAGCGCATCAAGATTTATCTTGCAGGTGACAGTCCTGATGTACATCCACAGTCTCTACTTTGCAGATGTGCTTAAGCTGGCTTCAGTGTACAAAGACTTTGGTGCTGTGTGGATGTTTGTGAACCATGCCAGCTTGTGGTTCAGTACCTGGCTCTATGTGCTCTACTGTGTAAAAATAATCAATGTCACCCACTGGCTGCTGCTGCAAATCAAGCGCAGAATAGCTGGGATCATCCCATGGCTTCTTCTTGGATCGCTGGTGATCTCTTCTATGACTTCTCTTCCTTTGCTGTGGATTACACCCAGCACTTACCTATGCAGCTCAACGGGGAACTGCAGAGAAAATAGCACAGCTCATATCACGGACTGGGATAGTTCATACCTCTACTTGTTGCTTCTTTACTTTGTAGGTTGCTTTTTCCCTCTAGTACTCTCCGTGGTGACCTCAGCTCTGTTAATTACCTCTCTGTGGAAACACAGAAAGACAATGCAATGTTACACAGATACTTTCAGGGATGCTATGATAGATGTTCACCTAACTGCTATTAAATCCATTATTTCTTTCTTAATCCTGTATCTTTCCAGTTTTATAGCTCAAATTCTGTTGATACTGTCAACATCTCAAAGTAAAGATGTTGTGAAAGTTGCAGTATCCTTAGTTTTAGCAGGGGCATATCCTTCCATGCACTCGATTATCCTGATCATAGTCAATTCAAAACTGAAACTGGCATTTAGGAACCTTTGTCTGCATTTCAAGTGCCATTTGGAAGATAAGCCTCCAAGCCCCATGCTTGAGAGAAACACTCTCCAGTAAGAGATCTGAAATCAAGACTCTCATATATTGTTTCACTGTCTTTTTTCTTAACTGGTATCTTTCATCTTCCAGAGACTTCTGTGACTAGTCCTTCTTATGATTTCAGAGCATCTGAAATAACGTGCATTTTTGCCTTACTTGTGCACCACTCCAGCTCCTTCCATCCTACTTTATATAGAGTGAGAATAAAAATGTACTGAATGAAAACAATGTACTTAAATAATAAATCAGTTTCAGGTTGCTTTGTGATTTCAGATCATCAGTTTAAGACTGAAAGTTTTATGACCTGTTTGAATTGAAGAAAATGGAAGTAAAACAGACAAGAATCTACAGAGCTCACAAATACCAGCTCTTGGCTAAAGGATTTTTCACCTGAGAAGGTTAAGATTTGACTAAAAACATGTTGTGCACATCGTAGCTAGTGTTACATGGTAAAAGAATTTGCTTTTAAACTGGAAAACCTACCTGAATATCTACCTGAGGGAAAATTAAGATTTGGAAACATGCAGCCAATTAATATAATCAAATTACATTCTGAATGAGGTTTATTTGTGTTAGGATTCCGGTATGTCTGTAACGATGTAGTGGTTAAATATCTATTTAAAAATGGATACTTTTGTTTAAAATATATGTTATGCTGATTTGGTTTTCTTGAAAGTGGATTACCAAGGTGGTGTTTACAATGTAAAGTGATGTAGATACATAGAACTACCTGTAGAAAATCTCACTCTTGTTGAGTTGACCACTCTGATCATAGATTTGCCTTTATTGTCATGATTTGCTATTGCTTTGAGCAGTTGGGAGTTGTTTCTAAGGCTGTTCATGCTTTTAATATTTTATGTAACTATGAAGTTTCACATGAGGTTGGTGAAATATATTCAACAAGTCCTATCGTGTTTTATCAAATAAAGTGTTTGATAAATCTATTCTAAAGTTCTCAGCTCATCTCAAGTATTTTTATGCTGCACATTTTTCTTCAGGAATTTAGATAATGCCAGATTATAAATTACTGTGGTGAGAGTTTCAGTCCCCCCTAGAAAATTAACAAGCAGACTTATTATTGGAGTGTAGTGGCTTCAGTTTTTTGAAACAGCAGAGTAATAAGTTTATCAAATGCTTTGAAAATCACTGTTTAACAATATTAGATAAAGAGTGAATATAATTGATTTGTTTTAATTGATGTCTTAAAATATTTTTGAGAATGAAATATATGTTAATAGGACACATAAAAGGATGTCTGTGTGATATGAAGTGATATGATTATTAGCATGTGTAAACCGTGGGTTCAGACTGCAGAGCAGAAGGGAGGGTCATTAATCTCACAAACACAGTGTTTGGAGGCACAGCACAATGTGCTGTAAAACTAAGGCTTCCATAATGTCCAGTGCTGTGGTGCTGAACCAAAAGAGACACAGAAGTCCCTCGAGGGAAGCAGATGGGATCCATCACGCTCATGTCACAGCAGCACTCTGCTCTGCTCTACAGCTGCATGCCCTGCCAACATGAACCAAGGTTAGAGCAGTTGTACATCAATAGTTCTTCCAGCTCGCAACATCATGGAAAGAAAGTTTCCTGAAAGAAATGAGTTTGTTTGAGACTTTTTTATTGTGGGGTGGTTGGTGGTGGTATTTGGTTTTTTGAAGCTGATAATTTCCCCAGTAAGCTCATTTATCTTCGGGTATTTCCAAACCCTTTTCTAGAGACAGTCTGAAGTAAAGGGATCAGAGCCAAAGATGATAATAACGGCCCTTGCTCAGCTTCTTCACTGCCTCCTCACCTTCAAGGGAGGGAGATCTGAGGCAGAAGCAATCATTAATAAAATATCCTCCAGTGCTTCCAGGGGAGGGGGAGGACAAAGCTCAAGGACTTGATGTCTTTATGTTGTATTGATGAAAGTTTTGTTACACACAGCATAGAGTGAGATAGATGGGTACATAAATTAGAATTTTAAATGACTGGATTGGTAAATAAATTATTAGTTTTGTCCTTTTCCATTCCATCCTTCCCTCAAGCTTCAATTTATTTTCATGACTTCTTCCACAGTATATACTGATTCCTATTTGTTGCTTGATCTTACCCTGCTCTTTGGATTTCATCCTAACCCACCCTAAAATAATCTTCTGTATTCTCTTCAGATCTAGCCATCTTTTTCAGGTACATTTTAAAAAAGCGTTCACATTATTATTTTACAAAAAATACCCTTCACCAAATAACAGTAGACTTGTTTTTATATCTAGTTTGTTCAAGAAAGCAGATCAATAAACCTGATGAGTGTTTTGGCAATTACTATTTGTGCTCCAAAAAATCACAAAAATAACTTTGTTGAGATTTCATTGTCTAAGAAGTGTTTATATGATAATTGAAAATAAGACTGAGTTCACCAGTACATTTGCCCCGGAACTTTACAAGTTACATGAAATGGGGACAACATGAATGGGAAAATACTGTCTGCAGTTTGTAAAAGGCCAGAAACGGTGGCAGCACCAAAATCATTGCAAGTATGATGAAAAATGGTGATTAGCGCAGTTGTTCATACTGGCTACACGAAAACCAAACATTGTTTTCTCAATTTTTTTAATTTGTTGTTGTTGTTGTTGTTGTTGTTGTTGTTGTTGTTGTTGTTGTTGTTGTTGTTTTAGTTCCATTGTGTTTGCTTTTGCCAGGTCAGAATTCATCACACTTCTGTTTCCAGGAAATGCAGTATTTTGCTGTGCAGAAATTAAGGGACTTTTGATTGCAATCTCAGTAGCATGTCCATGAAGCTGGCAAATTTCTCACTAGCAGTCTTCCAGCATGTGAATCAGAAAGAACTACCACAGACATCCCGAGTTCCAACTGCTGGCCTGCTTTGTCACATCTTTCTTTTGCCTGCATTAATCAGAAACTGTACCTGACCAAATCATCAGCAGGGTGGCGGATATGAGCTCTGCTATCTCTAACATATCTCTCCTCTGCTAGCCATGCAGTCTTGCCCTTTCTGAGAGTTTGCTGTTCTCCATGATGTAATTACCTCTCTGCAAGGTACACAAGTCAGCACTGCCAGCTCCATGGATCCCAGAACAGATGTTCCTATAAATGCCACTAAAACTCCAATCTTCACTTTTGCTGGTTTTCTAGTGTTAATCAGGAAGCTTTTCAGCTTCTTTGCATCTGACGGCACAATGGTGTTAATTTATTCTGAATGATTTTGGGTAATTTCAAAAGTAAAATAAGTGTCAATGAAAATACCACACTGTACCTATCTTTTCTTGAAATATGACTTCCCACCTTTCTTCAAGGTCTGGAGAAAAGTTTTTCCTCCTGTAAGAGTCTATAATAGGATTCTAAACTGGGATTACTTTTATCTCTATTTATTTATTGTCTTTCCTATCGTAATACCCAGCCTTCATTTCATTAATATCACAAGGACAGTTTCTCCAATGTTACAAAATGCTTCTGAAGGTTAATCCCTCTTCCCCTCAATATTTCTTATCCTGTTTGTTCCTCATTCGAGGACATCTGTGTGGGAGGTCATTGTAGCTTAGTTAGGTGTATAAATAATATTCCCTATAAATCTGTCAGACAAACCCTTCATAGAGACATGGATCTTAAGGTTTATTAAAAAAATAAAAACCAAATTAAAAATAATTTGTTTTCTAAATGAATGTGAAAATAGTTTTGAATATTGTAAATATTAAAAATATAAATTAGGTTCATGTTATTATTACTTTTAAGGTTTATTATTTCCAAAGTGCCATTTCTCCTTCCCAATACCTATGTTTTTGCAATGACTAGAAGTTTACATTGGCCAAAGCAATCATAATGAATATCAATTACATCAGAGAAGAGCATGAGACCTCTTAAAATTAGAGTTCCTGTTGCTCATAAGCTTTCCAGTGGTTAGAGGGTTTGTCATCCCTAGAACTTGACTTGTCTCCACATTGAGAGGCCATATCCCTTCTCTAGTATTCAGCCTATCTGTGTGTGAAAGGACAAGGGTATTTTACCATCAGAAAACAGAGCTGTAGTATGGGTGGTGGCTACAGTGGGATGTAATTGGGCTTTTGAGAGGAGAGGAAAGCAAGGAGAAATCTCACAGATCCATGAGATTTACTTTGGCTGGTCTCTTTTGCCAGTAGAGGTAAACAAACTGGGGCAACAGTGCAGCCTCCCAAAGCTGATATTGCTGAACTGGGATCCATGCAGTGAATGCTCCACTGCAAAACAGTTCTTTTGCTGCTATGGGAAAAGCAAAGGCAAAGACCTGAACAGGAATAATGACTTGACGTTATCACCCCTTAATTGCCTCTTGGGGGTAAGGGGTGAAATTAAACCCTTTCTGGCCTCTAGGCACACAGATGTGACATTGTGATGAGATTAAGATGGATGATGTAATTCATAAATTTAAGAAATGATTGGTAGGTAATTATATTCTATTTTTTATCGTCTTCCACCCCCTCCCCAGTGCCATATTTGAATTTCATTTTTTCTATTTTTTTATCTTTTATTTTTTCTCTTCTCCTTTGAGTATTTCTTTTCCTTTTTAGAAAAAAAATTAATTCTTCATTTGTCTCTCATATTTCTTGCAAATTCCTCTAAAAATCTCCACTGTTTTTGCAGCTATTGTTGATGTTATTGGAAATATACACTAATGAAATTGAGATGGGTTCATTCACATATTTACTTTATTATAATAAACACACATTTCAAGGCATCTTACTGGTTTTGGCAGACTCATACTTTTCCTTTTGCGATAAAATTGCAAATAAAATTTTTCCCCTTTCTTGTGAAGGCATTTAAAAAAAAACAAAAAAAACAAACAAAACCCCACATGCTGACACCCTGACATATGCGAATCTTGCCTTTCAAATCCCACTTCAGTCAGTTGTGCTTTGTTGTCCTTTCCCCGCCATTTGCTTTCTCTCACCCCAGTGTGGATCTCTTTTTCTTTTACAGACTACTTTCTATTTTCTTTCTCATTTTCCCTGTCTCCTTTAAGATGGTTGTTAAAGTCTTTACTTTTCTCTTCCTCTGTTTAGTTTTAATCCTCACCCATCAGTCCCTCAAACATTCTTTTTTGTTTCTATGTTTACACTGTTTGTGTCCCTTCCAGAGGAGAGATGACCATCCAAATATTTTCATTGCTCAGGATTAAGATAAGAAGCAAAAAGAGGAAATAGAATGTAGCTGCTTGTATGCAAACAGCAAAGTGAGAAACACTGGGTTCAAACACTGCATGTATAAATTGTACATTTAAGACTAAAATTATTTGAAATACTTGCATCCTGAGAAACATCAAGATGAAAGTATGCGTTCATAGACTTTCTCACTCTCATAAAGAGGACAACAGAAGTCTGTCTGTTGCGATTAATTCTCATCATCAGAACTGAAGGAAATCAGCTTTTTTTTTCTGAGGAACTTCTCAATCCCCTCCAAGAAAGATGTATACAGGAACTATGAATAGATCTTTATTGAGCTCATTTGATAAACCATAATAAACACAGTATGAGCTTTATACAGGTGTTCAACCAACAGAGGTTCAGACCCCTAACATAACGTGTAGGTATCATTCGAGTTTCAATAATCACAGAAATAATATTTTTCTTGCTTGAGGTACCCTTAGCTTTCTTGGGGAATCTGAAGTAGTGTTATTGCACATGTAGAGAAATATATCTGTACCTGTTGAATAAATAAGTACCTATCTCTCAGCTAAATTCAGTACAAAAGGAGAAAAGACATAATATAACAACTTCATCATTCTAAAGTCATGTTTGGACCACAGCTGCAGCCAGTCTCCTTTTTCATTGTTTTTACAAGTGGGTGAGCTTGCACATTTTTCTCATGGCATGGCTCTACTCAGGCAGGAATAGGGAGTAATTTTCCCAAAAATATCCCCTGAAAAAGGTTACTCTGAGATATAGTATCTCTTGGCTTCAATTCCCTGATGCTGTAAAAGCTCAAATCTTACGTCTCCTGTCTTTTGGCTCTTACTACAGTCAGTCTGTGATTATTTCAAAAGCCAACTCCAAAACACATTCTGTCAAAACGGAGTTCAACTTTTGGAAGTGAATGACAACTCGAACTTGGTATTGGGTTTGAAATTTGGTGAACACCTACATAAAAGCTCCTAATATATGTAGGGACTGTGAAGAAAGAAGTTTCATTAGATGTGTGTGATGAGTCAACCCAAACTTCTCCTTCCCAGTCCCTTGGCCTGCTGCAGCTCATCAGCATGGAGATGATTTGATTTGCTTTACAAAATCAGTGGGAAAGATTAAGATCTCAGGCTGGCCCTGTGGAAGCTTTCATAATGCTTTGATTTTCTTGCTGACTATAGAAAAAAAGCCTGCATGCGTTACCAAGTTAAGGGATGAGATGCTTAACAGTCTTTGGTCAATCTTCTCTTTGAACACCTTCCCCTGTATGAATATCTCTAGCTCGAAACTGCTGTTCTGACCAAAACTGGGAGCCTTTGGGTGATTCTCAGATCACCCCTCAGAGCACTGGTGGTCTCTTGTTATTTCTTCTCACTATACTTTGGCTTATTTTAGCTTTTCCTTTTGAACTTCGGTAATGAATCCTCTCACAGACACCAGGGTAAGAGATGCTGAGGTTTTTCAGCTCTCCATAGCATTCAGTTGGACAGCATTGAGATGTACTTCCCTTTCATCATTCCATTTTAATGTAATCAGTTAATTATCTCTGTCCTCAAACATATCAGAAGGAGGAGATAGAAATCTGGCAACTCCAGTAACTCCAGGACTCATATGCATGTAAATATCATTCAGTTTCTGTCTTTTTCCCTTTCCTTCCGTTTCTAATTTTTTTTTATTTATTCAACTGGTGCAGCTAAATCACCAAGATTGCCTGCACTATCTTTGGGGATTACTGCTTCTTGTTTGAATACACTATACTCAGTTTATAACAAATTTAAAACAAAACATTGACTCAATGTTGCATATCTTCCTCTAAGTCATTATAACAGAGAAAATTCCTTCCTTATTTTGAGGGGTAAATTCTAAGAAGGACTTGATACAAATTAGTGCAGACACAAAAGTAGGAAAACCCCTGGAACTGATCATGTTATTATATACGCATGCTTTGAGGAGAAGGTCATGGACACAAAGTACAAAAAATTTAAAATTTGTGAATATGCAGTGTATTTTCCTCACTTATTTCTGAGTCTTTCAATAAGTATGATTATATATTTTAATTTTGTGATGAAGTCGTTTGTCTCTTTTAATCTTTCAGCTGAGCAGGTGCTTTGGTTTTCAAGAGTTAAATTGTTAAATCTCATATCGGAATACTAGAAATCAAATAGCTCACTCAAGACACTTTTTCCTACAAGAGCTTTGGGTAGGGTTTTTTTTTTGTACTATAGCCTATTATTTAAAAGTTGACAGCAAAAGCAGTAGAGTTATCTATAAGCCAGCTGTCATGATTTCTTCAGAAAATCACTTTTTGCATTGAACTGATGTTGTGATCATGTACCTTTGCTGTCATGTGGCTTGATAAGTGATTGCTTGCTGTGGAGAGTCCATGAACTGCTTCTAGTGCTTGAGCTTCTTACAATGTATATTCACATGCGGTTGCAAGCATTGTACTTTCATAGAGCTGATTGAACAATCTCCATCCAAATACATTATTCAACAAACATTTCTATAGAATAACTTCTTTCCAGACTGAATTTAAAAGAAATTAAGCTGGCTCTGATCCTTACAAACTTTAGTAGGTTCTGTAGAAAGGCACTGTAAATAGGGCAAGAGGGACTCATACCTTAGGTGTATCTCAGTTTAGTTCATCTGTGGGGCTTCTGATGATACATCAATCATCTCTATGCTTCATTGTCCTGCAGGAATAAAAAGGTTTTTATTTGCCACTCTGAATTTGTTTGAAATAGTACATAGGATTTGCTGTATAAATGCAGAATATTTTATTTCCTATTTTTATTTTGTTTGCCTACATTTCATAGAACATGATTTATTGATAAATAAGTGCATGCTTCAGACCATGCCTGAAATGATGTTGCTATATAAGCAATTGATTCTCTTGCCTTTCAACAGAGGCCCCAAAGAGCCTTGAGTGAGACTCTTATTTTGAGTATTTTCTACATACATCAGATAACTTAAAAAAAAGCATGAATAAACTTTTTATTATCTATATAAACCCCATACTATATAGCAGGTATATATCTAAGGCTGAATGTGCTGTATATTTTCATATGTCAACTATTTGATAGGAACTTGCACAAGAAAATCAAAATTTTAAAATAAAAATGTGAAAAGCCTGTGATGTTTCCCTTCCATCATCTCTTCTCCATATGGGAAATTTTGGACGTCTAAAGACAGGAAAACTGACATAAGAAAGCTGTAAACAGATGGAATGATGGTACCTAAGACTGGTAGGGGTACATTCCTTTTCCTTATAGTTCTCTGATGACTTCTGTTGTGGTCTGAAGATGTCCAACTTTTTGTGCAATTATTTTGGGGTGGAAGCACCAGGGAGAGGAAAGGTTCAAAAATGCATTTGACTAACTAAACTTCAGGAAAATTTCACTAGAACATTTCTGTAGGAGACTGAAAGAGTGAAGCAGCTCAGGCTAAGAACCTTATCAAAAAGAAAGCCAATAGGTCCTACATAGGGAAAAGTTCTCTGGTATGAAAATGATCATTAAACTGGTAGAGAGAAGCTCAATAAGATGCGGTGCCTGGGAGGTGAAGAAAAACAAAATTAGACTAGGAACAAGGTCCTCATTTTATCTGTAAGTGTAATTTACCCCCTGGAGCAAAGTGCATTAAGGTATGATGGATTAACTACCATCTGAGCTCTTTTAAGCTAAGCTATAATTCAACATGAGGTTTTACTTTTGATACAGGTTTTCTTTAGTGAAATTCTGCTCCAAGTGACATGCAGAGTAACAGACTAATTTGTTTTTATAGCCTGATACGCTGATGGAAACTCCAGTCACCATTCCAGCTCCTAGTCTCTGAGAAACAAGTTCTTGTTCTCCAGAACAACTGGAGAACAACTAAGTCATCAACATGCATGGTAAGATCCTACAGAGTCACCAGATTAGTAATACACACAGGAAATTTCTTTCCTGGTGAGCAACATCCATTCCTTTTATACTGTGGTGTAGCTTTTCTTGGTTGTTTTTCATTCAGTGGAGGTAAAGGCAGTTTTGCAGTAATATGGTTATATAGAGTAAGAAAATGACAGCGATGTCAGTAGATTTGTGGGAGATTAAAAGACACAAAAATCTTCTTTCTTTCCGTCTGAATTACATTTTTTTTTTTGGGATCCAATCTCTCTAGTAATTCTGGAAAACATGCAGCTGGATTACATCTGTTACTCCTCAAAAATTGTTCTTATTACTGAAAGAGAAGTTGAGACTTTAATCAAGACATAGAATTTTTGTCAGC
Organism: Pachycephala philippinensis; assembly: GCA_013397055.1. Lineage (NCBI taxonomy): Eukaryota > Metazoa > Chordata > Aves > Passeriformes > Pachycephala > Pachycephala philippinensis. The sequence goes on from VWZT01011752.1 coordinate 2,850,761, forward strand.
AAACACAGGGTAAAATTTTCCATGAGCCTGTAAAATGTTGGTGTTTAGCAGAGCCCAGAAGAAAAGCACTGTATTAGGGATACATAAAATCTGATGAGGCTTATTACTGTAAGGTAAATGAGAATCCCCCATATTGCTGATATTGTGGAATTACTCTTAATTATAACTGCTAAAGTCATCTACAAGCAAAGTCTCTTAACAAACTTAAGTGTGAATACAAAACGCTAAGAGAGAATTTTGGGGAACAGAAAGTTCATGAAAACTTGGAGGTGTAACAGAGAAGCCTAAAGACAGAAAGGAAAAGTATGGGATGCTAATTGAAAGATATTATTGTGAAAAAACAAAATAAAATATACCAGAGGGAAAGGTACTTAAGTAGCAGCTCCCCATGGAAGTCACCTATTTATCAATCAGGTTAAAAAAAAAAAAAAAAGGAAAAACTCTCAAGAATCGTTAAAACAAAAATCTATGTTCTACAAAAAATTTGGTGGTTTTGGTTTTGTTTTTTTTTCCCCCCTCATTAAGTTCAACTATCATATATTCAAATACAGGAGGGGAAAGAAAGATATGATATGGAAAATCTCTGACCAAGCCGAGTTTTATAAATAACTTAGGTTTCCTATTGCCTCATACACCCGTTGTGTTTTTAGATGACAGCTTTGCCTTCCATGTTGTACAAATAAGCCAGGCCACTGAAGTTCAGAATCTTTAGCCTCCACCAAAAACTCACATTATTGTTGAGGGGCTGATTCATTCCACAGACTGCATCTTGCAATCTCTTAAACTCAAATTTAATCCATTTAATTATGGCTGCTTTCCCTGTACATCAGATTCAAAATGCAAAACTACTGCTACTCAGAAGCTACTTAAATCAGTGTCCTATGTCCTAATATTGTTCTTTATTGCCAGGTCCTCCAAGGAGGAAAATCAAAGTAATATCTCTGTTGTTATGGGTTTATTATATAATCCATTCCTGATCTGTATTTTTCTTTCTTTTAGTTCAGTGTAAACAGAACAAGACAAATACATAACAGTTGGACTATGTCTTCAAAAATTCAGGCTCTCTCAGCAACATCACAGGAAAACTATCATAGTTCATTAAGAGATTTGAGGATCAAGGCATCAAATGAATTTGTGTATTATCCCCCAAGTTAATTCCTTCATTCCCAAACTTTGAGAGACAAATTTAAATAATACCTGTGTAGAGAAAGCCTGCCCTCCAAGGATTAAACATGTGCTTTTAGTATCATTCATAGATTTAAAGTTTGTGCCTCTGCCCACCTTGGAGATTGGTGCCAGGGGTTTAGTGGTTGTGCCTATTATTCGAAAAGGAGGCCAATACTTCTCAAAGAGGAAAAATGGGTAAGACATAGAATTTTAGTGTGCCTTTGTCACACACTTCTCATGATTCCATGGACTGTGTACAATTCTCTTTGATGGTTATCTCTACTTTTTGTAGTTGTCTCTACCTAAATTATCATCCAGGTATATACTGATATACTGACAGCAGAAAAACTTTAAAATCTTGTTCCTGGTTTATTTTTATGTCTGTAAAAAAGGGAACCATAGTACTACTCTACTTTTGAATGGAGTCCTAAGGATAGAGCCAGATTCTGCCAAGATAGAAGGCATCTACTCTCCAGTTAATATTTTCTAGATGTGTTCAGGCATATAAAACCAATGCAGTGTTGCTGCTCCTGCTTGATTTGTTTGGAAAATGAAGCTGAAGCACAGGGTGCTGGGATCATGCCATCAGCACCCACAGCAGCACCGGGCACAAGCCTTTAAAGGTGAAGGAACAGAAAGTAGATAGTAGTGGGTAAAGTACAAATAATCAGTTCTGTGTGAATCAAAACCCACTTAAAAAACTATCAGTTTCCTTCTTTTTCATGCTGCCTACCAGATAGCTTTTAAAATATTATTACTATTATAAGTATTATTATCATTATTATTTATTTTATTGCTGTACTCGTCATGTGGCTTACACCTAGATTTGACAGTTATTCTTCCTTTTCCATTTTTTGTACAATGTGACCAACCTTCGTAATAAGGTCATTTTTTACTTACCATAGTCAACAAAGGAAAACAATTTGACAAAAGTCCCGACGTTGGGAAAGCGCTATTTTTGCCATTAACTTTAGAGATTAAGATGTTCTTCTTCATTGTGTGACTGCTACCAACAAAGCCATAGTTTTATTTTAAAAATACCATTATTTTTACACTTGGGAGCAGATCATACATGTTCAATTAGTATCACTAATATTCTTTGCAAACAGCTCTATACAAACTGCTGAGATTGTGAAAAATCACAGCAGCCAACAGTCTATCAACAGCCTTTGGCCAAACTTTATACCATACATGGCTGATAGCACTCTGAATCAGAAGTTAAACATAAAGACAAATCCTTGAAAGATAGCTAGTGATAAAAATATTCAGCAAACACTGTAATAGATTATTATTTTACTAACTAATTAATAAAATAAGCAATAAAGTAATATTGTCAGCACGTAAAGAGGTGCCCCTCCTTGAGAAATGTTCTCATTTGTAAGTGAAAAACTTTCATAACTGCAAAGAGTTTGGTTGAGAGTTATGGAGGGTGAAGAAATATGCAGGTATAGTTATAAAACGAGTTATTAATTAAATAAATAAAATAGCATGGCATTTGTAAAATAGAAGTGTATGTACTCAGAGGCAAGTGAGAAAGCTGAATGCTTTTTTGAGGTACCTTGTGCTTCATGAAAAGGAAGGAGATTTGACTCTTCCCTGAATGGGTTAATTTTCAAGTCGGCTCTATTATTAGGCTTCAATACCTGCATGTTTAGAGTACATTGGATTTTGTTTCTCAGGACAAGGAGGAAGATACTTGGGGTACCTGAGTGTCATGGTTAATTATTTTCCTGTCCTTGTCACAGATTTTTATCAAGCTAATACAGAACATGTGAACACAAAAATATGTTTGCCTGTATAATTCCATACTGTTACCTTCTTTCTTTGGTTTTCAAGGCAGACAAGCATGTTCTGCTGAACAACATTTAATAGGTGGGGTGATCTATTTTTAACCGTAGAGCAGAGCTTTTCATACTGACTGATTGTACTGAAAAGGGAAGAGAAAGGTCACAGATGTCATTCTGTGGTGAAAAGATGCAGAAGCTTATTGTAAGAGATGTCTAGCATGCATTAGTTTTCTTATCCTGTTGTTATATTTCACTAATTCAATATGAAAGCTACTTACATGATAATGCTCTGAAATTGCATTATCAAACTGAGCCACGATCACATCAATAAGAACAAAATAGAAAAGACTTTAAAGTCTATTATAAGTCTGCCTTGACCCAATTATAATCCATGCATCTCAGCCCTGAGGGTAGTCCAAAAAATCATACACCTCATTGTTCATCATGGGTCATGTCAAGGTCTTGGACTAAGATTTTGCTGCAGACCATTACTAGACAACAATGAAAAAAATTGCTCTGAAGGCTCAGTACCTGCTGCTGTAATTAAAAATTATATTTCTTCTTTTCACCCACTCCATGGGTCAAAAGAATCACTCCACTCCACTCTTTTTTACTCCTTAGGAAACAACATCAACTAAAAGCCTTTCAGTAACATTATATATTCACCTGGTCCATAAAATATTATTAGATATCATTTCTACTTTCTGTTTGTTTTAAAACTGACATGTTTCACATGTATACATGTAAAATGTAATCACCATGTTTTAAACCCAAAAAGTATGTGATCTATTGAATGAATTGATTGAATCCAACGTGATCATGGCAAGACAAACCTTTAAACTGGGAGAATAACCAAATATCACTGCAACTGATATTTTAAAGGCTGTAGTTTCCTTCCTTTTCACTGTTGTAGCTGTTGGGGGGAGGCTTTTAGTTTCCTTATTTTTATAGTGAGTAAAAGTTACTATGCCTCATTTTTCCAGGAGCAGCAATTGCAGCTGCCAGCAAAGGATGAGGATGTTTTGTAGCCAGGTGTTGTGGCCGTAATCTTTTTAATCTTATCACTGTGACCATAAAGAAAGCTTATCTCAAAGTGACTGATAACAGCCTTTCCTGGTTATTTGCATATATCCTTCGTGTACAACAGGGTATGCACAATAACAGCCCAGCCCTGCTGCAGTGTGGCATATCTAGGATGGTGAAAGCAGAAGGAAGCTATTGGGATTGATTTCAATCTAACAGCAGAAAAGTTTAGTAATCATAGAGGACCTGTGTGTGCAGGTTACACATAGTCTGTGCTACAGTAGAGCAGCACTGCAGATTTATAGCCTTCATGCTGCTGCCATACAAATGATGTCTAATGTTACAACATGTCTATCCCCTTATCCTGTTCTCCTTGCTCCTTCCTACTCCTGCCCTTCCCTAGAGTATATCCACTTTGGACTGAAAAAAAAGAAATAGAGTAATTAAAATACCTTTGTAACTTCACCAAATTTGGGTTTTGAGCTTTAATCCTGTTGGTTCTCTTCTAAATGAAAAAGAAACTAACTGATTTAAGACCACAGGGATTGGTGGGACCATCATTTTGGGATCTCTCAGGAGACACTCATAGGGAGTATTTTTCCCTCTCATCTCAATGTGTAGGAGACATCTACAATTTATTTACAGGATGGACAGGGAGGGAGTGTTTTTCTCTACCCTTTTAATTTTAAGAGGTTATAATTTAGAAAAAGAGGCCTGACGAGAAATTAAATTGTCAGGGTCCTAGTCCTCAACACTTCAGTCTGGACCATGCTCCAAATAAGCTAAATGAGTTCCATTTTAAACTTTGCTAGATTTATTTTTACTTCTAATAGTATGATTGGAAGCCTGTTCTAAAATCACAGTCTTCCAATGTTTAGACGATCTGATTTTCAACCTATATTTATTTATATTTGTTCTTACATCAGTTTTTCATCTCACATAACTCATCTAACTCTGTGTTGTTTATCCCATTGACATAACTACAACAAAGAAATATAGCTCCATATGGCCTCTTGTTTGCTAAACAAAACAATCTCTTCTAGCACTATTCAAGAGGCTTCCAAACCCTGACCTATGCTATTTCTCTCTTTTTAGACTATTCAGTGAAAAGTATTTTTGGATGAAATAAAATACTTATAGAAAAAAATGCAAGTTTGGAGTCTGCTTAAATCCGTAAAAGAAGACAATGAAAAATTTCCGTTGGTGTCCATGGCTTTGGGGTTAGCCCTTTGTTTTCTAAGTGGTAGTCACAGGCTTTCAGTTCAAAGTGAGAGAATGGTGATCTCCAGCTGCTCTCCTAATGCCTCCTCCCCAGCCACCAATATATCCCATATGGAAATATCCTATGTCTATATCTATACTTATCTATACTTACCTAGATTGGATGGCAGCCAGCTAGCCCTCATCTAAACCCAAAGCCTGGCTAGACTGGGTTATTCAATCGACTCTGACAGAAAGCTCAGATATAATAAAGCTTCATATGCACCTACCTATTTGATGTATGGATTTGTGGTGAATTCTCAGAGCAATTGTGATACCATCTATTCCTTTTGAGACGAACTAACTCCTTATAAAGCTATCTTAGATGCTCTTTATTTGTTTGAAGTGCAAATCTGACAGGTTCTGACAGCCTGTCAGCCTCCTGTGTACAACTCCGCTGGAGCCTGCTTTACTTCCATACATTGTCACCAGTTCATTCATTATTTCTGAAATGTTAACATATACTTCTAGCTGGCTGACTTGAGGAGGCAATAATCAAGCTAAACAAACTGAGGGTGATAGCATAGCCCACCTGTTATTATACAACATCCATATAGCAAAGCTTGAAAGTTTTATTGCCTAGTTTTTCCTTCAGATAATCCAAACTGTCAGAAGTATCTCAGTAAATCAGCAGTACAAAATATTGAATATTGGTGTTAGACAATAACACCAGCACAAATGAGATCATTTCCATGGAGGTTTTAACACAAAGTCATTATGTTATCAACCATAACTGTTTTACCTTTAAATTCTTTGAGCAAAATCAAAACACTGGTATTCTAGATGAACTAAGAGATATAACTGTAAGGTCTCAAAAAAACTCCAAACTACTGAAACCAAACCCAAGAAAACAAACCTATTAATTTTAGCTATGAAATAGTATCTTACAATTTTATGCCTCCTCTGACTTGGATAATACAACATTTTGTGATGCCTCTTTTTTTTTTTTTTTTTTTTTTTTTTTTTTTTTTTTTTTTAAAAAATATTCCTTCAATTTTTTTTTTTTTTTTTTTTTTTTTAAACATAATCCATCACATTTTTTATAATCAATCACAAATCTTATGCAAAAGGAGTGTCAAATTCAGTCCTGCAAAAAGCATGGTGTTTTGCATGTGTTGAAAGACCAGGTGACTGTGGGTCTGTGAAACATTGAGGTCTCTGGGGTTGGGCAAAACCTGTTCAAAGGGCTTGGGACTGTAGATTTAAACATAAGTGGATACAACCCACCTGAGTTCCAAACAGATGCCAAAGACTGTCGCTGTGTCTGGAGTTGTCACTTTATTCATGAAGATCTTAAGTAGGACTTCTTACTTGCTACAACCCTCTTCCAGAAAGGGCTTAAAATATGACTCAACAAAGGGTAAAATATGGAATTTGTCCTGACACTGCTGTAAAGCTGTAACAATACAGAATAAAGGTATTAAGTCATGTTCATGTATTCCTGTTGAGAGACAATTATGTCTTGTGTACTTTTCTACTGCTGTAGAAATGTCTTTTATCTTTTCCTCTTGTCCTCTGTCATTTGCTGCACTGATTTAGCAATGCAAAGGGGATTCAAAACACCCGGGAATTTATTAATGTTGGGTAAATAGATGTTTAAGCCCTTTTTAAATGCACTTTCCAACCTTGTTTACTGTCATTATGCTTGCTTTGAGGAGAAAATATTTTTATTGGCAAGAATATCTGCAGAAAACTCAAGCTCTGTAAATAACAGTGGGAACAAGTCTTCCCAAGAGAATTAACTCTGCGAGCTCTGCCCTGACCGTATTGAAAACTTAATGCACATATCTGCATAATGCATTTTGCTGAGCAACTGTGACATTCTTTGCAAGTGGCACATGGTGTTGTGACAGTCACAGTTCTCTGAGGAATGCTTTGAGTGTCCAAGTTCTGGTTTGTCTCTTCCCTATGTATCTATTAACCTACTAAAAGGTATTACCTCTCACTGTAAACCTCACCCTGCAGGCATAATGTCATTTGAGTTCTGACCTTGAGAAAGATTCACCAACTGTCTGTTGCCACAGGAGTAGCTATCAAAAGGCATATTAAGAATAAAAACGGTGACCATCAGATACTATGGTAATGTTGAAGTATAAGCATCCATACAGAAGAGTAAATTGTACAAACAAGAAAGTCTGAAAAAATCCTAAGAGACAATAAATAAATAAACTAACTAACAAAAAATCGACTGCATCAACGATCTGAAAAAGTGTAGAAGGATTTTATCTCTATGGCATGGGCAGCATAGCACAATTCTACCTTGAAGTGAAATCCCAACAGTTTACCAAGACTAGGCTATAGAAATGTCTGAGTTACCCATAAATTTATAAAAATTAGCTGCCAGCAGTAATGTAGAAGTTTCAAAATTCTTTTAATGTGATTGATGGTCCATTATGGCAAAAAAAAATTAAACCAATTTCATATTAAACTGCTGTGGTTTAGATTAAGTGAACCTTGCTATTCCCATACTTCAGCACCTCTGAATACCACCAGCACTAGGTCACTGAAGAGCAGTTTGATAAGAAAAGGTGACCTGAAGATATTTCTCAGGAAAATTTGCCCTGTAAAAAAAATCTATATAAATTAGAGTCAGTATCAATTATTATAATCAGTTATTAATATATATTGAAAAACAGTTTAAGAGGTGAAATTTATCTGGCATCATCAATCTTATCCATTGAATCATATTTAGCAGAGAAAAAAGGACGTGAATTGAAACCACTTGAGTGAAACATTTACAGATACTTCATGTAATCAAGCCCACTTCTGAATTCTTCTGAACAGTAAACTATTATTCCAAGTGTTGGGAGAGAATGACATTGTAATGAAGTGAAGTCAAACGACCTAACAGATATATTTATGTTTGAAGTAAAGTGGTCAAAAGAGAACATTTTCAGGGTACAATTCAAGTTTTACTCTATCCTATTCAATGATATTTAAAATACTTCTTCATCTATAAGAGTAGAAGAAATTAATCTTGCAATTATTCTAAGTATCTTCCTTCCCTCCCCATGAATTCTTCCAAGTTACCTGAGTTAAAGGTCAGATCAGATATGGAAAATCTTGCTAACAAGCACAAGTCTAAGAGACTGCAAAGTCCAAAACCCCTAAAATCCTCAGGATTTGAGGCTGGCTTTGGTTTACTTTTTAGTAAAGGTTAAGCGAATTTTTAAGATAAAGAGGGGTAGCATGATTTACAATCCACCATTTATTTTAAGATTGTATATAAACTCTCTGTAAAAGATTTACTTTCTTACACTCCCCCCTTTCTTTTTTCTTCCTTCTGTAAATTCTGCAGACCAGTAGGAGAATTTTATTCTGACAACTTATCTAATCTCAGCAAATGCAGTCTAATTTACTAATTAATTTGCATAGTTTCAGCTTAACCTACCAATATCTGCCTGTAAATTTATAGGTGAAAACAACTGTGAGAAAAGGAAAAAAAATAATTCAGAGGAAAAAGGAAGGAGTTGATGTAATAAAATTCAGAGGCGGGTCTAAACTTTAATGAATCTGGAGATTCCTGAAAATAAAGAGGAATTTAAGATATTATTTTGATTTCGGTTTCATATTTTCCAAGGGAATCCATTCTGTAGCAACGTATAGCAATAGAAATGTCAGCTGTCAAAAAAAATATATATACACAAAAGAAAATCTCAGATAGCTAGACCCACAGTTAGTGGGAGTTAACCTTTTAGGAAAGCATATCATTAACTTCTTTGGTCAAAGACTATTAACCATGCTGAATTATTTTTGGAAAAGTCTGTTGTCTGCATACATGTAATCCTCAAGCTGGTCTTTAAGAACAGTCATTTATTCAAGAGGCAACACAACATAATGTAAATATTTGGCTTCCATGTGGCCTTTACATTCAAATGTTATCATTAAATACAAAATTAACTGCTATCATTTGAGAGGATAGTTTAACAACAGTGTTACTCATTTCTCATCAAGCAGCTATTTTCCTACTTACATAATTTCCTAAGGAAATAATATAGAAGTCATACTATATACTTGTATTGAAATAATAATAATAATCTATTAGGTTTTCATAACAGAAATTATTTGTTCTCTGGTAGCATTTGTTAATGCTGCATTTCCAGGTTCTTGAAAGCCAAAGTTTCACATTCAAGAGAATGGAAACCAGTGCACCTGTTTTGTATAATTAGATTCCTACCCAACTGGACTGGCTATTCAAAGAGCTCCATCATTTGATTTTTTTTATCAGTATTATTGCTCCTGCAACTGTGCCATTACAATTTCATTTAAGATACCACCACAGTCCTCTGAGTTTTCATATGAAAAATTGTACAAATGCAGGAAGATGTAAAGAGTTAGTTATTTTTAGGATAACTAAATCCTTTCTTGAAATTTCAACACTGAAGATTAACCTTGAGAATTTTAAAAAGCAAGGAAATATTGTTATATGTGCCCAAGGATGTTTTGTTTTCTATCCAAAATTTCAGAGAGCATTCACAAATATTTGCTTTACCTCTCTTCTACTGTACCTTTGTGTATATTTTTCAGATGTATTTAGCACTTCCTTTAATTGGAAGAAACAAGACCAAGAAAGGGTTTTTACCTCCCATACCCTCAATAGTCTTTAGTCCAATACCAACACCTAAACCAAACCCAAAATATACAAATTTCATCACAGTTTTTTTTTTGTTTTTTTTTTTTTTTTCTCCAGTAATATTACTATGCATAAAGTTCAAAGGCTTATCATTCCTATGGAATAACATTAGGACTAGCAATTGTCAGGGCTAAGAATACCAGCTTCAGAATCTGCCTCACCACAATGCTTACTTTTTTGTAATCTTTACATGTCTCTGCTTGCAAACCCTGTACTTAGGATATGTGTTCAAACAAGAAGGGAAGAATGCACGGTGTAATGGTTTTTCCTATTAGACAAATTTTTGGGGTTGTGTTTAGGTTTGTGTGAGGTTTTCAAAGTGAATCAGAAGAATAGAGAAGTAGCTTTGACTCTTTCAAGTTATAAAGGAAATGTTTAAATGTGAAATCTCTCTGTATAGAAATAATTAAGGGGGTTTAACCTTTCAGGTGTGGTGGTGTTGTGTGGGATTTCTTTATATCTACATAGTACTACACACTTTTATAGAGGTCTGGATTTTAAGAGTTAGAAAAATGTGGTAAAATCAGTTTCCCATGCCATGCTTCTCCATTAATTCTGTATTTCACCATTGTCTTCTGAGCACTTTTAGGTTTATAATGATGCCAAACCAGAATTCTCCTTTGTTATGAATTCCCTAACATGCTCTCCAGTGACAACTCAAACTGTAGATCTAGAGGGGAAAAAGGGAGAGTCACTGAATCCTCCATATTCTTAGGTGAGATCGCCTATATTCCAAGAGCTTAGTGTTGAAGTGGGGGGCTCTGTGAAGACCTACTTCACCTTTGTTACCTCTGAAGAGTTAGCTTTCCAAACACTTATCTACATTCACTGATAACTAGCAGGAGATAATAAAACTGTTTAATTCTCTGCACATGGGTCATTAAATAGTGAGTGAAGATGAATAATTTTACTCATGAATCCTACTATTTATGAACAGAGCTCGGGTTGTCTGGCCCAGCCTTCAAACCTTTAATATGTGCCCAAGAAAGGCATTGCTTTTCCATTATCAAGTTCCCTCAGCAGCTGACATTTAGTGAATACCTTGATATATTCCCTGAAAGGAGTTATTACAATCCAAAGTACAGAAGGATAAATGCCTTGACACATACCTATTTCTCTGAGGTTTTTAGACTCAGGTCCCCAGCGAAGCAAAGGGAACATGTTCTCCTTTCTAACATTGTCAACCCTCCCTATCATAAGCACCCAAAATTAATGATTATTTAGCTACTGAACAATTATGACAGATGATTAATTGATCACAAGGAACTAGTTCTCCTGGTGCTATTAATCAGTATGTCATCAAGCAGAAAGGGAAGGTAGGCAATCTATATCTGTTACAAATCATGTAAGGGACACATTATTCAGTCACCATGTAAAGGTCATTGTGGAGCAGAAAGCAGGATGAGGACACTTAGCCAGATTGATGAGGCAGTGTTATTTTGTGTATTTATTATCAGGAAAAAAACCCAAAAACAACTAATCTGTCTGTACAAACATAGTAAATAACTGGTTTACTGAAACAAAATGCTAAGACGAGCAGGTTGCTGAGCTGTCAACAATGCTTTAGTCTTCTATTGCTCAAAGATTACCAAACGTGGGGTAAAGGAAGACACTCTTCCCTCCCACATCTCTCTGACTTGATAGAAGAATATTTTGCAACTGTGGCCTCTGGACATGACAAGACTCTATCACCTCCTCTCCTGATGATTACCATGCAACTCATTAGACACTACTCATTACCATCTGCTGCAGGGAGAAGTTTGGTAAAGAAGTGCAGGATGAAGAGTAGGCTGAGAATGAAAGAGTAAAAAGGGGCTCCTAAAAAAGAGAGTGATATTTTTCAAAGGCAAATAGTGAAAGGCAAAGGGGAATGGTTTTAAACTGAAAGAGGATAGGTTTAGATTGGATGTTAGAAAGAAATTCTTCACTGTAAGGGTGGTGGGGCTCCGGAACAGGTTGCCCAGAGAAGCTGTGGATGCCCCATCCCCGGAAGTGTTCAAGGACAGGTTGGATGGAATTTTGAGCAACTTGGTCTAGTGGATGACGTCCCTGACCACAGCAGGTGGGCTGGAATGAGATGATCTTTAATGTCCCTTCCAAGCCAAACCCCTCTAGGATTCAATGCTTTTACGGAAAGCAGTTATGTGGCCTGCTGGAGTTGTATTCTGATGGGAGAAAACATGAATGGCGTTGACCGTAGGACAGCTTCCTTTCCTCTCTGGTATGACTGTGCACAGCAACTTCAGGCAGATGTGGTCTTTTTCTGCCTGCATTTCAAGCTAACCAGAATCTATTGTGCTAATTGCAAGGCAATTAACAATAACCTTGAACCAGGAGGTAATAAAGAATCTTTAAGAAACATTTGAGCAGGGGTGAAGAAGGCTTTGTATATCTGCCAGGAGCTTACAGCTGTGATATTTTGTACCTGGTGGGATCTCCAAGGACAGGCACAGCATATATCATGCTCTAGTGTGTGCTTCCTAGTCCAGTGTGCTGGGTAGCCAGGCTTGGTGGTGATATGGGCACAGCTGATGTTTTTTGCTGGACGGAAATAACAGTCAGAAAGGTTCTTCCAGGGGTCTATGCATAAAATTTCTGGTGGGTGTGGATACCATTGTCTCCATGGCAAAACCTCTTTGTTTTCAGTCTTCTCTCACCAGGAATTAGTGGTTTAAGACAGAGGAATACATACTTAGTTCAACCAATGCTTACACAAGAGCCAGTTTTCCCCTGCAGATGAATCCAGTTCAGCCACATAAATGCAGTATAGATATCGTAGTGGAAAATTGTGTTTGGTCTGATTTACCTTGCAAAGAAAGTTAATTAGTTCAAGCATCACACTGTTGCAGGCATTGTTTCTAGATGTGGCTGCCACCCAGCTGACTTGGGACAGCAGCAGAAAGAGCCTGAGTCTGTCCATGATGGATTTGCAAAGCTCCCTTAACCATCCCATAAATTATTTTCCACTTTGTTTTATGCTTCAAAGTGACATTTTAAGGAAGTATGGGCAATACGTGATAGTTATAGATGTAGAAATGCCTAGGTAAAATTTTCCAGATGTGATGTTCTCTACAGGTTATAAAGCTTTTTTCTGGATTTCTGGAGCTGATGTAGAAAGAGGACAAAGAAGAAGCATGAAAGTACAGAACTGGTGGTTGTGCCTTCGTCAGACAGTTTAGCCAAGCAAATAATTCAAAGGTATAAGACACTTCTCCCTCTCCACTCTTTACCTATTTTAAGCATTAGAAAAAACATTATCTTTACTCTACTGATTACCTCGAGTTTCAGATCAGTAGACCATGCTACTGGTAGGTATCTACTTAGTTTATTTATTTACCAATTAAAAAATATTTTAGTTGGCTTAATAAACAGAACTTTATATTTTTTTCCTCACTGAAAATGCGAGTTTCACAGGCATTTTTTAATGAAAAAATTTTAATTTGGTTTATAGAAGTTGCATTTTTCATTGATGTAAAATTTCCAAGCAGCTCAGTTATTTGCTTACTCAATTCTCTCAGACAATTTGGTTACTGAGCATTTAGATAGGGGTCTATAAAAATTTTAGTATGACAATTTTAATCATGCTTTCACTACGAAAACTTTTATTTATCTGCCAGTCTCCAGCCAAATAACCTCACATAAAGAGTTCTACTCTTGTTCTTAGCCATAATTGTTTATCTTGACCTTCTCTTGTGCTTCTAGTCACAGAGGTGACAATGAAGACATTTCAGGTGAAGAAAATGCAGCCACTTGCCTCGTGGAGTTCATACATCTTCCTCCAGACAGGAATATTCAGAAAGTAAACTAGCAAGACCTTGGCATAAAAATACTAATGAGAACTGTGAAAATACAAAATGTGATCAAATTTGCAAAATACAGTAAAGGGTAGGAGGAAAAGCCCTTGAACTCTAAAGGAGAAGCTAATGACTAGGAATGTAAAGTCAGGAGATGAAGCTTGTAAGCTTCGGCATGGTGATGGATTGATAGGAGATACATTGAGAGACACAGGATGAAAAAAGCAGCCAGCACAAAGGAGGGATGGGGGGCACTGAGGAGATGGCCTGAGATCTGACAAGCAGGAATTCACCAGTTTCTGTCCTGCAAGTTTAGGTGTGATTCTTGACAAAGCTGGAGAAGAATTCCTCTGCACATTTGGACAAATTTGAAGGGACAAGTGAATTTGCACATAAATATGAGTCCAGTACTGAGCTGACCTGAAAGCTGGGCAAATTACTCCAATGGAAACATGTTTTCATAGTGTGTCCTAACCTAATGCAGTACAGTGTCCTCTGAAAATGATATAAATCATTGTGATCTGTGATGGCAAACTTTATTTTTTATTTCTCAAATATCAGCTTTTTATAAGTTTCACTGATGGGAAATATGGCACTGCTTTCTCCGGGTCAGCATTTTTAAACTACTGGAATGTGTAACTTCTTTCTTTCAGTGATAGGTTATCAGAGACCCATATGTACACTGCATCTACTTTACGCTGCTGTAATGAAATGAACAGGACCTAATTCACCACTTGGTTACTCCAATCTAACACCACTGTAACTTCTCTGATATCTCTGTAATGAAATCAGAAGAGCAGAGAATAACAGACTTGTTGGATTTGCTTAAGAAGAAAAAAAATGGTGTATTTTGAGCTCTTTCACTCAATTTTTTGTTAGTTTCCCAATCCTTTACATTTCATTGACACACAAGTCCCAGATAAATAAAATGGATCCAGAATGAAACACGGTAACCACATATCATTTATAATAAATGTAAAACACTTTGAAGGTGCTTCAGTAATAAATGATACCATGTTAAGAAGAGGTAAAGGATTTGAGATACTTCTGCTAAGTGTGCTGCTAGGATTTGGGAGCTAAGCTATGCCTTCCAAGTCCATATGCTTTTCAGAAACAGATGTCAAGAAAGCCATGCAGATGACATAAAATTCGTATGTTACTGAATAACAGGCATTCTTTTTGTGCTATTGCAATTCACAATTTCAAATAAAATGTTAGTGTCTACAGGAAAAAAAAAATCTGAATTTGATTCTTTTCAAAATAAACCCTTAACAGGAAAACAACTTGATAGCTATGTAAATGTTTGGAAAACAGGATCCTATTTGCTGCTCATTTTCTAAAGGGCAACAGGGCTTGTGTCTTTCCTCTCTTGCTGGGGGCAAACTTATATGAAAGCATAAAAATTGCAACTTATAATCCATCCAATATCATAATCTTTTAAAACATCACCAGTTGAGATGTCAGAAACCCAGGGTGATGTGGCTTCAGGTAAGGTATAAACAGCAGGAGCAAATGAACTTTTAAAAAGCCAAGATCCTGTTTTCCTGCAGCTCAATTTGCTTCTTTCTAAACCAGGGTATTACTTCTCCAAAAGCGTGTTGTTTTTCCTTCTTTTTTTTTTTTTTTTTTTTTTTTTTTTTTTTTTTTCTTTTTCCCCTAACCACCTGAGGGAGGCATTTAAATTTAATCACATTCGGGCTCAGCACTCATCATGGTGATAGTAAAACAGGTGTGGATTGGGAGGAAGGCATGATTTGCTGATTTGTGAGATACTATCACTCAGCATCTGCTAGCCAAATTGCCAGCTAATCATCTGTGAAAAAAAAAGGTCTTGTTTTGACAAGGAGAACATTTCATCACCTGTGGAAATTGCCTTCTCAAATCCATAGTGTGGAGCCCAAATCTCTGCAGGCACTGAAAGGAAAAATCCTCTTCTGTATTTCCAGGCACTTCTGTTCAAAATTCAGGTGATCTAGTGGATACCCTCATTGAAAAATTCCCTGTGTTTTACTAGCTAGCCTTGTTTTCTGCCCTGAAGGGTGGCATTTCTCAGCACCCATGAGAGAAAATGTCTCCTCTGTAGGGGAAAGTATAAAGAACTTCACCTGTTGTTTTGGACAAATTGAGGCACTCTGCTCATCCATCATCCAGCCTGGCCAGGCACAAGGCCATTCTGGTCCAGCAGCCAGGCTGTACCACTGCTAATGAGCCCTGCTGAGACAGCAAGGTCGTTATGCATGTTTGAAAGGTCTCTGCCTTGGATCTGGTTCATGCATCACTGGCAGGGAGTATGGGTGAACTTGGGAAGCAGCTGCCTGTAGGAAAATGTCCAGAGACCTGAAGAGTTTAAGAGGTCACTTTAAAGATTTGGACAATTTTTACGGGAAAGTGAAACAAGAACTTTAAAACAAGGAAAATGACAACAATGGACCCACAAACAAAACAAAGATGTCTGAAACATAACACAGGCACTTCCTAATAGGAAAGCTTTCATAATTTCCACTCTGGCATCTTCGCCTAAAACATCTGTTATTATCCACTACCAAAGAGAAAATTCTTCACTAGGTGGTGTAGAAATTACAGTGTCTTCTTCTCTGTTGGCTGCAAACTCTTTCATCTTCACAGGTACTAAGTGTGTGTGAAAAGCAAGATACATAAGAAAGGGAAATTCACATTTTATTAGGAGAATAGCAAGTCCTCCCTCATCAGTTTGCTGTATTGTTTGCTTTTCTCCCTTCCTGCATCTGTGTTGGCTCTGGGAAGTGATCCAGGTCACTGGTCACCCTAGTGCTTACGCTGAATGAGATGTACAAGAAACCTCGTAGATCCTCAGAACCACAAAAAAGAGCAAGAGCAGATTCAAGAGAGTTGCCTGGATAAAGTGTGCACACTCTGCACTTCAGGCAAGTAAAAGACTGAAAACACAAAATACAGGGAGAAGGAACTATCTCTGGAAGGGGTTCTGTCCCCAGAGTTGGATATACACCAACCAAACTTCCTACATGCATAAGGGCAATATGTAAAATTCCTTAGCCAGTCTTCCACAAGCCAGCTGCTCCAGTCCCACCTTGGTAGATTGGTATAGAAATCAGCTCAGTATAAACATGTTCTTTCTCAAAATAAACATTTTTTTCAAGAATTAAAGGTCAGGCAAGGTGGTATTGCAGACTTTGGGGTGTTTCCTCACTGATATGACAAATAAAATCTTGTCTATAATTGAAAAAAACAAATAGTACAACCAGATAAAGAAGTCCTTGCTCAAAATGACAGCTCTCTGTAGCTTGAGAATGATTTCCGACAGGGTTCACTGTGTGGGCCTCTTCACTGTCCAGCTTGGTTACTTGGGAGAAACAAGCTTCTCTTACATCTCACACTTCCAACCCCTACCTAAAGTGGGTAGGGCTGTAGAAAACAGTTGTGTGGAACATGCACATTCATGAATTTCCAGGCAATCTGTCATGACTTCAAACAGTGACAGGTGGGAATCACATATGGAGAAGTTCTCTGCTCAGAGCAAGTCACTTGAGCTGCTTTTCAATGCTGTACACCCTAGATGAGCTTTGGAAGATTTGCTCACTTATTCAAGATGCTCTCAAAGTAAGCCAAGTTTGCTTAAATACCATTTTTCTATGTTCCTGTTTATAACGAAAGACTTTTGAAAATACTAAAGAAAGAAAATGGGCCTAATGCATTAATGTAGATGAGTTTTGCAGCTGAAGGTGATGTAAGTAATGAGACTGACCTAATTTACTGGCCATGAGGAGCAGATTACTATGTGTTTAGCAAAGAATAATTCTGACAAACATGAATGCAGTGTATGTAAATATATTTACTTGATTGTTTAAAATATTTATCACTCTCAGCTTAATTATTTAATTTACATTGTAAGCAGTCTTCCCCATGAAAGCCTGTAATGGGAAAAAATTAAACTCATTTACTTCCTTGGTAAGATTTCAACAAGGAAAAGTTAACATTGAAAAGACAATGTTGTCTGTAATTAATCTGGTTTTCTTTATAAACTCACTCTCCACTTCTCCCTTAAACAAACACAGCATTACAAAAAGTCAGATTTTTTGTTATATTTTTTATTTATGGTTATTATTTTTTATTTTAATATATATTTATTATTCACTAAATTCTCATAAATTGGTTGATATGTATTTCAGATGCCTAGATTTTTATATCATGCGATCAATTTAATTCCTGAATTTCCACTTTACTCAGATGAAAATCTCTATTTAACATGGTTCATGGTTAAACTGATGGATTTGGTGACAGAAGGAGCTATGTTTCAGTGGCTGGCAAATTCTGTAAAAGACAGAGAGTCCTGTGGCTAACATACTCATCCGTGACTCAAGAAATCTCTTGATTGATCATAGTCCCTTTATTTCTCTATCTCGAATATCTCATTTTTAGTGTGAAAATAAAAATGTTTTCCAGACTCACTAGGAACTTTTTTCAGGAAGTTGCTGGAGGAAAGTGTACATAAATATTGTAGCTATAGGCAATCATAGAGATAAAATGCCGTATTTCAAAACACGTAACCAGCAGTAAAACTGCATTGCAACAAGTATGTTTTAGCACCATCTAGCTATCTTGTCAGGTAAAACCATAGCTGTAAAACACTCATGAAATCCAATCCTGTCCTAGGAATAAAACTAACCATGGAATTCTGAATATTTTTTTCCCAAATTAGTGCAGAAGTTGATACTGAAATACCTGTAAATACTCATATATTTACAAATAACCAGTGTTAAACTGTTAACATGTGTTAGTCCTCAAATTGCCATCTATGTCTTGGCTTAAGGTGAGGGATGCTGGAGTGTTAACAGCTTGCCTCACAGTTGTAAGGATTTAGCAGATATGAGTGAAATACAATAGTTTTTGCCATAAAGCACAGCTGCAGCTCAAGCCATGACATTGTTTCAGCAAGCAAAATCAGTGTGCGCTCTTTGAATTTGATCACTGCTGCCCTTTGGTATGACTTTACTCTGATGGAACTCCCCTGAGAGGCACAGTGGGGAGGAATAAGGTGAGTGGGGACTGGTATTCCTACTAAGTGTGACCTCTATAAACCATGGAATTTGAATTAAATTGTTAATAAGCAGGTGCAGCATCTAAGATCAGTGCTTGCGAGCTTTGCCTCTCCGTCAAGATTGAAGAGCACTCTTAGAAAAATCATTAGATGAACAGCAATTATCTACACTGAAAACAGTGGTGATAGGCACCTGGGTAAGAGATGTGCCCTGGTCAGGAGCATAAAAGTCATCCAGCTCTCCTTCCTGCTGACACTGAGATGGCTAATAAGTCACCTGTGATGTTCTTTGTGTGCAGTGAAGGGGTTTGGAGGAAAAAGGGAATTTAAGGTGAAAATATACCTCACTGACTGGTTTCCTATTATGTGACTTAAGGAAGATTAAATATAAAAAGTAATAAAGCTAAGAAGAGTCAGCAGGTGAAAAAAGATGCTGACACAAATATTGCCAGCTGTATATTTCCTTCTGAGGGGTTTCTATGTTGATTTGAGAGTTGTGATGTTAATTGTTCTCGGGCCTGATCAAACACTCACTACATGCATCAAGAATTTCCAGAGACTCAAATGGTCTGTGTCTTTTGCTGTGATTTATTCATTTGTATCCTAAGCATTTATTCTAATTTAATAATTGAAATTGCATGGTTAGTGTTGGGAACTGGCTACAAAGTAGCTTGGAGGAATCTCTAGGCAATGGAAATATAACTGATTTTGTGAACAGCTGAAAAATAGGTAACTCAGTTCAAACACATGCCATTTGAAATTTGTTAACACTGGTTAAATGTCCAATATTTTTTAGAATTGTATTTTTTCCAAATAATTATACTTAGAACATAGAATGGTTTGGATTGGAAGATTGTTTAGTTTCAAGTCCCTTGCCAGGGAAGGGACACCTCCAAGTAGACCAGGTTGCTCTGAGCTCCATCCAACCTGGCCTGGAACATTTCCAGGGACTGGGGAGCCACAGCTTCTCTGGGCAACCTGAGCCAGTGCCTCACCACCCTCACAGTAAAGAATTTCTTCCTTGTCTCTAGTCTAAACCTGCTCGCTAAGTTTACAGCCATTCTCCCTTTTCCTGTCACTACACACCCTTGTCAAAAGTCCCTCTCCAGCTCTCTTTTAGCCCCCTTAGGTACTGGAAGGTACTTTAAGGTCTCCCTGGAGCCTTCTCTTCTCCAGGCTGAAGAACCCCAACTCTCTCAGTTTGTCTCCATAGCAGAGGTGCTTCAGTCCTCTGAGCATCTTCACGCCCTGCTCTGAACTTGCTCCAACAGATCCATGTCCTTCTAATGTTTGGACCCCAGCACTAGAAGCAGCAGTCCAGGTGAGGTGTCACAAGAGCAGACTAGAGGAGGAGAATCACCTCCATTGAGTTAATTCATAATGGTTCTATGAAATAGCAGTTACGAACCAGTCCTAATTTATTACACTATTAGCAATAGGTGGGGCCAAAGCAGCTACTGATGAGATACAATTGAGGCTTCAGTACTGAAAGAGGACTTTGGACAAAGCTGGCTTCCTGGTGTATTGCTCAGCACAGAAGCAGTTTATACACTTCTGAGATCCATCTGTGCAGGTAAATCATCAGGCAAAACCCATCAAGAACATATAAGTGAAAGTGTAGCCATCACTTTTCTTCATGAATAAAAATAGGAGGCTCAGACGTAACAATAAAATGATCTTGGATCAGAGCCCAGTGGTCTTACTTTCTACTGGTATTTCTCTATGTACATAATTTCAAGATCAATATTTCTGTTGCTATGTGTCTGGTAGTATTCCTTTATTTATTTGTTTATCTAGATGTTTTTTATTAGCCTTTTCTTCTCATTCCTAATGTAATCCATCCAGTATAAGCCACCATGCAGAGTTCCCATTCTCAGAGTAGGTGAGTGGGGACAATTCCTATTATGTTATTGTTCCTTTGTTCCTTTTTGCCTGGAGTTGCTAGATATATATATATTTTTTTTTTTTTTTTTTTTTTTATTATTTCTGGTATTTCATCCTGGGTGGAAATGATGCTGGAATTCTTGCCTTGTGAGTTAATTGTGCTGTATCTGATATTTTCAGATTTAATTTTTTACATATGTGCTGTCTTCCAACTATGAGTGATGAAGCACAACGAAACAGGAATTAAATCCTTATTACACCGTCGGGGATGCCCCACAGTGCAGAGTGCCCTCATTTTTAGTGTTGGCATAGCACACTCAGCCAAGGTTTGTTTAGGAAAAAGCAGGAGCAAAATACAGAACATTAATTTTATTTGGGGAAATAAATAATTACACTGAGGTCTGCCTATTAATATACTGTTAGACAAAATAGGAGTGTTTTTAGCATACTGCTGAGAGCAAAAATAAGTCTAAATGGAATTATTCTTGCCATATGCTTTGCTTCAGGTCTTTCAAGGGTCTTTATCACATGTGATAAAGAGTATTTTTTTTAAGAATGGAAAAGAGACAGATTATGCAGCTTGAAGGGCAGTTGCTCTTTCTTCTCTCTTCCCTATTCACCTAAATGTAACTTAAGGGAAACTTCTCACCAGTTCTCAATGTTGCCATTGTTAGATAATCTCAGTTCTGGACCTTTGAAGTTCACACCTGCCCAACTTCAATGCCAAGAGCTTTTTCTGAAGACAAAAACAACAGTAGCTGCAAAAACTGAGGTATCTCCTATTGGCATGCAGTTACTCTAGACTCCCTCTGAAATCAGCAGAAAGAATAGATGGGCTGAATCCTCCTTTGAATGTGAATTATTTTCTACTCTAACTGTAGCTTGGTACAGCTACAGGGCTGCCTTAGGTACTTCAGACAATTCATTGACTTTAAGTGGGATTTGGGTATTATACTCCAAATCCAAACACCACCTATGGGTATGAAAGTGTTTCTGTTACTCCACACTTGTTCTGAAGGCAAAAATGTTAAGAATTTTAACTGTGCTTTGGACATCTTTTAAGGTGGCACAATTCTGTCCCTAAAAACAAATTTCAGGTCAATTGAATGGTATTGCCTAGAGAAACTGTGGGCTAAATTAATTTCATGGGGGAACAGACAAGACCCGAGTTTTGTGTAGGTTTCAGAACTGATGGAAACGATCCAGTTGTTCTTTAGACAAAATAATTTCTGTTGTTTGTGGAATTTATTTGCCTTATGGGGCTTTCATTTCCAACACCGGTGTCTTCAGCGTACCTGTTCCTCTCAGTAATTAGCGTGTCTGAAAGAAAACCCAGTCTCATGAAGTCTTTCTCTTTTCTCAGAGGGCTGAGATATTTAAATATGAAAGCTGTTGAGGATCTTAGTGGGAAAATATAGAGTAAATGGGTCACCTAAAAGCTGATTCCATGTTGCAGGTATGTAATACAGAGCTCCAGTTGTGAAGCTGACCTTCTTTTCAATATAAGTCCAGTGTATTTTAATAATTTCCTCTGTGTAGTTACTGTTATTGAGCAGATATTCTCTGCTGTCAGGATAACTATAGGAGTATAGAAACCCAAAATGCATGCAGTGCCAAATTCTTCAGCCACTAAAATGTTATGCCTGAGGCATTACAAGGCTCATTCATTTCAAATTTGGTGATTCACATTGTTGCACTGCAGTTAACAGAATTTTGCCCCATCACATTGGAACTTTCTGTTACAGCAGCAGATTTCTGAGAGTAGAACTCTCGTTGTAAGTTATTCTGATTTATTGAAGGTTAGTGTGTGACGAAAGAGGTCAGTGTGCTTAAAAAAGCACCTGTTAAGCATATCAGGGAGCTGCAGGGGATATCTTTTCTGGGCAATGAACCAAAGAATGACCACTATTTGTATAGAAAATGCTATTTATATAGTGGAAATATTCTCTCAACACTTTAAGAAAGCCAGATAAATCCCATATCTTAATATGAGACAGTGGTCTTCTGCAAATGGGGAAAATGTAAGCCTGTATGTGACAGATTAACAAGCTTGTATTAACTTTGGAGTTTGTGGTTCTTATATGTTGAGGAGATAAATCTTTTAAAATAACATTCATATTTATCATTCTCCTGTCATTAACCTGGTGCACACAAAAGCACAAAAGTAAACGCTGGTTAACAGCACGGAAAGTATTTCATATGAGAGATCTCAAATTACCTAAACAGCACTATTCGAGCTTGTGTGTCTGACTGTGTTCATTCACGTGGCAGCAATACTTTATTTCAGTATTATGTATTTTGTTAGATTTCATTTATTCTGCATTCTGAGAGTGTATAGGAACTGTGAGACTTTTATATTGCTCGGGAATACTCCTTGACAAGACTGCACCTTAGCAAAATTGGTGCTTTACAGGTCAACTTTTTAGTGAAGACAAAAGAAAGGGTCAAAGCATTCACCTCTAATTTTGGGGTGAATTTTCCTATTTGATGAGAACATACAAATCCCTACCCAGTGATGCACTATCTCCCATGGGAGAGATCCCACGTTGGAGCAGGGGAAGGACTCCTGTCTCTGAGCAGCAGGAGAAATAATGTCATGAACTCACCACAACCCCCATTCCCTCTCTCCCTGTGCTGCTGGGTGAGGAGGTAGAGCTGTAAAGGAGGGACAGATGGGTGGAAATTGTTTTTAAGATTTGTTTTACTTCCCATCATTCTGTTCTGATTTTGTTAGTAGCAAATTCAATTAATATCTCTAATTCTAGCCTATTTTGCCCATGATGGTATTTATGAGTGGTTCTTATCTCAACCTATGAATGCTTCATTATATTTTCTCTCCTCTATCCAGCTGAAGAGGAGAGTGATAGAGAGGCTTTGTTGGGTGCCTGGCATCCAGCCAGGGTGAACCCACCAAAAATGAGTGTCTCATTAGTGCAAATAATGTATCAAGGGAGAGCTGTTGCACTCATATGTGGCAAAGAAAGTTTTAACAAATTGGTGGCCTTGCTTAAACATGTGTTTCCTGTCTCATGCTCACCTATACCTCTTCTACAATGCTACATTGCTTGAACATGGAAGAGAGAAAAAGGTTGTTGTACTGAGCTATGATTAGGTGTAAGATACAGGTTTAGAATATTTAGTAAATATTTATATTACAAAATGTAATGTACTTGTATATTTAGTAAATATGTATAAGATATAGATTTAGTTTTCATGGGATAATCTTGCTCAAGCAAAAGGCCTTCCAGCCAAGACAGATAGAGGATATAAGTGATGCATCAGTCTGCAAAATGTATTAGGAAAAATATCCCATGAGAATATTGAGTGACTGATTCATTTTGGGGGTTAGTTTTACTAATTTTGTCTGCATCAAACACTGTTTCTGTGCTGTGACAGGCAAACTCTAAGGGATGTTATGGAGCGACAAAGTCCTGAGCCTAGCAGGTGAGTTTCCAAACCAGAAAAGTAATCCTACTTGGTCCCCAAATCTCTCAACTGCTCAGACTAGCATCTTCTTAAATATCCTTATGCCATGAACTGAAATGGAAGACTTCAGTAGTGTCAAGACGGTCTTTGAACACCAGAAAAGAGCTTAAACTGGAGGCAAGGAGGATATAAATACACACACTAATATGTATATTTTTACTTTTAATTTTAAATTCTTTCCCAAGAAAAGTAGCCCTCCAAGCAACATTTCCAAACTGTGTGTGTCTCCTACACAAAATTACTTTCAGTGCAAAGTACATTTTATGCAAATAGCGCTTCAACCACTTGTGACCATTAATCAAATTGAGCTGTCAATATAAAGGAGTCACATGCCAAGTAAATATAGGACTGCTACCCCAGCAGTTGCCAGTAGCTGATGTCTGCTGATGCACAGCACGAGCTATGCTGGCTTACAGCTATCCAGCCTTCCAGGGCTTTTCACAGTGACCCTGTGCTCAGATGTCCCTGGCCTTCTGCTTCCTTTTGGGGTTGTAAAGTCAGATTCACCTCCAAGCTGCTCTGTGGGTAGGAGATGTCCTGAGTCTTTCAGGAAAAGAGCAGGCATCATCATAACAGCATTAAAGGAAACTAAAATTGCTACCTTTGAGCAACAAATTATACCGGCATTAAGCAACATTTACCGCAATGAAAATTATTGAAGCAGCAAGGTATCAGACAAGCTGTGTGCATCTGGTCTGTTCATCTGCTTCTTTGGAGAGTGCTTCATCTACAGAGAGTAGCACAGTGGTTTTTGTCATATTTTGCTAGAAGGAAAGGAGAGAATGCTGTTTTCTCTCATAAGGATCAATTTTAGCTTCTTGAAGGAAAAAACTCATGAAGTGTAAACACAACCTTGTTTTTCTGTAAGCACAGGCTAAGCGTCTTCATGTTGTAATTGCAGCAGATGTAAGTAAGGTTAGATTGAGGAAATCTAGGTACTGCAAGAATAAATCTTTAATCATTTAATAGTTGAGAGTGTGTTAGGAGGCTTCATGCTGCTAAAAGATGCCATCTTGTAAATGAGATGTAAATTGGAGGTCCTGACTGTTTGTGATCATTAAAGATTGTATGAAGAATAGTAGTGATTAACTCTAATGTCCTGCCAAATTCTGGTGTGAATATTTTTTTTTCCAAGTGGAGAAATTCCCCTTAGAACTCCAGTCAGATTATTCATCACCCCGTGTTAATGTTTAGTAGTGTTAATTGCTAGTTTTCACTCCTTAAATCAATGCAAGCTATTGTCTATCGAGTCACACAAAGCTTGCTTTCTACATTCAACTGGCTAAACAAGCAGTTTGATGTTTTTCGGCTGAAGGGGCTTAAAACCTTAAAGTTTTCCCAGCCAAGGTGCAATGCTGGAAAATACAAATACTCCGTAGCTTCCACCAGTGTTGAAGGTAGTTGGCAAGAACTGGATTTGGACCAGGGCAGACTGAGTAGTACCTGAATGAAGCCATGCTTGCATTTTGGCTGCAGAAGTGGGAATCCATGTCTCACAGATGCTGATGAACACTAAGGCTTGATGATATCTTGTGTCATCTACAAAATTATTATGTGATTATGCCTTAGGGAAAACTTCAGGGATAGTAATTGACTGAGAAACATATGAGGGGGAAATAAAATTAAAAAACCCTGCCAACGTCTTCTAGTATATTTCATAGAATTACAGAATCATTAAGGTTGGAAAAGAACTTTAACATCATTGAGTCCAAACGTCAACGTAGAACCACCACTTTTGGTTGATCAAGGACGAGACTGCAGAAACCTTTTTTGTTTCATATCTTAGATTAGGGAAAAAAGTATTACCAGTGTAGCAATACATGACTGGCTTTTTTTTTTCCCCTTTGTTTTGAAAATGTTTCTGATGGAACTGAAAAGGTTCTATGTATTTTCCACTGAGGTTTCTTTTGCTTTTCATCTCTTAATGATTTCTTTTGTCCAAGACTTGTTAATGGCTCAAACTGAAATGTCATCCTCTCACTATCAATGTCACTTTTTCAGACAAGAGCCTGACTGTCTCTGACTATCTCTGAATTTTCTAATATTACCTCCAGACTAATTCCAGACCCTTACAGGGGTTTGAAGATAGTCCCTTCCTTAAATACTTATCTAAAGATCAGATATTTATCAGTTTTAAGGTCCAGATGTAATCCACATTCAACTTAATCTAATTCAAACCACATGGAATGAAATACCTAGGGGTAGAAAAAACTACATATGTCCACCATGGGCTAAGGTTTTGCTGACATCCTGTAGAAAATTGTAAAAAAAAAATGAGATGATGTGCAACAAATGCACAAGACTCTTAAGATCTGTATATTCAAGATCAGGTATGATCTTTGGCCACGATGTCATCCAGCTTTCATTTACACAGGTTGTATATTTTAATCCAGTTTCTTTAATTGCTATATTCTTTTCACAAACATAAAGGACCTGACTATAATAATTCCAGGAAAAGCTAAGACCAACCTTTTGCTTATAACCTAATATTTTGCTGCTAGAAAAATTAAATCTCAGATATTGAGACTTTTCAGAGTTTTTTCAGCAAGACTGAAATACCTGTCACCACTGTCAGAGATATTTACACTAGCACTATGAAATGCCTGATTCACTTCTTACCCTAATAAGACAAACTCCTGAAATCTCACTCTCTAAGTGTCTGTTTTCCACTTCCCAAGTCACTTTTTGTGGCTCTCGTTTGACTTCTTCATAACACTGATGTATTCCTGATGCTGGTCCTTGATTCGGTATTATTGTAATGGTACTAAAATTGCTTTATAGGGAGAAAATTTAAATTCTTAAATTTTCCATGATGATCCTCTTTTTGTACATCTAAGGACTAAACTTTTTCTGCTCTTGTTTGGTACTGAAATTTAATATTGAAGTGATAAGTGGTGAGTTCTACAGTTCATAACAGGCTTTCAAACTGAAGTACACTCCTTCTTCATCTTGTTCAGTGAAATATAGGGAGACTTTCTCCTCCAACTTCCCTGGAACTGTGTTTGTTTTCTTCCCTTCTGCAACCCTAGAGTGCAGAGAAAAGTACTACAAATACCAGTGAGTAACTCCTGAACAGAAACTTCAGTCTCAGCATTGTAGGAGTTGGCATCTGAAGTAACCCTTGCAGACTTATCTAGAGACGAGTCTGATATTAACTAAGGGGGGATCAGGCAGTAGGCAGCCACAGGTGCACTCACAGCACTGACTTCATTGTTGCAGCAGGGTCGTTTAGTGAAAGAACATAAATTTGTAGAAAAATTATTGCTGTCTATTGAAAAATAAGAACTTGGATCAGAAGTGTGTTTTCAAGGACTGACCAAGATTGTCTGACATGACCAGCTCACAAAACACTGTTTTCCTTTAGTATCATGTGTGTATCTCCATTCAGCAGTTCATTGTTCTACCTCTACCAAGAGTTTGTGAGCTGAAACTTGGACAATCAACAAGTACTGAAGGTTTCTCCTTGGTATTTTGCTTTGTTTTGGTTTGTTTTCTCTGAGGAAAATATTAACACTTTTACTTGCACCAGGTTATCTTAGGATGCCTACTCAAAGGTGGAAAGGAAGTGTTTGTTAAGGAGTGGTACGGTTCCTCCCTTTTGTGAGGGAGAACTGTCTTTAACTCAGAAAGCTGTTGTTGAAGACAAGGGGTTTGTCACTGACTGCAGTGAAAATTGTGATTTAAATCCAGGTTTTTATAGCAGACAACAGCCCCATTTTAGGTTGAAAACACTCTCTTTTGATTTAATGTGTAAATCAGACTTTCCATCTGCTGATTTACATATATGGGGTACTGAACAGGGTGGGTTGGTGTAGCTGATCTCTCTGGAGAAAAGGTGGCGGAGTGCAAACAAGATATAGACTGCAAAAAGCAGCCTTTGTCAGGTTTTATTTTCTGTGGGTTTTTTTCAGTCAGCATCTTTATAAATCTCTTTATGGACATTGAAGTTTTGCATGGACATCTATAAGAGCATTCGAAGACATTTCTTACCACATGTAATATCCATTCCTGCAAAATGAAACTTTCAGTGTATGGGCTGTTAGCTTTGACTGATAATTTAATGTCCTTCACACTACAATTCAAGAATTGAATATCTTTGGAAGGAGGGCAAAAGGAAAAAGAGAACCTCTGTCTTTTTGGATAAATTATTTCTGTAATGCAGCATCTTTTGAATTAAATTTTTGGCTACTTGTGCAAAGCTTTCTGAAAATGTTTGATGGTCTAGCATGACCTTGTTTATTCAGTCCTGCATTTTTCATTTGAGCATTTACACTATTCCTCCCTCTGTCTCAGACCTGTCTTTCCCTTGCCTTTGGGGGCAGATGTGCTGCAATGAAGTGTTGCTGCACCAGGTACTCAACTGAGGGGTCAATTGTGTTGATTGTTACAAGACTGGATCAAATAGAAAGTGTATTGTACTACACTTAACTCTAGTTACAGCAAGAAGTGTGTGCTCTGTTCTAGATGAGACAAACTGATGAAAAAAATCAGCAAGTAATCATTATGAAACAGGTAAACAAGGCATTGCTAGAGCTGCAAAGAAAATAGTGGAAATTCTTAGGGATAATACATTGGCATTAGGAAGTGGGAAAAAGGAAAATACAAAGTAATATTTCTTCATTAATTTATCTTCAGAAGCCAGTTAGCTAAATGAAACTTTATCATTTTTCTACCTTTCATATAGACACAAACGTTTAAATTTTGGTCAGGAGCTTAAAACTCAAGCTAAAGGCCAGAATTATGGCCTAGGTAAATAGCAATCCAGATATAAAGCAAGAAAGATCAACATAGTGACAATCAAAAAAGCAATTGTAGCAATCCAGAGCCTTTCCCTGATGAGCAAACAGGCGATAAAGAGCAGGTTGGATAGAGGGTAGCAATTAGGGATTCAAAGCCTTGATTTTGGCCATTGCAAGCAACAGTCCTCAGAGGTGTTTCACTGACCATTGGTGACCTAGGCCATGGGACAGAAACCAGTCTCAGAGAACTCATGGACAACATCAAATTGGGGGCCATAATTAATACATGGGAGAGCAGCATAAATCTTCAGAGGGATCTTGGCAAGTTTCAGGAATGGGCTGACAGAAACTTTGTGAAGTTCAACAAAAGTGAATGTGAAGCTCTGTAACTGGGATGGATTTAACCCCATACAACACTACAGACTGGGGAAAAACTGGAAAAACACAGGTCCATTAAAATATCCTGGGAATTCTGGTGGGCAACAAGTCACATTGGGCTCTTGCTGTTAAAAGATAACTCCATACAAAAGCATAGCTTCCTGGTGTCAGGAAATTATTTCTTTACTGTGTTTGATACTTGTGAGGCTGCATCTGGAGTACTGTCCTTGTGGCTGAGGGAACCAGGTTTGCTCAGTCTGAAGAACAAATAGTAAAAGAAAAGATTCATGCCTGTCTTCAAATGCCTAGTGAAAGGTCAGAGAGAAAACAGACAGGCTGAGGGAGACACAGTGAAAGGATAAGAAACAATGCAGAAAAATCTAACCAGGGGAAAAAGAAGGAAGGATTGCCCACAGAGCTTGTTCATCTGTAGCTGTGGAAATAATGACATAATTCAGAAGTAAGGAGGAAAAGGCCCTGAGCAACCCCATCTAAAGTGGAAATTAGCTCAACTTGGAGCCAAGGCTGGAATAATTGGCATCACAGTTTGCTGCCCGTCTAAGTGAATCTCTTATTCTACCTAATTCAGATACACCATGTTCATGCAGCATTCTCAACGTCATAAATTAGAGGCTTCGTGGTTGCTTTTGCCACCAATATTAAACCCATGTGTAGAAATACTGCTACAAGCTAAGAAATAAGCACTTATGTGTTATCAGTAATAAAACAGCCAGTCCTGTCCTGACATCTTAGAAACTTTTGTATTTGTATTTGGGAAAAGTGGATATGAGAAGAGATAGTTCTCTAATAGGGATAACTGAAGAGCAAAGCTATGAGGCATGTTTTGAGCAGGAAAAGTATTCTCTAAACTTCTTGTCTTTGATATTTCTTGTATAATTCTGTTTTCTGAAAACCTCAGAAGCAGATATGGAAGGTTTAAATCAGCAGTCTCTGGACATATATATCTACTATGAGGTAAAGACAGGGATGTTGGACCAATAAATAGAATCATAGAATGGTTTGGGTTGGAAGGGACCTCAAAGATCATCTAGTTCCTATCTCCCTGTCATGGGCAGGGACACTTTCCACTAGACCAGGTTGTTCAAAGTCCCATCCAACCCAGCCTTGAGCAACTCCAGGGATGAGGCTGCCATAAGTTCACAATATCTCTGGAAAACAAGTAATTGTCAATAGATACTGTTTTAGAATAGTCTGAAAGAGGAACAGAATCATAAAAATTATCATACTCAAATCATGCATGGGCAGCAAACTGTGGGACAGGAACATAAAGAGCAACACCTAGAGAGAAAGACAGAAGGGAAGCAAGAAGGAAGAATACAACATTTGGGAAGTCTAAAAAGGAGACTCTCTAATCTAATGGGGTGTTACATAAAAAATTGTTTTCATTGCTGCATGCTACAGAATTCATTGTGAGTTTAGCTGGGAAATAAATTGCAGGAGTTGCACTTTTGGTGCGGGTGGTATAACTTTAT
This sequence comes from Pachycephala philippinensis, assembly GCA_013397055.1. NCBI lineage: Eukaryota > Metazoa > Chordata > Aves > Passeriformes > Pachycephala > Pachycephala philippinensis. Next base: position 2,881,440 of record VWZT01011752.1, read on the forward strand.
TCAGAGGGCCTGGAATGGAGGTCACAGAAGTGAAATTGCTACTTTGCTGCTCTTTTTTGGGTTTGCTTGTTTGTTTTTAAAAACAAACAACCTACCTAACAACAAAACACCCCAAAAAATCCAAACTCAAAAAGCCCTCCAACTACCATTTTTTCCCCAGAAATTCAGATATGCATAAAACTTGTCTGTATTTGTCTTCATTATGACTGCGTAATGCAGCACAGACGGCTCAAAACATTTGGGGTCTGGACTTGTCTGCAGTGATCTTTGGTGGATGTCTTCTCATGAATTTAAGATATTTTTTTTCCCTAAAGTAACACCACGCCATGCTGATAGATAGAGAGGTACTGTCCTTTGATACTGGCTTGACCCTGATCAGCTCAGTCAAATGACTGTCACCATACTGTGGCACCTCTTGTTTCTTCCATGTGCTTGTCCCTAAATTTAAAATTGATATATTTGGCAAATACCAGCTCCCCTTGTTTGCCTTAAAAGCTGTACATTATATCTATTCTCCCTACCTATCCATCACAACCATCTCTTCGTGCTTCTTTTTTCTCTGCCAGCTATACCAAGATTTCCTCTTTCTTTGATGTCCTTCTAAGATGATGTCCTCAGCCCCTCTAAAGCCTATTCTCTTATTAAGATGGATTTCATAAATTTATTTACATCAACCTCTATGGATAGTTAGTCACCATGGCATCTGTTAAAATCCCTAATCTTTCCTCATTCCAAGAAATCTTTTCCTCATTTCCAGTAAAAGGCCAGATCACACTGAGATTTTTCCTGAAGACTTTGATTCCATTTAGTTACATGAGAGATCTTTGAAAACTATTACTGACTTTGTTTCTCTTCATCCCCATCAGTGGCTCAGCAGCAAGACAGTAGGTTTTCTCCACACCAGCTGTTTAGGGACTTACAGAAGTGGGTAAGCCAGACTGCTCACATATGTTTTGGAGTTGATTCTTTCCTATTTAACCTCCCAGCTAGAAAATTAGTAAACACAGCTTCATCCTTTAAGTTGCCAAGCACTTTTGCATTTTGGATCAACAGTTGCAAAATCTTTGAGGATTGTAGCATTGCTTTTTCCTTGGCATCTCTGTTACGTATGTGCAACTATTTGTAGCACTAAATTACCAATGTATTCACAAAAATAAGTGGATGTCTAATTTATTCCAATGAGAAAAATAAGGTCTTAGGAAAAGTATTTTAGAAATTTTTAGCAGGTTGTGTTCATATCAGACAAACGTGGTTATTCCTGGGGAGTTTGATTGCAGTTGAAAGAAAATATATGGGTTTTTCCTTCAAGGATATTTTTAAAAGATGAAGCCTTTAAAATTAGTTGCTAAATTGATAGTTGTTATTGATGCTTCATAATGTATTAATACTGTATTATTTCAGTCAAGCTACAGTGTTGTTACAATTGAACTATAAGAGGATATATGATTTTATTACCTTGTCTTTGAAATTTTGTATTTTTTCTGATTTTCCAGGGTGAAAATTTTAAGACCTATTCCATTACTAAGGAGAATAAATATAATTAAATTTAAAACTTTTCATTATTGTTTCCTGACAAATTAATGATCTCAAAGATTTAATCTGGCAAGGAAAAAATAGTTGACTTAAAAATAGTTAAAGGAGACCACTGTTTTTGTAATTGAAACTAATATTATTAGCAACAGGGAAGAAAAAAACAAAATCACATTATTTTGACCATCATGTATTAATTCTCTAATGAGCTAAAAGGGCAGATATGAAATTATATAAATATTTAAGACATTAATGAAAAGCAGAGATACCTTAGATGACATGACATTGTAAATTCATCTTAGGCTGGGTTGTCTATAATGTGGGAAAAACATGCAAACATATGATAAAGTGAAAGGTTTTTGGATTTCGTGTGTGGATTGGTGATTCTTCACTTAAGAAAAATAAACATAGATCACTGGCTGATCTGTATCAACATGCAACATAGCATAATTTAAGCAGTTCTTTTGGAATCAAATTTTTTAATCTCTTAAATTTCACAGAACAGCAAGGGAAAACTAACAGACCATTTAACGTACCTCAATAATTCACATATAACAAATAAACCTACAAGAAAATTGGTTATATCTATAAGGAAAAAAATTACATTGGAGGGCATGGTGGAAGCCATACCTCAAAGTGTGCTTAGGGCAATAAAGGATTATGAACTAAATCCATAACTGAAAACTGAGTATTCCTTATACTTTTTTAAAATTTTCATTTTAATTAATATCTTCTGACTACTGTAAGAGAGAAAATAATTAGCTAGGTGATTTTTTGATTTAGCTTATTAGGCCTAAGCATAAGAACTCATATTCTTCTCATTCTTAAGATTTCAAATAAATATGTTACACAAAAATTTAGCAGAGAAGTGCTGTGAAGTTATTTACAGGGTAATCAAAGAGATTGCTGTCTAAATGCACTTTTTGCTAAAATGAAAGTGGCTTCTGGGAGATGACACATAGATTATGCAATTGGCTTCACCACAGAAACAAAAAAAGTATGTATCTCTTGTTGAAAATAATATGACCTCAGGGTATTCTTAAATTTATTGTGTGATTTAGTAAACCTACTAATTAAAGGTGCAACTTGAAAAATAAAAATAGAATTTGGTTGTCATATTTGAACTGTTTCTTTACATTCCATCTACCTATTAATTAACTGTAATATTGCAATTAAAAACTTTTTTATGTCATAGAATAAGGGTCCTAGAACAGTTTGGGTTGCAATGAACATTAAAGATCATTTGGTTCCAAACTTCCAGCCATAGACAAGAACAACTTCCACTAGTCCAGGTTGCTCAAAGCCCCATCCAACCTGATTTTGAATGCTTCCAAGGATGGAACATCCAATCTGTAAATTGTAAAACAATTCTCTGACATATCCTGTAATTTTGTTGGTATTTTCAGTGCCTCTATCTCAAATCAGTAGTAGAGGCACTTATTGGGAAAAAAGAATTACTGATTTTTCTGTGGATGAGCAATTAGGAGAAGATCCTGAAAAGTTTATAGGTATCCAGACGGTTCACTGGGTGACAGACACACAAGTATTTGGAAAAATGTGGAGCTAAATGAAATGCTCATGGACTGAATGAATGCAAGTCTCTTCAATAAACCCTAGCAGCAAGAGGAACTTATTTAGTTTGATATTTTGATATGTCCTGACCTTTACTCAAATTGGCTCATGTTCCTGTGTGCATACATCTGCAGGAGAAATGACTGATTGTTGATGCTGAACTGGTGGAAAGTTATTATTGCTTCTCTTTCTGCATACAGACCTCCCTAGACTGATTAGAAACTAAAGTTAAACTAGTTTTCTTCATCACAGCAATCTGGAAGCACAAGATGTAGAGAATTTCAGCTGGTTTTTAAGTGATTATTCCTGTTTAGTTGCAAAGATAATCAGATTAATGCCTTATATTCTTAATGGAAATCATGGATTTTAGTGAGCCTCTGTGATCTTCTCTGACAAAAATTTCCTTCTTGATATCTGGAGCTGTGTTTTATTTATTGTTTATCTGCCTGGCCTCAAGGTATTTTTTAGACTTATGTCTGGTAAAGAAAACCATCATCCATCAAATATCTAAGACAGTTTATTAAATTTACAATTTTGACTGACTACCACTTTGGAAAATTAAGCAGCATCTTAGTGCAACGGTACTAACTAGTAGTCAGAGACCTCTTTTTAATTAGCTTTAAGTATGACTTTTCATAGCATATTACTCTTGTAACCAAGGTCATTTAAACTGTAATTTCTTTAACATTATAAATCACAAGCATACATTTTAAAAGGAAAAACAAGCTAAATATATAATCAAAAGTAACATCCAGTGGTTACTGTTGGTTTCTTATCCATTAATTAAGGGAGGGCTTCCATCGAATTATAATATGAGTAAGTTTTTCTAGATGGTTCATTAAAGGCTGGATTTTATTACATATTACATGCTTTATGCTTTTCACACAAACTTATTATATTGCTCAGAGAAGGTGATCTTTTAAAGCACATTAGACTAATGTTCCTGAAACTCCATCTAATGTAAGTTTTATTGAATTGCTGTAACTAAAAAGGTCACCTAATGATTTGTTCAGATAATGGATTTAGTGAAAGGAAAACAAAATGAATGGGTTATTGTAGTAACTCTGACCTTGAGATACATTTATAGTTACTGAGATTTATGAATTTAGCTACAAATGAAGAAACTAAAGAGCATTTGTTATAGTAGTGCCATTTTTTAACAGTGGGTGTAATGCAAAACAAATTAGAATTGTATTTGTTCCACTCTTGTGAGGTATATTACATGCAGTAATAGCTAATACCCTGGAGCAGCTCAGCAACATGGTTTTCCTAAGGTCACTATAGAAACATGCGAAAAATTCACATCTCATAAAGTAGCTTCTTGTTCAGACAACTGGTCCTGACTTTCCCTCATTTGCTTTTGCTCTCTCCCTCTTTCTTTCTCTGTAAAAATGAAAGCAGTTGTACATCTTCACCAAGCACATGAACGGGGTAGATAAACAATCATAGCTAAAATTGTAAAGTACTCAGAATGCTACAGCAATGACACAGGAGAGTACTAAAAAAAAAAAAGGTGATTTGCTCTACTTTAGTGGGAAGTGGTTAAGTTGCTTAATTCTCCCATTGTCCATCATTCCAAAATATAGATTCCACAAATCAGTGCTGTCTCATGCATCTGGATAATGGCTCTCTAGCAAGCACCACCTGTGGAAGAACATGAAACACGGGGCACTGCTATTGTCAAAAGTAGCCACTGGGCTCTATTCATGGATACTGTGAATAATCAATTATTAAAATATAGGCTTCGCATTTCACATAAGTAAATGACCTTATTTTAAAAGGGTTTTTTCCCCCCTAAACCTGAATGGCATGATAGAGAGTACAGAAGGTTAAGAGAATCATTCCACTTATTCTGTGAGTAATGCTTGAGGAATCTCGCAAGAATTTTCCCCTAGGTGGCTTTTCTACAGGACCCTCTAATATCATCAGCTTTTGTTTTCCCAAGAGTGGAATTATAATGGAAAAGTTTTGAACGACTCTGGGGGAAAAATAATTCCCAAAAACTAGTAATAACTTTCTAACTGTTAAAAAGGAAAATATCAGCATTTCTGTAGTACCATTTTTATTGTGTTTGTGAAACCGGGGACAGGAGAGTTACTTACAGCCTTCACACTAAACTTTTGCTTCACTGGTAATGCAATGTACTCAAGAGGTATGAAAGGAAATATCAGATAGATGATGATGCTGCAGGTAGAATTGAAATCTAGTTGCAAATATTTAAAAGTGGCTGTCACAGGGTTCTAAAAGATAACATTGAAATAATTACGAAATTCTCTGTGTCTGAGCGGGTTTGAGTCAAAAATAAGGGCGCTCCTGGTATAATGACTTAGTTAAAAACAATTAACGGGTCTGCTGTAAACTTACTGGGTGAAATTGTGACATTTAGATGTCATGGTTTAATGGTCTCTTTCAATCTTAAAATTTATGAATGCTTTAGGACAGTAATTTATTGTTTGAATATTGAAAGACAAAATGTGAAAGAGGTACATTATTATTCCTGTGCATTGGTAAGGTAGGGGTTGTTTTCTGGGAGAACAGCTAATCAGAGATGTTGAATGTATTTCATAGCTTACTTTTTAACCACACAAAATTGGATTTAATGTTAAAATAGGAAGTATTTCTCTTTTTCCTCTTTTTTTTTTTGTTAAGAATTAATAACTAAAGATCTAGAGGTTATGAGGAGGCTTATCAATTACAGCAGCTAGAAATAAATCAACAGGTGAGTGTAGTTATGAAGCTACCAAAAGACTCTTTTAACTAATTTTTTCAAAATGCAACACTAAAGATTGACAAAAGCTGTCTGGCTTTCTCCTGGGTTTTGTAACTTCAACAGCTGTTTGGCAGATGGGTGATTGTAGTATAAATTCACGATACACCTGTGTTTTTCCTGATGAAAGCACTTGCTGTCTTGGCTTCTTGGATTATGTAAAGAGGGAACCATGCCATGAATCTCGCTGCAGGGTCAGGCTTTAGAGAATCTTAAGGGTAAGGCAATCCTTTAACACCTTAATTTCATTTCTACTTTAGATCTTTGCAGCCTGACAGTTCCTTTTGAACATCCAAATGGGATGCAGAACGAGGTTTGTTCCTGGTTGTGCCGGGGCAGATGTGATTTTCCTTTGGCAGTAAGCTTGGTCAGTGTTGCAATGTGGCACCTGTCCCCAGCTCACATTCTGGAAACAGCTGAGCCAAGGAAGCAGAGAGAGACACATGCCCTAATTTAAGAAAAATTAGCCCATGGTCTTCTCTGGGTGCTTGTGGTATCTGAGACAGCTTGTTTAAAGCAAGCTCATGTCTTCCTATGCTTCACTGGATCTGTAGTTCAAATGTGCCTCAGGCCTTCAGTTGCTCCCCTGCTCTTAGAAAACTGCCAAGTATTCAGGGTGAGATTTTTCTCTTCTGTCTTTAAACTGGTTTTGTACAGACATTTCAGAAAAACCACCCAGTTACCATAATGATAATGAAGAAGAGGACGATCAGACCATCAACAATAAAAAATCCTCTTACAGACAGAAAAGGGTGTGTATATGTATTGTGTGCTCAGGGGAAAATATCAAAAGGGACCAATTATTTTCTTTTTCTTACATAAAATAAGCAGGCTCCAAGATGCATAAGGCCTTACAAGGTCAGGCAAACTTGGGATCTTCAAGGCTCTGACGTGAGTTATCCACTCCTGGAAACAAGGACATTGCACACCCGGCACTGACAAGCCTGTGTGAAGAGCATAAAATATCAATTAGACATATATTCCAAAGCATCAGGAAAAAAAAAAAAAAAGCAAAAAAGAAACCAAAAAACACCAAAGTGATCAAGCAGCATATATATCTGCTTAAAAGTTTATAGAGCCATAAGAAGCAAGCTCTGGAAATTCCTAGGCTGGAGAATTAATCACAAAAATACTCCACTACATGAACCAGGTCTTACTGCTGAGCAAACGCTTTCATTTTAAGCTATTTGTAACTTTTTCTCGAACGCTTGCAAAAGAGGCAGGAAAATGGTGTAAAAAACACTTCCATTGGCAAGATAACATCTCTGCATCAAGGCACAAAACCAGATTTAGCGCATGGAAGCACTAAAACTCTAATGAAACAACCAGTAAAAGGACAGGAAATCAATGTCAAGCTGTATTTTAAGTATTTTCAAATGGTTTTGATAATGTCAGTTAACTTTTGCTGAAGAGGTTATCACAAAAACTGTAAAAGTGTCTTATGTGGGATAATAGTTGGTTACTGTGTTAAGGGCTTCAAAATAACTGACAGTGTTTCTGAGGATAACATAACCACCACATTTCTTTTTTTTCTTTTTTTTTTTTTCCTCGATAAAAAATAAGTAAATGTAATACAGTAGCAAGCTTTCGGCAATCTGCATCTATTTGCATCTGCTGCCTTACAGGAGGTGCAGCTCCTCTTCCAGGTTGGGAAATGTGGCAGAGAGATTCCAAATAAAAGTGGGAACAGATTTGTATAAGCACAAGGTGAGAAATGTCTATACAAGGATTAGGTAGTTGAGCTCTGAAAGTGCCTGTTTCTTGCCAGTGCCAGTGATGGAAGCTCAAGTGATTATCCCGAATGCAGGTGTCTTCTCTAAGGGCATCAGAAGCAAAGTGAGATAAATCCCCCTGTATGCATCATAGCACGGGGTAGAAGAGGCTTTAACATCTGCTCCCTGTCAGCTGGGGGCTGCTGCCACTCTGTTACCAGCTGCACTGGTAGGGGGACAGTGTCATCCCACTCACCAGTTCCATGAAGAAGGGCAAGGGAATGTCTGCTTGGAGATGCATGTCCACAAAAATTTGCATGTCAATAGCTTATGGCAAAGATATCAAGTGGGATTTGATCAGATATGATGTGATGATTTAAGACGATCTCAATTTCTGTGTATTTAGACTCTTGTTTTGTGCCTTGATAAGGTGCTGTTCCTTGACAGCAGGTCTCAGCATGTTCCTTTGCTTTTTTCTTCCACTCTGTTGTTTATGTAAGCTATTCCTTATGAGCTCATAGGAGATAAACAGAAGTAATTTCTTGCATCAAACTAGATATTTTATCATACTTCTTCTGGACAGCTGGTTCTCATTTTGTATTTCCTCATTCTTGCTGTAGTCTTCAAAATATACTGCGTTCAAAATATGCTATTCTTGTATTAGTAAGTGCAAATAATTTATTTTATATAATTTCCTTCTTTCAAACTTTTCTGGCTGGGAAGTTTCTAAACTGATGTTTGGATTTGAAAAACAAGACCTGCTGTTGAGTAAATGATTCACAGAAAAACTTCCAATATGATACAAAAGACAGAAAAAACCACTGTCTATGCCACATCATACACTCAATGTAGTATCTTGATTTGGTCGGATGCATCCTCACACTACGTAACTTTTACTTATAAATGCAGATTTGAGGGAAGTGTTCAAGACCAGGCTGGATGGGGCTTTGAGCAACCTGGCCTAGTGGAAGGTGTCCCTGCCCATGGCAGGGGGGTTGGAATTAGATGATCTTTAAGGTCCCTTCCAACCCAAACCCTTCTATGATTGTACGCATCTGTGAATGCCAATGAATCTCAAATGCTACTATGGTTATTGCCAGCACATGGATCTCAGGCACTTAAAAATTCAAAAAAGGTTTTGTGGTACTCAGGTGTAGTTTTGTCAAAACAAGTATATGTGTTACCTACATGGGTGTGACAGAATTTTGGAAGAATGTTCCTATAGTTCTACTGCCCTCTCCTGAGGGCCGCTGGGTGGTGGCTGTGAATCCCAATGCCCTGTGAAGCAGGCTGGTGTCATGGGACTGAGGTCATGCATGAGAAGCCGGATTTAATCTGCGAGTTTTTGTTCTGTATCTTTGGAAAGCAATTAAAAATTTTAGCAAAATTCGGAGCTGGAAACCATTTCCCCCCTGTGAAATTTAAGGTTTTTGTTAAACAGTTTGTTATCATTCCTAATTATCTAGTAATGGCTGACCATTACTCATGTGTGTCAAAAGTAATATGCAGAAATCCTCCTGTTACTCATTATGCATTGATACATTTACATTTTAGTTTTACATATGTGTGCTTCTATAGCATTGAAAGCCTACAATAGGCTTACATCAGAATCATTGACTGTCTGATTAGTACTAATTACTTATTCTGTTCAGCAGAGATGATTAATCAGTCTTAATCGAAATAACTATTGTAGTGGAATGTCCATGTCCCTTGCTGACAAACGGACCAAGACTTTTTCCCTTTTCCTGCATCGTTTTATGAGCATATCTATTGCACTGTCCTTATAAAAACGCCTGCAATTTATTTTCATCTAGACACTTAATGCTCCCTTGCAAACACATGGTAGAACACGGAAGAAAAGTGAGATCTGTGTATTTTGAGATAGAATCAATCATGTTATATTAACCATACAAATGTTAGGGGTCTTGTCTAAGCTAATCATGAGGCCAGCTAAGTGAGACAGGATTGCTCAGACAGTCCTTCATTTACCTTAATTGTCTGTTTTAGGATTGAATGAATCTGGAATTGGTTGTCTCTCTCCATCACTTATAGAAAGAAATTAGAAGCCTAATTTAGACTAAGAGCCTAAGTTTTCTGTGACTAAATGTAGATAAAATGAATCTCCGTCCTGTGGTCTTCAATTGCACATGGATACTCTCTCGATTACATAGTTCAAAAAGTGAATGATTACTTAGAGCTTTCCCGTCATCACCAAAATTACTTAGAATTTCAGAATAAACAGATGAACAGATCTTCTATTCTTACATCCGCATAGAAGACTGGAGAAGTGACATGAGGTCATCAACAGTTGGTTTATGCAGAAGAAAAAATTAAAGCCAGTGCAAAAATAATTGCAATTCCTTATCCCTGTTTGTCTGTGAACTGGCTGAGGCTCAGCTAGTGTAATTCAGGATTTTCATAGTATATATGCACAAGGAGACTGATCCAAGGTTGTATCAGCAAACTGAAATACAGTATATCCTAACTCCTCCCCCCCCCCAATTTCTTAATGAAAATGTTTCTTATGTATGGCTAATTAACTTATGCTGTGGTGCTGGTGTGACAATGACACATTTTTTGAAGCAGAGCTAGTACCAGGGCATGACTGACACATCATTTGGGGTTGTTGCTGTACTCCTGCCTTTTCAACAGACTCTTGAAGGTGGCAGATGCTTCTAAAATGTCCTTTGTGACTTGTTATACTAAGTGTGGTCACTCCTGCCAGCTGGGTGTTTCCTCATCATTGCAATGGGTCAAATGCAACTTTCTCTATTTTCACCTTCTTCATAACACATTTTTAATGCAGCTGCTATTTTATCAAAGCAATTTGTGTGTCATCATTATGTCAATTAAAACTTCTGTGGCTTTAACATGGACTGTTTTAGTAATTGTTAATTTAGGGGGAGAACATGTTTTCCATCATTCTTGGTGAAACATCAGTAATTATTCTTGCAGAAGGATGTAAAAAATGTGACAATTTTTTTTTTTGATATCTCAGTAAAGCTTATATGTATGAATAGACAGGATACAAATCACAATTATCGGCTAAATGTGAGAATAAAGAATACAATACAGAAGCAAAAGAAAAGGTGAAATTCTGGGAATTCACACCTTCTTTTCTCTGAGTTACATTTAATTATAAAAACAATCAAGAGGTACTTCATAAAACATCCTTTCCATGAGCTTACTGGATACTCACCTAAACAGACTCTTCACAATCTGACAGTGGAAGCTAATTTGCCACTCAAAAGAATTTTTACATTTTTTTTTTTTGGCCTCAATTATGTTCATAATAGTTTAAAAGAGCCAGAGGCAGAAAATATTGTTTGGACATTTAGGCCATTTCTTGGGTAACAACACTGCTCCATAAAACCTTATATGGCTTTTTTTCTGCCCTGTTTTTGAATACTCCACGCCTTTTGGGAAATATATCACGACATAAACCAGCTGGCATAGAGTCATAGAATCATTTGGGTTCAAAAAGACCTTCAAGATACAGTCCAACCTTTAGCTGATTACCACCATGCTCTCTAAAACATATCACAAAGTACCACATCCACTCCTTTTATGAGTATTTCCAGGGATGGTGACTCCACTCCTTCCTTGGGCAGCCTATTCCAATGCTTGACAACTCTTTTCAGTGAAGAAATTTTCCCTTATATCCAACCTGAACCTACCCTGGTGCAACCTGGGACAATTTCCCCTTGTCCTCTCCTTGGGAGAAGAGGCCAGCCCCCATCTTGACACAACCACCTTTCAGGAAGTTGTAGAGGGCAATAAATTCATCAAAACCGTTTATTTTTCTTAATTTTTGTGTACATTGGTTGAATCTTTTCTGCCTTTTGTGTCTCCATTGGCAGCTGTTCAGTTGTATTTGATGGTTCTTCCCTCTGTTTGATGCTATTCCTACCCCATTATTTTCAGTGTGTGGTTAGCCATGCTGAAAATAAGTAACAGTTTTCATTGTAAATAGCTGTGTAGTGGAGTTAAATATTGAGAGAATTGCTTGGTGTGAGTTGCAGAAAAATTCAGACTAATAATGACACACATCCACAACCAACTCTTGAGCAGATGCAGCTTCAGAGCAGGTTTTGAAATCAAAACATAATGGATAGCAGGAATAAACCAAACAGAAACATATCAAACTCCTCAGACTGATGTCCTTAAATTTTCTGTGTCTGATCCTGATAAGAATAAGCGATCACTATTAATAATAAATTAAAATGTATTTCTAAGGTTGATAAGGAGCCAGAGAAAACCAAATTGTTTACATGGATTTGTTATGTTTATCTGTTTTTTATGTCTGTTCTTTTCTCTGTTTTTATGATGTGATCAGCTTGTGTGAAGCAAAGAATCTGTAAAAAGCTTGAAAACAGTTTAAGTAGATATTTATTTGACATTCTTTTCCCACAGAGCCTCCTACTAGAAATGCAATCTAATTCATTAAAGTTCTGAACCACAGAAGCATAAAACGATGTTGGAATAAAATCCCATAATACTTACCAGTGTTTGTGAATGACTAATGCTGTTAGGAATACTTCCTGTCATTATCTACTTGTGAAGGAGACTGAGTGAGATTTCTTCAGATAAAGCATTAAGCCCCTCTACACAGACTACAGGTCTGATGCAGTGAGCGGTATTAAAGGAAAAAAGAGTTGAGATTACATTCTGTGGAGTGCCATTTTTTACTGTTGTCACTATTTAAAGCATCATAATGGCTTTAGTGACAGTTTCTTAAACTGCTGTATATTGAACATTTCATCTTCTCATATAAAAGCCTTTATACTCTGAAATAATGGGTTTGAAGAAGCTTATTTGTCCATTGTGTTTACAAATAATTGGCATTTTAGTCCAATAACATTTAGCGTCTTCACTGCCCTCATTAAATTTGTTTCAGTTAATTTAAATATTTCAGAGCAGCTTAAAGCCATGTTGAATTTAACTGTAATTTCTTGTCTGACACATCAATTTTGGTGAAGCTGATCAGTTTTTGATAAAAAAATCCTCTGAAAAACCAGAGAAATAGCTTGATTCAGTCTTCAGTTTGAGCACTGCTAATGGACTAATGCCCACCAAGTTAATGAAATCTTATTTTAATAATTATTATAATTAATTTCCTTATAAAGAGAATTACCAGACTCTCCACAGCTTTGTGGGGACTTGGATGATGCCTATAGGGGCATGAAGGGAGAATAGACTCAGTACCTTTGCACATATCCTATAGGCTAGGAATGTCCTACTCAGTTGCCATAAATAGTTATTTTTTTATTGGTCAGAATTGAATTCTAACCAAATATGTCATATTTCAGAAAAGAGATAAACATCTTGATTTCATGTTTTCTTAGCACTGAATATATTAAAAAAATACTAAAAAATATATATTTTTTAGTATATTCTGCCTAATTTATGGCAAAATTCTATCTACAATAAAATATTTCTTTCCTAAAGAACGTCCAGTTTAGATATTGTTTACTATTCTCAAAACCAGGACTTGTGTCCTCAACTGTTAAAGCCACTCTTTTATAAACTTTTGTAACAGTTTGTAACAGTGACTTTTATTCCACAAGAACAAGACCATAGAAGTCTTAACTGTGTTTAATATCTTTTTGTTCAATTTGCCTAATAAATAAAAGCTAGAGAGTAGAAATTGGTTCAAGATATCTGACTTGCACCACCTGTTGTGTGATTTTAGGAAATTAGCCAATTGTCATGATAAAATCTCATAGAAATATAAGAAATTGAATTTTCTGTAGTTTTATAATAGTTACAAAATTCCAGCTTATATACCATAAAGGCACCTACAGATAATATAAGACTACAAAACCATGAATTTCTGCACTAACACTTGCCCTGAGATGCACTTCTGCTGTAAATCTGTGTCATCATAGAGGACTTGAGAAGATGCAGGGATGTGTTGGAGGTGACTCCAATGACCTGAGGCACCTCATTCACTGACACCCTTCTCTGACTCCCACCTTGCTGTATAAAGCAACTGAGACAAATCTTTTTGCTTTCTGTTTCCCCCAGGCCCCAATTGCTGTTAAGGCTGGCATGAAAATATTACTGACAGATCGGTAAGTCCTTTGGTTTTAAGTTATGATAGTTTAATATTTTCAACTTGGTTTGTTCGTATGTTTGTTTTTCTTGGATTGTTCTTTTAAGACCATCATAACACGCAGTTTAATTCAAGCATTGATTTGATTCATTGTACTACAGGCAGAACACCCAACTAGGGTTTTAAAAGCAAATCTTTGCCATTGCAAATGGGTGTTCATATTGAAGGAGGGTGTTTTAACTTTTACCATTTTCTTTTGAAACATAACTTGGTTTTAAGTCAATTGAACAAGTCTCTGAACGTGTTGGAGATGAAGCAACAACTTCTCTCAGTGGTGCAGTTCATCCGTCATTCCTAAAACTCCAACTCTGTTGTGGCAGAAATATATGTGATTTCAATGGTATGGTACATACACAGAATTTCAAATCTGATGTTTTAGAGAAGTTGTCAAGGTATCAGGGTATTTTTCAGGATCGGGTTCTTTTCCATCCCAGTCAAAGGAAAGCCTCCTATCAACTTCCGTGGTGGCTGGGTCATTCTGTTTTAAAGTTGACACAAGAAAGTTCCTGAGTGTTAATGTATTAATTTATTATACAAAAACTATTCTTATTATCTCTAATAAAATTTTTTCAACTGGAGTTAGCACTGAGGGCTTTAGCCATTTATCTCCATATGGTTTTTACTGTTTTGTTTTATGTTGATGTAATGAGAAATAAAGAACATAAATTGGTATTTTATTATTTGAGAGGAACAACCTTTATAACACTTAGCTAATAACATAGCTAATAATAAATGAGACTCCACAAATATATGAACCAAGTTATTTCTGCAGGTTAATATAGAATACAGTATGTTACCATTCCATGGTACAAAACTAGTTATTTTAAGCTGCTCTTGTGCCTATAACTTGAGGTATCCACCATTTCAAGGCATTAATTAAAAAAATTAAACATGCTTTATAAGGAGAAACCATTAAATCAGCTTGCCTGATGGATACTCGATGATAAAATACTTGCATTGAATAGCATGTGAATTTAATTAAATGTGGCTTTGTTGTGAAAAATGTACTCACTAGTAAGTGGATATTATAGAAAGGAAATAGACACAACACGTTTTACAAAAAAACTTGGATCTAGTTCTATGAAATTGCCACAATTGGGGAGCATTTTTATTTGAAACTTTTATTGGTTTTTTGAGCATTTTAGAGCTCTTTTAGTAGTGAAATGATTGGTGAAGCAAGTCAACCATGTCAATGGAATAAAATTATATACAAGTTAAAAAATAAAGTGAAAAGGAATGTAACACAGACACCTCTACTAATGCACACGTAAATGTCATGAGGAAGATGCTCATTTTATCATCTTTTTCCATTAAGTTTTGCATCTCTACAAAAGAAGATTGCAATCTTAAATTCATCTTGAGGAAAGATTATGTTTATATGAAAATACTAAATGATAAAAAGAATGAGTCCTCCCCATGTATTTTTATGTGTTGTCTTTCTGTTTTTCTCAAAGTAATCGCTATGATTGAGCTTTATCACATAGCTGAATTGAATTTTTTGTCTTACACTGTGTACAGACCTGGAGCTGGCAAGCATTTTCCCTTGTGGCAGCCCCAGGTTAGCAGAATCCTCTTTTCTATGCTGAGGAGGCAGCTGTAGGAAATGTCACAGTTCATTTTGGGGAAATCACACCTCTGACCAGAAATCAAATCAAGCAGCGAATAATATAGTGCTATTGGCTTGTTCTCTGCCTCTCCAGACTATGCTGTGTTCACCTTCACTTTATAGGCGGGTACTGAGTCCCAGTGCAGCTGTGGTACCTGTGTATGAGGAACCTGGAAAACAACTTACAAAAGACTTTAGGGAGGAACAGAAAACATTGCCTGAATAAGAATCAGAATAAAAAAGTTCCTTTGAAAAAAGTGATGTTTCTGTAAGAACATTATGCCTTAATCTTGTTGAAAAACATTCAGGACCTGATTAAGAAGGTGTCCAAAACTAGATGCCACAGATCATCTCCCCTACCATTGTTTTCATCCAGCATAATTTAGAGAAATCCGTGGCAGAGCATCATCCCAGTTCTACAACCTCTCGTTGCTGAACTAGATTTTATGATCCATTTGTGTAACTAAACTAGAAAGGGCCTAGACTGTGTCATACACTTTGTCAGGCATTGTGTGCTTCCAACAAATGCCCACCATGGTCTGAAGAATATCATAAACCACAGGCTACTCTGATCTGGAAGCATGGTTGAAATTATCCTATTTTACCACAGAAAATAATTCAGCTGCATGGAGAAGTGTGCTGTGCAGTTTGGTCTCAGGAGTGACAAGTGGCCATTGATCCATTGCTTTAACTGATGGAGATGTAGCCATAGGTATGGACTTAGATAAAGGGTCAGAACCTGATTCTAGCCCTAGTTGTGTCAAACATTTCTGTTATAGCTCTGCTTAAATAGTTTTAATGGTATAATTTTGATAAATAATATTGTAGGGCTCTGCCAATAGTTTTGGTGAAATTAGGTAACCATTTCAGATTTTATCACGTTACTTTTTGTAGAGTTGCTTCATGCTACTGCTCATGTCAGTTCTTGAAGCAGAAAAAGGCTATTCCATATGATAAGCCTGGATTCATTTAGACTAACATGGAAATCCTAAGTGAGGAGTAAGCTCTTTTCTTTGCTAGTTTTAGCTGCTTAGTTTAACCTAGTGAAAAAACATCTCCATAGGACAATTCATTCTACCTCTGACATGAACTAATCACTGAGTTTTCCCTCCCTCTTCACTGGCTGTCAGTTAAATAGGATGATTCTGAACACTTCAACTAGAACTGCTCCTAAACCTGACATGGTGATCTGCTGCTTTTAAGCACATCAGTATATTCATAAACACTTTCCATTTCTCAGTTTCTATTTGAACATTATTGGCTTTGTACACCTTTTTAAAGGCACTCCTAAGTTCATGTTGGAACAGAAACTTGTGCATTGTCTCAAAATGGATTGACTTTCAATAATTATACTTATTTCCTCATTTTGTGTAAAGGGTCAGTGACTATTTTATTCAGATAACTCAACATCTGAAAAGCAATTTTTAACATCATACTATAGTAATTCATCATATGCCATGTGAAAAAAGGAAAATGAAAGTTTTTGAAACATTACTGATATAATCTCAGCATAAAATATTAGAAAATATTTGCATATCAAGAAAACACTAAAATTTGCAACAGTTTTTACTGGGAGACCTAGGACTTTTAAAGCCTTCTCTGACATTTTTCAGAAAGAAGGGGAATTACTTTTGCAATCATGGGGAGTCCTAGTTTTCCTGTATTAACCTTGGACCAGCCAAGTCCAGTATTCTGTCTGTTTATAAATTATTTTATCCACTAAAGTATATTCTACATCTCCATCTCTGATTAACATTGGCAAATCTTTTGTTAAGTTTTTGTCCCTTTGGTGAAAGGCTTGAGCAGTTATCATTGCTAACAAGTCAAAATCATAACATTTTAGTGTAGATAATTCCCAAATGAGTAAACAGGAACTCAGGTAGCCAATTAAAAAAAATCAGGTGGGAAGAAACTTCTGGAGATCATCTGTTTCAAAGCTGTACTTAGCTCAGACTATCTTCAAGGACAAGTTTGGTTGCTCAAATACTTTGTTTAGGTGAGTTTTGGTTATCTTCCGGGATGGAGACACTACAAACAACCTGGGCAACCTTTTCCAGTGTTTCATCACTCTCACTATGATTTATTTTTTCCTCATAGTTAATTGAAATATCTGTGGTTCACCTTGTCAATACTGCCTATTCCTCTTCCACTGTACATCTTCAGGTAGACTCTGACTCCACTTTCTTTATAAACACAGTGAATTCTACTCCCATTCTCTATAACATAGATATCAAAATAGTTATCACAACCAGCTTTGAAATACTTTTGCCAGGAAAATGTGCTAATTCTTAAAATAAGATATACATGGAGATATTTTATTTATAAATGGAATGAAGTGATTTTCTGATACATCTGCAAGCACCTGTGAACAGGCATTATAGGTGATAAAACTAGATGAGGGATGATAATCATACATTAATTTAACCTGACAAAAAAAGCAACATTAGAGAATTATCAAGTTAATATTATGACACACAACTTTCTGATTCTCAAGATGACTTTATAAAACAGCTGTTGACCCCACACAGTGCATTCAGGAAGGAAAATATAATAAATCAGTAAGCAACTCAGAAGAGACAGATTCAGTGCTCTGTGTGCATTTGTAAATCTATGTTAGTGGTGGAAATAGATTTTATATCCTGCTTCTTTGTTGCATCTACAAACACCAGTGCAAAAAGAGAAGTTGTTAGCAGTGTCTGACCTAAAAAAGTGTGACTGATGAATGCTGAGTCTTATTCATGAAAAGCAGCAGCAAATGAGTCTATTGATCAATATATATGAAATAGTGTTTACAGTGCAGAGTGGAATAATATATTTTGTAAAAGAGACAATACCAGCTTTATCTGGTGCACTTATTGCACTAATTTTAAAGAAGCAAGGATAGTTGATGTGTAAACTCCATTTGGATAATATGATGGTCTACTAAAATTCCCCATTGTTTTTGGCGCAGAACTCTTTGAGATAGTGTCTCTGTTCCAGCTTGCTAGGACTGAAGTCATGACAAGGTCCCAAGATAGGTCCTTTGCACCTCAGTTTGACATGGTAGATGAATATGACATTTGAGGTAAATACTACTGAAATCTAAATCGTGATTTCTCTGCCTTTCTCTAGCTAACTTGAAAAACTCTGGGTTTTGAAAGATAACTTTGATCTTTCTAACTGTTGTGACATCTGAAAAGTTCTCTGGCTGAATATCAGTTTGAGTGATTAAGATTTGCTCAGAATCCATTGTCATTTGAAAAAAGTTAAGTGCAATGTGTGTTTTAAAAATGCCTTTCTTTTCTGTAAATAATTCAAAATGTAAATATAAATAATATTTATGAATTTAGGATCTAGTCCAGTAACATTCTATGAAACAGCTAAGTAAACTCTCCTGTTTGCTACATACGTGTTTAATTTGAAATGGGAATTTAACATGCTGAGAAGACTATTCAGAGAACATTAAAATTCAAGCTGCAGTTCTGTATTCAGAGCTTTACATATACACTGAGGTCCAGAAAAACTACACAGTATTTGTCTAATCTCTTCTGAAGTTGATCAATACATCCAAATTGCCAAGATAAGACAACCCTTTGCAAGAAAGGTATTCTTATGCTTGGAAATCCCGGTTGTTCCTTGGGGTGGTTTTTTTGTGGTAAGTTGTTTTTGTATGAAAGTTTATCTTTTTTTTTCCCCCTCAGCAGATTGCTTAGGAAACCTAAATTACGAGTCTAGAATATCATATTACAGAAATCCTACTTGAATGTAGGGTCTTAGTATCTCATTAAGTAATAAGTTCTCCAGAGGAGACAACCAGTGGGAACTCAAAGACTAAATTACTTGCCTGAGATGAATAGGATAGAGACTAGAAGATACTCAAAACTCCCGAGTCCTAGTCCCAGCTACTGCTGCCTTTCATGCTGTTTCAGTTGCACAACCAGGACTCTTCATGACTTATGGCTTTAATACATTTGGGAAAGATTTGTAAAACAGGCAACAGAATTAAGGACAACCATGAACTGAAAAGTAAACCATTTATTATGGATGGCTTTTGGACATCCAGCAGGAGGTAGGCTTCCACACAACAAGGTTTTAAATAAAACTCAAAATCACCTGCAAGTCACCATTATTCATACACTGTTAATGAGTATAATTTATGGTAAGGCACAATGACACAGCAAGAGGCATGTTGCCTAAGGCAGCAATGAGCCTTGAGAAGCCCGAGTAACAAGGTAATTGTGGTGCAGCTCATAAGGTGTTTATAACAAATCCTAATCTGCTATGATTGTCCTGTGTTATGAAAGAACAAAGCTACATTGAAATGATTGACCCACAAGCCAATTATTAGGTTTGTGTGGTTTTTTTTTCACAATATTCTGTCTGTAACTTCTTTCATGTCTGTTTAAAAGAGCCACGAGAACGTATTCCCAGCAATAATCAGTTATATTTTATCTGAGCTTAAAATTGTTTGGTACCTAATGTTACACCTCTAACATGGAAATAAATCTAGGAAAGAGGTTTTTTTCCTGGTGGCTTTTTTTTCAGTCTTCCTTTGTGGTCTTTCTCCATCCTGTGAGTTTCGATTTAGAACAGATCTGTGAATAACATCCATGCTTTAAAAGTAATTCAGAAATCCTGGTCCTTTGCTGGCCATGCACAAAAGGAGCTGTAATTGCAAAGTCCAGAATAAGCACTGCTCACCATCTAGGGACATAAAATCCCTCATAAACTATAGAAAATTTACTAGTAGCTGGAGAAAAACATACCGTACTCTAATCCATTTTTAGGAACTCCAGATACAGGTAACCACACTACTTCATGGTCAAACCTGAATTCAAACAAGGTTGCTTAGAAAGAATCTTGAAAGTCTCTGAGGAGGGAGACAGGTCCAAAAACCTTGCTGAAAACGAAGTAGATGACAGCCAGTGCTCTCTCCTCAGTCAGAGATCCAGACATTTTTGTCATGGAAGGCAATCATTGGATCAACTCTGAGTTATTTTCACAAATCTATGCTGACTGCTCCTGATCACCTCCTCCTTCATTTACTCTGAAATGTGTTCCAGGACAGACCTCCATGGCTTTTCCAGGGACTGGGGTGAGGCTGAGCAGTTTGTGGTGCCTTGCGCTGTCTTTTCGGCCTCTCTTGAAGCTGGATGCAGCATTTGCCTGTGATTTTTTTGCAGAAAAAAGTAGAATCATAGAATCATGAAGGCTGGAAAAAGCCTTTAAGATTATCAAGTCCAACCATCCAACTAGTACCACCAACACGTTCACCATTAAACCATGTCCTCAATTTTCATATCCACACTTTTTTTTAACTGTTCCAGGAATGGAATTGCTACCACTTCCATGGGCAATCTGTTCCAATGTTTTACAACTCTATATCTGATTTTTTTTTTCCCTTATATCTATGAGTGAAATCTTCTGTCTCTCACAGGACAGCAAGGCTTCTGTCTCATGTTAACTTGGTTAAATAACATTTTAATTCTCTCACTCCCCAAAACTACTTTACTGAGGTAAAATAGCTCAAATTTTAATTTTCCAACTTCCACTGTCAAGAATGTTTTTGTTACACATTTTTCAAGCATAACTTCCCCCAAATAGGTATAATTGTTATTATTAAAGTGCTTCAACACAATGACCAGGTCACCTTTCAACCTTCTTTTAGTGAGTTGAATAAGCTACTAAGCTTGAAAGAAAAGACAAGAAGTTTGAACTAGATTTTTAAATGGCTCATTTACTGTTCTTTAGCCTATTTCCAATATCTTTCAACATGCATAATTTGTAAAATTATTTCAATTTATTCTTCAGCTATGATGACTTTGTAAGGATGGTATGAAAAGCATCCAAGATTATAATTGGTTTTAATCAAGAATTTTTACAGACACTAGCCAGATAAGAATAAAACTGTATCAATTTCACTCTTATATGCTACATTTGAAGTGATGAAGCATTTTCTGTAAGGTTTTGTATTCTTAATACCATATATTTGTATCTAGACAATCGGTAAGGGTCCCAGTAGAGATAAAAGGCCTAAAATACCTAGATGTAATAATGACCTCCTACTGACAAAGACCTGCTTGTCTAAACAGGAAAACCAGACAAAATAGTGGGGGTGGCGTGGGGGAAGAGAGAAATACCCATTTCTATCTTCATTTTTCATTGGGGACAAAAAAACCCACCACTGCCCAGAGTGACAATAATTAATACTACTAAGATCATGGAGGTAGTATCTCAAAATCCCCTTGCTAATGTCTTTGTGCAAAACCAATCTGTCCCTTTCACAGAAATCATAAAGTTAGAAATGTAAAAAATAATCTGTGTGCATTCAGAGGTACTTTAATGCAAAAGGGAATAAAACCCCAACCCGGTCAGTGCTCATTCTGTGTATTTGTAACACTTTAAACAGACCCATATTGAAAATAGAAAATCTGCCTACTTACAGATAAAGGATTCATTACTGGGATTAAAACAGAAAAATCTCTTCACTGGTCATTTGCATCACTCCTCAGTCAAATTAATGATTTAAAGGATCTTTCTGGAAGAAAATTTAATGCAAGATTTTTATCAGAGGTAAAAGGCAGCACTTTAGCAATTCCAGACTGGTGACAGAGGACTGATTTATCTCATATTACTGTTACATGATGAAGGGATTAATAATAATAATAATAATACTATAATGCAACAAGACAAGCATAAGCTATAAATAACAAAAACATTATGTTCCAATGAGCTGGGAACATAGAAGGGGTTATTCAATAGATAATAGTGAAATACTGTATCTCAATATAGAAGATTTGAGGGCAGAACCTCGGAGACAGAAATGATTGATTGTAAGGAAATAAAGGCCAGGAGGATCGTTATACTTTCTTTTTGATAAAACAGTATAAACTGTTCATTTGTTAAAGAGACTAGAAGAACAATTTTACATTGCTAAAAGATGTTTGTGGGAAAATTAAAAAAAATCTCTATGAGAACTGTCTCTCATAGTTGAGTGTATGTTATCTCAGTCAATCATTTTTAATGCTATTCCATAGCCCTTGCAAGAGGAAATCAGCATGTGGTTTCTCTTAGAAGCTCTTGGGAACTTTGTCAGGGACTCATCTCAACAGAAGATTAAACCCATTTGCTATAACACTTAAATTATCATGGAATATTACTTAGTCCTTCATTGTGCTTATGCTAGATTAGAAACAAAATCAATACTCCTTCCTCTTAACCACTTCCTCTATATAAAAAGCCAAGTTGTGTGATATCGTCAGAAATACAAGGTGGAAATCCAGAGCCCAGCTAAGCTGATAGAACATGTTGACTGTCATGGTGCTCAGATCTCATTCTGAACAGTTCCAGAGGCTACATGTAATACAAGGCCTGGTTGCAGACAGATATTACATGTCTCACTAATTACTTACAATGAAATACATGAGCAGATTTTGTGTTTCACCATTGCACAAGGTGAGTGGTGATGAACCACTGCAAAAGCCTGCTGGGAAAGACTAATGCTCTTTGCAGCATCTGTGAAATTGGAGTTAACTTTGACCACTACATTTCTGTAAGAACACAGAAACAAACAGAAACCTAAGAAACTTTGGTGGGGAGATCTTTGAGACCAAGACTGTGTTAGAGCATCCCATTTCAAGAGAATAGTAGTATGTAATATTTCAGCTAAATGCAAAGCAGGCTGTGACAATATGTCATAGCATATCTCGTGTGTCAATTGTTTTCTCCTTTGGGAAGTAGGGCAAAAAAGGAAATGTTTTGTGTGCCATCTGTTTAACGTGATCCTACGCTTGTTCATATATCAACCATATGACCAGTGCATGTGTGTGCCAGAAGAGATCACTCTTTTCCAATGTTTGTTTGACTGTGTTTTAAAAAGAAGTCTCCCCAGCCTTCCTTTAGTGAAGAAGTTTCTTGAAATAAATGGCATACCTCTAGATTTTATGTCCATTTATTGGGCCCCTGAATTTGTGCCTCTAAATACTTATAAGTAAGGCAATCTTCTTCCATTGGAATGTGTTTCACCTTGCTAAACTAACAACTGAAATATGATTAATCACTTTTCCCTCAGGGTCATTTATTACGAATGGCTCATGTAGTTACTACATAGAGCATCCTTCTAGGGTGGTGTGATAAAGTGAAGGCTTTTACAAATTGGATTCTTGCTTGGCTGGTGCCTATTCCTATTACCTGTGTGAAACTGCATGGCTGACTCTTGCAGACTAATATTTTGAGAAACTGTTCTAGTATCTCAAAAAAACCCCTACCAATAACCAAAACCCACC
>VWZT01011752.1:2905041-2946175 GCA_013397055.1 Pachycephala philippinensis
GGGGGGGAAGCAAAACACTCCAAAATTCTCAGCAACCAAAAGTTTCTGTATTATCAGACAGTCTCAAAACAACCCCCCTATCCATTACAGTTTATATTTGCAAAATGTAAGATGATATAAACAAGGAATTGATGCAATGTAGTATCTGTAAAAGTTTTGGTTTTTGGAGTGCTGCTTAAAAACACTTTCCAATACAGAACACTTTAATGTGAAGCATGATTGTCAAAGGAAAATATTTTTCTTTATGGGCAAACAAGGAGACAAAATTACACCTCTGTCCCTAAGACATCACAATAGACAAGAAATAGGCATGCCTGCAAAACCAGTCTGTTTAAACCAAGTTCAAATTTCTTCTGACTTCTAAGAAGTTGTCTTTGCATCCGATGGATGTGATGTGTTCTTTGTGATAAGACAAACCTTGAGAATCACTACATTAAACATCTGTATTTCTCTGTATATTTTTTTCTTGCAACCCCTTTTTGCTTTTGAATCATTATCCTCTCAAATTTTATTTTTGTTGTTGGAATAAATTTTCTCAGCCATAAAACCCCTGTATGTTTTATTCAAATGTGCTGAAGGAGACTTCCACAGAACCAACTGGGAGTAGTGTGCCAGGCTGTACTGTAGCAAACTGGTAAAATGAAAACTTTCGGGAAAGCTTTTTTCTAAATAGTCTCTCCATGGTCACATTGCTGTTAACTGTTTGAAATGCTTCCTCAGGACATCACAATCTTTGTTTTTGAACAAAAAAAAAAAAAAAAAAAAAACCCCCAAAGATTAAACTAAAACACAAATTCCTGTGCCTGTGGCCTTCATTCTGAAGTAAATCAGTTTTTGACTGAGTGGAAAGAAAGTAAAATCAATGTTGGGGGAAAAAGTGTGAAAAATATTACAACTATGCCTCTAAGAACCACTTATATTTGTACTCCCCCCAAAACATTTTCCTATAAACAAATTAGTTTCTCCTATTTTAACTCTAAATCTGAAATCTTATATTGTATTAACTGGAGTAAATTAAAAGCATAATACAAGTCCTTTCAGTTTGTAATGACCTTATGTTGACTTTATTTACATTTCTTAAAAAACGTCCTTATAACAGCACTTAAAGCTCTTTAGTAAGAGCAAACAGAATCATTCATGCCCCTAATGTTGTTAAAATAGAGCAAAGGTACATGGCAAATGTCACATCACATCATATTGTGTGTTTAAAAACCTGATTTCTTCTCTTCCTTTGAAATGGAATGTCCTATTACGATGGATTCTCAGGCATGCTCAGCTGAAGGCACTTTAAATAATTGTGAGGAGCTGACTTGCTGTGAGCAGCAGTGGTGCAAATGTAGGCTTATGTTGAATTAGCACAAAGGCAAAGCCAGTGTGTGCAGAGCAGTGGTACCTCTAATAATTACCCGATGTAACGGGAAATAGGTACACTCTAAAAGTGTTTGTAGTGAAACTCAGAAATATGTAAAAAGTTTACTCAACATGAAAATAAGAAGGATTAAAAAATATCCCACTGATTTCAGATCCCAGTAGAAGTCTAAAATAGATGAGGCTTCCCCTCAACACAGATTTTCATTTTTTCCCAAGAACCCACATCAAACACATTGCAGAATGCAGGCTTCCAAGACCCAGCATGAACTTAAGTAGGTTAGTTAGGGTTGCTTTGCAATGCAAAATCTAAATTCCTCCTGGGTATTTGGCATCTTTTCTTGCAAAAAGGATCTTTTCAGTTAGAAATCTCTAAATAAATCACCGTCCCTTGAAAATTCTTCTGCATGAATATCTTTGTAGTTAGTTTACCACCCCTACTTTTACAGCCTGCTT
Source organism: Pachycephala philippinensis (assembly GCA_013397055.1). Taxonomy (NCBI): domain Eukaryota; kingdom Metazoa; phylum Chordata; class Aves; order Passeriformes; genus Pachycephala; species Pachycephala philippinensis. The sequence goes on from VWZT01011752.1 coordinate 2,906,866, forward strand.
ACATCAGTATTCCTGCAAAAAAGTGTTAAGTGAGGTCCAAAATGAATGAATTTTCTCTGATTTTTATAATTCCTTGGGATAGATATTGGAACATGTCATTTATGAAAATAGGTCATTAGTGAAGAAATGAACCTGTGCCAAAAAGTGGATGCAGTGCCTACATGTGGTGTCACAAGTACAAATTCTAGGGGGATAATTCTTTCCCTGGATGTTCTGGATCTGCTCCTGCTCTTCAAACCCAGGATGCTGCTGTTCTTCTTTGCTGGCTCATGCCCCAAGACTTTTCTGTAGAATTCTTACATAGTCAATCCTCAAACGCTAATATTTGGGAATGAGGGGTTTTCAGTTCTCCCACATGCAGGACTTTGCATTTGTCAAGATCATATGGGAATGGTCAAAGTTCTTCTGTAAGTAGTAAAGTTTTTCCTTTATCGACTTAAATTTGTATTTTTCCATAGTTAAATCTATCCAAGCAGAACGTACAGTGCAGCTTTACCCCATTGTTCCTAATTATTAGGTTTTTAAGTAGAAGACATGAGAAGCAAGAAAATGTAGAACAAAATAAACAACACTTCATGGCAGAAAGGAATGAAAATATTAGAGGAGAAATAAAGCAGTAATACAATAGACTCTTGTGAGAAGATTCTTGGAGTGTCAGATTTCTGGAAATCAACACTGTATATATCCACATATATGTGAGGATTATTCATTGGTGATTTCATTGTTGCAATAGTGCCCAGGATCTTTTTAGAATTATGCTTATTTAATTCTTGTGAAACCTGAGTAGCCTGAAGAATTTTTATTTAATAGAAAGTCTTGTTTTATAAGATATATTCCAAAGATGCCATATTTTATGTAATAACAGATACATTTTATAAACTGCTTGGGTGAGCTGTATTAAAAAAATCATTCATCCTGCATTAAGTACCAGAGGTTCCATCAAGGTGTCCCTCAGACATGTCTTTACTGCCAGCTCTGCCTGGAGTATGGAAGCAAAAAAACCAATCAAACCTAAAAACTGAGCAAAACAAAAATCAAGAATCTAGCTGGACTACTCTAGATTTCCTTTTTATAGCATTATAGGCATATTGTACATTCAGAGTAGGAAAAGGCCCTATGAACAAATACTGAACATTTGACTTCATGGATGTGACTGGAAAATTTCAGTTGCCTGTTTTGATGAAGTCCATTAGTCATTTTTATTGTGATTCTGCAAGCACACATGCAAATAAGGCAAGGTTTCTGGAACACTTACAGAAACTTCACACAAAAGTTCAAATACAGTTGATGCAAGCAGAACTGTAAGTAAAAGTCAGAAAATGTGTTTAAGAAAAGATCTTTTCCCAAAGTGCTTTCAGAAATTAGACACTTTTGTTTAACTTTGGTCAGTCTGTATCCCTTCTTTTTTTCCTCCTAAGTCTCCCAGCAGGAGTTCCTTTAGATTCAATTTTTTGTCATCTGTGCAAACACCACAGAATGTGATACTTGAACACCTCCTCATTCCTGGAAGTGTTCAAGGCCAGGTTGGACAGCTCTTTGAGCAAGCTGGAATAGCGGAAGGAATCCCTGCCCGTGTCAGGGGGGTTGAGACTGGCTTAGATTTAAGCTTCCTTCCAACCCAAACCATTCTATTGTTCTGTGATTCTCTGATCAGATATATTAAACAGCTTACATGAAGAAAAAATGGGACAAAGCAAATTAACTGGACAACAATGTGCCAGCTAATTCAGAGACTGGCTCCTTCACTATCATTTGATGCTTTCATATGAATTCCTCACTTTACATCCTTTTCCTCTCCTGCTAGACATCCAACTTGATCTCCCTCTGATTCAATTCTCCATTTGTAAAATGAGTAGAATAATATTTCTCTATCTCTACAGGGTCTTGTGCAGCTAAATACAACCTTACAAGGCATTTTCAGATACTGCAGCAGCAATGAATAATACAAACAGGAGTGTGATGGAGACTGCTTCATCTTAACAGTTTAAGTGTGCACCTATTTTCTTGTGTTTTCCTAGGGACATGCGGTTTCCTTTGATATGAGCATAAAACCTCTGATAATACTCAAAGGATTTAGGAGCATTCAGTGGCGGAATAATACAATGACAGACAAAAAAAGGGTTGCAGCTACCTCCCCATGAAACCTTCTTTATACATAGCAGTAGTTTGCTTTTCACTTTGCCTCCAATGGAGCATCACAAATTATTTCCTCACCTTCTGATAAGATGAAAAAAATATTCCTTTGGAATTAAGTGGACCCTAATTCGCTGCTGAATTCTCTATACTCTACATGGACTTCCACTAGGAGATTTTTATTCAGCTTACGATTACCTGTATCTTGTCTTCATTCTCAGGGATAAAAAGATCTGAAGTTTTTCTGAACACTTTTCTGTTGCCAAGGTGATAAAACAGCAGCTCAGAGATTAACGGTTTGTCTCTTGATGCATGTGTCTGAGAGAGGGTATGAGTGTACATGCCCACAGACATGGATTTTTAGTCAACAGACTTCACACACATTCAGTTTTACAGGAAAAAATGCCATTCTAGATGATCTTTGAGGTCAATTCCAAACCAAACCACTCTATAATTCTGTCACAACATCTCAAAATTTTAGGTAGACTGTGGCAGATTGACCCAAGTTCTGATTGCAAGCAAGTAAACACTTTCCAACTTTGGAGTTAAAGACAGTGGCATTTGCATGAAGGTAAACAGTGTAACTCATATTTTAGAAAGATTTAAAATTCAGTTTTTAGGATTCTTATGTTTTGGTGCCACAAGATGTCAGTGCAGTTTAAGCAACAGCAGAGCACTCTCAGAATGTGAACTGCCATGAAAAAGGGCAATAGAAATGAAAGAGAATATCTACAGTTAATTATAAGACCTGTTCTCAGATAAATACATCTACAATGTCTATGTGTTTTTTTTTTTTTTTTCCACTTACTTCTGGATCATGCTCTGTATAATTACAATTAAAATGAACATAAATATAAAAACTTGAAATAGGAGCTAGTTTATATCCCTGTCTGCATTATACTTTTCTTCTAATTCAACAGTTAATGAAAAAGCTGCACCTAAATACATTTTATTGCTCAATAGAGCAGCATTTTCTTTTCAGCACATTGTTGAATTTTGATGATATTTTCCCAAGTTTTGCTTTGACTTTGTGAAAGGAAAAGGAGGAGGAGGAAGAGGAAAAAAACCAAACCCAGCTCACTTGTAGTAATGACACATCCACCTCACTTGTAACAGGAGCTAATATGTTTCTATTACAATGATCACATAGAACGGGTAGTTAATCATCAAGAAAATTCATTAGCTGAATGTCACCAGGAACCTGTGTACTGTGGCAAAGGAACAATGGACAACCGTTGGAGCTTTAATTCAGCAGTGAGTTCCCCTCAAAAGGTTGCTTTCCTTTTATAAAATTGGGTACGGAGTTAATGGCATGATAAATGGGTGTTTGAACTTAGTAAGCTTCTTTGCCTGCAAGGACAGAGTTCTTCCTGCCTAAGTACCAGCAAATATCTCACACTGGGTGTTGTTTTATAATGTTTTTGAATTTTCACAAAAGTGGAGCCGTTGCATGCAAGACTGAGGCAGGAGAAATCTCCCATCCAAAAATCAACGATTTCATGATTTAATCTTTTGGGATATATCTTTTACTGATGTAAAATGGTCCTTTTGCATAATGCACAGAGCAATGAAGTCATTTATGTGGCTTGGCCCATGTCCATGTGAGTTTTAGTAGTGCTCAAAATGTTTGTACTGCTCTCATAGACAGTATGGGAACTTTGTAAAGAATCTTTTTATTTTTAGAGATCAGGTGCACACATATATGTTTCAAAGCCACCTTATGGACAGCACACAGGGCCTGACACAGCTCTGACATATGAGCATAAATCTCAGCCTGAAAGAATCAATAATTTAAAAGCAGAGATGGATTGTGTGAAATAACAGCATTTGGATGTGCATGTTGGAAACTGAATGAGGGCCTGAACAAAAAGGGTTGATTGAAGGTGCTTTTGCCTACCCACAGCCTGTTTCTGTGCAGACAATCTGCTCAGGATTATGAGGGGTATTTTTGTGTGTTCAGGCTGATGTAGTGCTAACCCTCCACCTATGCCCAGTTTGATGAAGTTTAAATGCCCCCAACTAACCTCTGAGCTACCACTGCCATCCCTGGCAAGGGGAGGACCATGAAACACCTTCCAACCAGAGCACTGAGCACCAATGGTTATGTCTCATCATTCCCCTAATTGGGACCGTTCCCAAGAAAAGGTATCACTACCATCTTGGCAAGTCAGGACTCAAGTTGTATTCAATACCCTGTTCCCCCCCTGCCTCAGCATTGTATTTATAGAAAAGTAAAACCAGCATGAGGCAAGTAACTGTAGGGGAAGAAGTGAGCTCTTTCTCCATATCTCGCTCAGCATCAGCAAGTCTTACTCAACAGTCACAAATGGCCCAGAATACTACCCAATATTTCTCTTGCTCATCCATTACTTTTTTTTCCCCCCCCAATTAATAAGTGAAGAAATAATTTGTTTACAAGCCACATTCTCTTTTTCTCTGCTGGGTGCTTCAGATGTCAGCATGATAGAAGAGTGGGGGGATTTGTACCTTGGCCAAGGATCTGCAGCACAACCCGTTATCACTGGGGACATTTGCATGAAAACAGGGCTGCTTTCACAGGTTCATATGTGTCCATGCAGAGAAATAGCCACAGTCTCAGCAGTAATAACATGTATTGTATTGTAACATGTACCTTCCTCCATCTTCAAACTAGATGGGTGTCTTTTGGGGGAAAGTTGTTTTTGGCTTGAAACACACATCACACTGCAGAGTGTTTTTGGAGACAATTTTTTTGGAGGCAATTTTTGCTCACTAAAATAAAATCTATATGGAAAGTACAAGCCTGATCTGGACTAGCAACATCAAGGCAGAGACTGCCTTGCCTTTGTATCTTATCAAATTTTAAGGCGAGATAACTAAAGGTAGCTAGTCTACTAATTTGATACAAACAAAAAGAATTGCACTGTGTTTTGTTGAATTTCTCTGTTTTATTATCTTCCAACCCTGATGACACCTGTTATTTATTCTATAAATAAGATTGAATTCTTGCCTCTGATTTGGAATTTCATGGAGCATTTGGGATTATTCATTTTTCTATGCCTGGAGCAGTAATTATGCAGATGCATAGGAATGGACCTTCTTTTAAAGGTCTCTGCTATGATATTTACAATCCTAACATAAAATCAGCCTCTTCCTAGTAGAGAAGCCAACAAGAAAAAAAAGGCATTTGTAAAAGAATTATTTTCCCTCCACACTCCTTATCAGAATAATAGGTTAGGAATGATCTGACCTGTTTATATTTGGATATGGGTTTCAAATTTGCTTGATTTCAGCAGTCAGCAATAAATGTACAGTTGTTTGAATTCCATTTCTGCAATCCACGATTTCTGAAACCCTTCCTTTTTGTTCAGTTCTGCTGTCAAGATTTTACCTTCTAAAAATATATCAGGAAAATGCAATGGAAGCTAGACAAATTAGTATAGTGGTGAATAACTTGGAAAACACTCCCACTCCAACATTATATAAATATGTGTAAAATTATGGCAGTTATGGGAATAAGTTTCTGTGGATAGCCTCAAAAGCTATAAAACAGACTATTTGCTTTAAAACCCAGGAGAACCTTCTGAGTTTTCAGATTTTGTCACATTGCTTAAATGCAGGTGGATGAACACTGTTCATTTCCAAATGAAAATCAATTTCTTATTTTAAAATGTAGAGTTTGACAGAGGTCATGGCTCTGAAAACTCTGACTGAGAGTCTTTATTTGTCTTCATGATGCAAAATATCTACATTATTTGTAAGAAAACATGCAGGAGACATTTTTCCAGATGACATTCTTTATAAATATTTTTTCTAGTTGCAATATATCACACCATTCCTCTTTATATCCAAGCGATTTGTTCTAATTTATGTTGCATGGAACATTACTGTAGAAGTTCACTCAAGAAATTTAACTTCAAGATACCCTTCTCTGGAAATGTCTTGGACAGCTCACAATATATTATTGATTTACTGGTTTATTTTCTTTACACCAAGTGCAATTGTCATTTATCTGTTTCAAACTCTAATTTACATGTTTCAATTGTTTGCTTCACTCTCAAAATGAGAAGTGACAACTTTTTGCAGTTATCTGGAAGGGAAACTGAGATAAATGCTAGCTTTACTGTACTAACACTCATAAAAATGTAGGAATAATTAGTTCCTATTTCTGCCCTACTCAACAAGCCAGAATTGGTCCCAGGCTAAATCAGTTCTTATAATAACACCAGGTTAAACTGTATCACACTGCAGAGGACTTGAAACTGCTAAAAGAAGTCAATTGAGTATTTTCCCATACTATCACCACCATCTCTATCTGTTTATATGGATTCTTATTGGAAAGTAGAACAACTGCTGTGATCCTGAGTGTAAGAAAGGGACTCTAACTTCAGAAGGAATTACGCAGTGCTCAGGCAGCCCTGAGGATCAGAAAAGAAGAGATATTATACAGACATCTGTTTGGTCTTGAAGCAATGTATTACACACAGTTTGGTCAAACCCTCTGTGTGTGTCTGTGCATGCACTTACATGAGTGAAGTATTTTACAGAGATTTATGTTACATTAGTCAGCTTTTCTGTCTTATGCTTTTTGAGATGAGAGATGCTTTTTCTTATACTGTGGATAAGAGATCCGAGAGAAAAACCTACAGCTGGAGGAGAAACATGGATTTAGGCTTGTGCCTAACAACACAGCATATATGGAAGATGAGCTTTGAGACGATGATGGGTTTTACTATTTGTATAGAAATATTTAATCTGTGTACTTTGTCTGCCTCCCACAGTGACTAGAACACCAGTGTATAGTTTAGTGCTGGAGACACAGGCAGTAAACTACTTGAATTCACAGTGTCTAGGAAGGCTAATTTCTTTCTGTAAGCCGTTCTGTCTTTGGAAATACATTTTAGTCCATTTTTCATCAAGTAGACCAAAAAATTGAAAATTGTCATACAAGTTTGATATTTCACTTTATTTTGGTATTAGCCACAAGAAATTGTGGCTTTTCTGAAAGGGCAGACAATCCCCATAATCTTTGCTCATGCTCTAATCCACTGTGTCATGACTGTGGACCTCAAAAACCCAGCAACTTCTGGCTGAATTGTCCTGAATCTCACCCATTTTGCTTCAAGCCCACCAGGGAATATGAGAAATAAAACTGATCAGGCTCTTGTGGAGTGGCCAAAAGGCCACTCACACAGATTCACTATTGCTATCCAAATTACAATGCAGAATATTAATTTTCCTAGAGCATTAACATATTGAATTAGCATAACACCAGGTATATAAATCAATACTACAATAAAAGTTTTCAAAAACAGGTAAACATATTAAGTAAGCTATACACATATGTATGTATGTACATATGTATGTATGTATATGCAAAAATAAAGGAGATTCGCAGAGATATGAAAGCACATTCTTCAGAAACATCTTCAGAGCTGTATATTAATTGGAGTGCTGTGGTGTCTGCAAGTTACTTGCACAGTACTTTATAGTGAGATCATATTTATTATTCTTCACTGACTCCAGAGTCATCTTTTTAATTTATAAATCAAAAAAGCAGGTTTTAACACCGGAATGTTACAAGGTTGTTTTTTTTCCCTTAGTGAATGGTTGATTTTCTTCTGTTTTTCCCAACTGGAAACCCTGCAAGCTTGGATCAGGATCTGATCAGGAGATGTTAATGAAGCAGTTATTTTTATTCTGTTTTGTTTATATGCCAATAAAATTAAACAAAATTTAGTTCTTTGGTAGCATAGCAAAACAAAACAAAGCAAAAAAGAGGCATATTTCTTATTCATTTTAGTATTTTTTATTCTAAAAAACCTAATCATCACAGTTGGTTATTGTTGTGTTCATGTCACTAATCTTATCGCTCTTGTAGTCAAAAGCAAAACAAACTATTTTTCTTAATTCAGATAGATTGTCAAAAATCAATTTTTTTAAACTTGAGGATGGCCTAATAAACTCTCTGATATTCTGTAACTTGGCGAAACTAATGTTGAATAACTTTAAGGTTTAACCTTGTACATGGTAAAATGATCTAATGGATTTTAACAAAAGATAGATTGATAAAAAGATTGAATTTATAGTTTCATCTGCCCTTCTATTAATATGTTGGTAGGGTGTATAAACTTGTAAGTGTAGATGCTAGGAATGGGTTGTTAGCAATACTCTATGTGGGTCAATAGTGAATCAATAATTCAAGATAGAATTTAGAACTATGATTATATTCAATACATTACTACTGTTTGCTGCTTTGCTTCAATAATATCTTAAGATTCACAGCAAGATATTTTTATTTATTTATTTGGGCAATCATAAACTTACCCTGTGCAATTTCACTAGATAATGGGACTATGAAATTTTGTAACCTCCAGTGAAAAAATTCCGTAGAATCAGTGAAGCACTGAAAATCTCTTACATCTGAAAAATAAGAAAGAAAAAATCCTTGCTCATCTGAGATATTTTTTCTCTGTCTATGAATTATGGTGTTCAGATAACCTTGGTTTCTTTAAAATCTCCGTCATCACCATGTTATTAAACCACCAAAACAAAATGAAGAACGGCAGAGACTCTGCCAGAAAAGAACCGTATTGTGCTTTTATTCAATTCAGTCATTCTTTTCCAGTTGCTTTTCCTCTCACTCTTCATTATGTCCCCTCCCTTGTCATGCAGCTAGTCTTCATTATTGTGGTATAATTTGTTCAAGTGGAGGAGGAGGAGGAGTGTTCTGCTCCAAAGATTGCCAGGCCAAGGCTGACTCTGTTTTCCTGTGATAAGGAGTTGCACACTCTGTATTCCACCACTAAGCCATTTCTGATTCAGAGTTGTGCCCTGTCTTCCATCTGTCTAGATGGTTCACAATAGAAGGAGTGAATCCTTGCTACCTCAGCCTTGGAGATTAAAACAGCCACACTGAATTGGGTGGGAATCTTTTTAATTGAGAACCAGTGGAGCATGTGTGAGATACTCTGTGCTTTGCTTCTGTGTGATGTGCTTACACTCTGCAGTTTGTGTGCTATATTCAAAGTCAATACCCAGTACCAAAGTTCAGTTTTGCAAGTGTAATTACAAACATAGTTACAAAATGGCAGGGACAACTGTACTTTCAGCCATTTTGGGGCACAGCTTCCTAGGAAACCACAAGCCAGAGATGACATCACTCTACCAGACTGATTTACAGCAGGATTAACAGCCAGTGATAATGTCTGAGAGATTTTAAGAAAACTGAGAGCTCAACTCACTCTTTTAAAAATTCTGTGTTTCTTTGGCTGAACAATTAAATTTTGCATCTTCTTTTCCCCTCCTCATCTGTTCAAAACATCTGTCAGCATTAAACGTAAGCAAAACCACAAGTGCCTCCCCATTTAACCTCTTTATTCAATTCCAGCCATTCTAAAAGGTATGACGTTTCTGAGTTTAGAGGTAATTTTTTTCCCAAAATGTTAAATTTTGAAAGATTTTCTTGGTTCTTCTAGGGTTCTTTTATCTCCTTAGAACAAATATCCTTAAACTGATTTTAAAACTCTTCAAAATGCAACAATTTCTTAGTAAATAAAGGACTGCTTATTCAAAGTATATGGACATGAATTAGAAGAGAAAAACAGAAAGACAGAAAGAAAGAAGGAAAGACAGAAAAAGGAAGAGAAAAAAGAGGAAAAGAGAAAGAAAGAGAAAGAAAGAAAAGAAAGAAAGAACCCTCAAAACTCAGAGCTTTCTCTTTCACTCTGGTTCTTTATGACAGTGACTGTTCACAGATGAAAAAGATTATGTGAATGAAATGAAAAGTTTCTACACAAAGAGAATGTACAGATAATATGAAAGGGACTTGTCCCTGTAGGAAATTAGATCCTGTCCTGAAATAAAGTTGATTAAATCCTTTGTTTCCATTCATCTAGTCTTGCTCTCTTTGTACCAATTCTCAAGGGAATGAACATCTATTCTGCTGAGGTATTTAATCAACCTCAAAAGCAATTTTATGGCTCTGTGTATTTTTAATGCTATAAACTCAATCCTTTAAATAATAATAAGTCAGTGACACAGTCGTTAGATACTGTATATCTTGAAATTATTATGTCTGATAGTGGTAACTGTAGGAAATGCAGTATTTCCTGCTTCATGAAAAGATCTGTCCGAGTTTCAATTCCAAGTATAGTAACAAATTGGTCAGGAAGTATGGCTGAAGTAACAGAGCATGATATAGTCTCTATCTACATTGCCACCTTGTCTGAAACTAAGCAATTCCTCATGGTAGACCCCAAACCTGAGAAAGATGTGTGGAGTTTGTTACTCTTGGGTCAATTGGAGAGCACTGGCATTCTCTAACAGTTAAATCTGCTGCAAAGAGTCATTCAAATCTCTGCTAAATGTGCATGTGATCTTTTACCTAGTTGTCTTTCACACCCAGTTTCTCCAAGACTGGCTTGATTTCTAAAAGCTGACCAACACACATCTGGAGTTATGAACAGAGTTCCTATTCTTTTCTCTTCCTCTTTCTCAGGTCTTTTGTGATCTCAGACTCCATGTCTAGTTTTTAAAAATAATAAAATAACTCCAGTCAGTTCAGGATTAAAAAAAGAAAACAAACCACGAAAACCTAGCCCGAAACGTTTATGCAATTTCTGGGAAGCCCTTGGAGAACCATGTGTTTTCCTTTTTCTTTCAGCACACTGTAAATGAACTGTATATGATGAATTCTAATGCTCCATGCTGGGCGAGCTCGGTGTCTGTTAGTCTGTTTATACCATATTACTGTAAATATCTTTACTCTGAAGAACTTGATTTTTAGTTATATTAGTGTTCCTTAAAACTACTCTGAAGAACCTTGTTTCTGTGTCTTTGTCTATTCAATGTAAGATCTTCTCTTCGTGTTTCATATTGAGACGTAGAATCTAGAACGTGGGAGATCAAGGAGGCTAATTAAAAACTGTTAGCAAGATACCTGAACGCTGTATTCTCATGCAAAATTAGTTCAGAGAAATTTTTATTAAGTTTGTACAAAGCTGTGTGGTGGGAGTAGATCACAAGAAGCCTTTCTGAGAAAGCGATTGTGTTCATTTAGTGCTGTAGATCTATTATCTATTGAAGAAAAAGGTGTGATGTATTTTTTAGAAGCACCACATGACTTGTTTCACTGTAGTTCATTGCTTTGACTGTTTTAGTTATTATTGCTATTATTGTTGGCCAGGTTTCAAAATATTTTTGATGTTCAAATAATTCTATTGCAGAGAAGTGCCACGTTATCAACTCTCTTCGCTTTTTTGAAAAGTTTGTGCACCCTTATTTTCTTGTTCTTTCTGTCAATAGCCAGTAAGTGGCTTTCAGATGTTCTCTTGTTGAGGCCAGATAGTGTCAACAGGCTTTGCCTTGAGGTCCCCGGTGGTCAGGAACTTCAGAATTGGTCTTTTTTCCCGAGTAACAGAACAAGAGGAAATGGCCTCAAGTTGCACCAGAGGAGGTTTAGATGAGATATTAAGAAAAAACTTCTTCATGGAAACGTTTGTCAAGCACTGAAACAGGCTGCCAGGGGAAGTGGTTGAGTAACCACAGCTGGAGGTATTTAAAAGACATGTCAATGTGGCACTTAGGGTCATGGTTCAGTGGTGGGCTTGGTAGTGCTGGGTTAATGGGTTGACTTGATGATTTTAGAAGTTTTTTCCAAAATAAAGCAGTCTGTGATTCTGTGATTCTATACTCAATATGTACATTATTACTCAAAAATCTATACATTCAATTGCGTGTGCTGAATATTGTGCTAATTACAAAAGATCGGATTTAAAGCCTGAGTGTTTCATAGAAGAATCTCTTCAATATCAATAGAACTTATGATAAACTTTATAAAAAAATGCTAGATATGGCAAAGACTGCAGCTTCTATATATCGCCATGAGATGGTGAAGAACAAAATCACAGTTTGAAACAGTGCATGTGACTGCTATAGAGATTGCTTGGAAAGAAAATCCTAATACACATTAGAAGATAACTTTTCTAGACTTCCGAATTGTTCCACCATTGTTCAAGTAACCAAGTCACTTGAATAAAAACATTTTATTTGGAGTAGAACATTTTACAGGCAATTTCATCTCGAATAAGAAAGCGTGTCTGTGCAGTTATGAATCCTATTAGAAGGGTCTACATTGAGTCTTAGAAACCATATCACAGTAATCCCACTTAAATTGACAATTAAAGTGTGTTTTGCTTATGGCTGGCTTCAGACACCCTGTGTAATTTACTAAGTAATAGGAAAAATGTCATTTGCGATATGCAAACTTCTATTAGTATTCTTTGCCAATTTAAGTTTACAACTATAAGAAAGACCATTAGCAAGATTTTCTTAGTGCACTACAACCTTACGCTTTATTTCCGAAACGATTCTGTATAATGTCAGAATTGCAACACAAAAACCTTTGCATGGTTTTCCAATATGCTATAAAAATAAACATGGATGATTTGATGTAGCATTGAGTAGATTAGGTAAGACTTGAGAGTAACAGAGTCACACCAGCTTATAAGTTTACAGAAACAATGAGACTTGTGACTTTGCAGTATAGAAAACCATAGATGAGAACAAAGTATATCTGCCTCTCTTAAAAACACTTCCACTGTGAAAAGCTCTTTGTGAAAGCAGTCTTATTCACCTGAAAGTCATATAATCATTTCTTTCTAAATTTAACATTTATAAGATCCACAGTTTCTGATCAGTCATTTTGTGTTATTTAGTGTGAGCTCAAAGATGGTACATCCCATATTAAATTATAGAGGACTGTAGTATATAAGCAAGCAAAATACTTACACTTCCTAGGTTATTTCTGTTTTCCAGACTAACATGAAGAATGGTTCTCTCCGACATGTAAGGAAAATGAATTATCTATCTCAGAATTTAGTATAATAGCAATATTAAAATTACCACAAAAAAAACCCCAAATAATGGTCATTGTTAGGAAATTGGCACCAAAAAAACCCAAACAAACAAACAAACAACCCCAAAATTTTTTTTGCTTTCTGTAATTTTTTTCTTCCCATGAATCAAACAAAAAACTCTATTCTCCCAGAAGACTTTTTTTTTTTTTTTGTGGATTATTTGGTCCTTTACCAATATTTTGTAAAGATTAAAAACCTTTAACGCATTTTGTAAATTCTTTTACCAATATGTCAGTAAATCATTTTCATGAGTAGAGTTTTTTTAAGAAATATATGAACTGTTTTATTAAGAAAAAGTCAAACCAGTCAATACAACCCAACTGATATAGTACAGTTAATTGTGATGGTTATGCACAGTGTCATAATTTTTTCAGACTATATTAAAATCTATGCCAAGATTTCATTATTTTTCTGAAGTAGCTAATTTAGTATGGTAAATTGAATTTCTTCTTCAGCCAATGAAGAGATAAGAGCACTACCCAAAAAAGATGCCATAATGACAGTTCTCCTGTGAGGTTTCTTATTTTCAGTGTAGCTGTAACCATGAAACTCCTTAGCTTCTTACAAAAATGTTTTTCTGTAAGAGATTGGGTTCCTTTGTCTACAGAGTTCATTGTATTGCCATGAGCAGACATTAATCTGTTTTTCAGAAGGTATATGCCGTATCATCATAACATGGCATGTGTTAATTAGTCTTGCCTGATTTAACCTGGTACTGTTCATAAGTCACGTACATGTCACATGACTCCATTTCAAATCCATTCAGAATTAGGTGAAGAACCTGTCCTGTCTCACTGAATCCTGTGGGGAAGAAGCACCTTGGAAATTCTTGTAGACACCAGGAAGTCACTGCCAAAGACAGGAGCATTAGGCAGTTCATTAGATTTGTGCTCTGCTGTCTAAGTGCTGCTCTCTAAAATAGCAGGATGCTGTGATACACCACAGGGTCTACTTTCACCTATGCAGCTGTTGAACAGGTTTGTTACCTCCTTGCAGATAGAAGAGTGACAGTGCAGGTGCTAATCAGACCTGTGGGGCTGAGCAGGATAATGGTTGGATCATCTGCTGCAATCTGACAGCTGAAATTGCTCAAAAGAGTTTTGGGCCCTAACAGAGACACACATTGCCAAGAGAGTGCTCTGGTGCCATTTGTCTGCCAATCTGCTTGGGGATCATGTTGTTGTTTTCCAGACTGCATGGAGAGCATGAAAAATACCATATTTGTATTCTAGTCAGGTTCTGCTCGTTATAAAACAGCACTGAGGGTACTTGGCACTGCAAAAGAGGTGACCCAAAGCAGCTTACCTGTAACGCACTGTGTGTTCCTGGTGGATGAGAAAAATAGCAAGCTCCTGAACACCATGAGAGGATGAACTCTTGCAAATAGGACAAATTGATTTTGTACTGGAGCATTACTACTGGGAGGTGCTGGCTCTGACTTCTCCATGATTTGCTGTGAAGTTTTTGTTGTTCAGACATCACAGGTTCTCAGTTTTGAGGTTTCTGCTTTAAATTTAAAAAAAAAAAATTCTGATTTTCTGTTCTGCCACTTAATTCTGTATTGCTCCATAAGTATTTCTGATGGCTGCTTTAACGCTTGCAATAATGACACGTTTCCCATGATGATTAAGAACACCAGGATCTTGGTTTTCTTTTTTGGCAAAGAGCAGGCTATATTTAGTTTATTCATCTAGTTGGGAAATTTTCTGATCTCTCAGATACTACTACTACTACTAGAACTACTACTGCTACTACTACTACTACCACTAATAATAATAGTAATAATTCAGAGATGTCTAATATTTAGGGAACACGACTATATTCAGAAAAATTCAATGTTTGCTACTAAAATTCTGAAAGATTTTCAGATATTTTAGACAAAGGAAGCTGCGTTAAATTCATCAGAGCTACATCTCGATAACTCATATCTGAGGTTTTGGCTTAGTGAAAATAAATATTTTGAATGAGATTTATCTCAGTCAACTTTCACCATCCAAAATGTGGATGTCCAGTCAAATCTAAAGTGATAAGGATATTCATAGAGAAATTAATATCTGATTTCATAGAAATCCATCCTGTGGGCCATAATTTACACTGACCACGCTTGTTTTTTCTTGACTAATGTACTGAAAATCTTTCTAATGCAGATGATGATCTTGTAGCTTCGGAAACCAGGAGTATGTAAAGCCAGCTTCCTCCTCCTCCAGCCTCTAAAATTATGTCAGTGTAATCCAACTTCAAGAGACAAAATAATAGCATTAGTCCCAGATGGAATGTTTGCTGCAAAAACAACAGGTGCAAAACCAAATCTAAAATTCCTGGCTTCTTGATGCTTTTCTCTTCACGATTTAGGCAATCAACACATTTGCCAGCAATATGTCTTAATAGAAAGTATGTGTTCCCAGATTAAAAAAAAAAAAAAAAGTTAGGGACGATAAAGAAGAAAACAAAACAGGTGCAAAATAAGAGATGGAACTTTATCAGGATCATGGCATTAAAAGGCCTTTTTTATTTTTACTTGGTTATTTTTATATAATGTAAAAAAATATGAGGGTTCCCTGTGTTATTTATTTGATTGGGAAATACTATAATTTGCACTCATCCTTTTGCTCTACAATACATTGTATAACTTGGTATCTGTACTGTTATTTTATTATAAATTAAGGCTAAAACCAAAGTGTTAAAATTTAGCCCAAAAAATGTGAGACCTCACACCAGCTTTGGAAATATTAAGCAGGAAACTGAAACTTTCTATAGAGATAGAAAGCTGGGGATACATGAAGCGTTAACACTGCCTCTACTAGGTCTTTGGATTTTTTAGCATAGCATAATCTATTTCAGTATTTTAAACACTTCAATATGTATTTCAGTCATTTTCTATGGGATAATGATAAAGGCACTCTCCTTTCTCTTCCTTTCCTCCCTTCTTTTCTTCTTCTCTCTCTTTCCTTCATCTGCCTCTCTTCCTCCCTATTTCTTCTCTGTACTTCTCACAGTTTGTTCTGTGTTGGCAGACCTTCTCTATGGCTTGGAATATGCTGCCCAAGAAGCCCAGGCAAGTGGTAGAATCACCATCCCTGGAAGTGTTCAAAAGGCATGTGGATGTGACCCTTGGGGACGTGTTTTAGTGGTGAACAGGACAGTACTGGGTTAATGGTTGTACTCGGAGCTCTTTTCCAGTCTGCACAATTCTATGGTGAGACGACCATAACACCTGACTGTCAAATTTGACTTCAGGGAAGCCAGATTCTTAGGGTGGTGTAAATTATCATGGCTCTGTTTAATTCAGTTGATAAAAAATCATCCAGAAATCTAAACACATATTTTTATAGAAATGCATTTTTTCTTTCTTTTTGAGTAGCCAAAGGATGAATAAAACTGAATTATATTTAAAAAAATGTAAAAGATGCTTCAGTGCTGTCCAAGTTATGAAAGAAGGCTCCTGATGTTATCATGTATTAACTTTTCGTATGCAAAGAATAGTAATGTTTGGCTTGCAGTTTTTTGCTAAGATGTGTTTCTGTGATGTGTTGCATGTACTCAGGGTGGAACTCAAGGGAAGCTTCCACAAATTTCTTCTTCTTCCTCTTGGACTGGACTTTGCACTCATTGTCCGAAGTTTTTAGTCAGGTGACATATGGCCTCTTCTCCCAGGAAACTAGTGAGAGGAGAGGGGAATGGCCTCAAGCTGCACCAGGGGAGGTTCAGGTTGGATATTAGGAAAAATATCTTCACTGAAATGGTGTTCAAGCATTGGAATCGGCTACCCACGGAAATGATGGAATCACCATCCCCAGAAGTGTTCAGAAAAGGAGAGGACGTGGCACTTTGCACTGTGGTTTAGTGGTCATGGTATTCAGCTTAAGGTCGGACTTGATGATCTTGAAAGTATTTTCCAACCTTAATGATTCTATCATTCTGTATTTCCTGATAACAAAAGATTAATTTAATCAGATTGCTCATCAAACCAAAAGATGAAAAGCAGCTGTGTAGCTGTGAACAATACTCTTCACTCACTTTTGATGAGTTATAGGGTAGAAGGCTTCCGCCCCAGATGTTTATTCTGGTAACTTCATCAAAATACCTCTTCACCAAAACTTCATCAAAATAAAACCCAGTAAGCAAGAGCTTTAATTTAGACTTAATAATTTGACTCCTTAGAGCCAAAGATATACATGTTACAGACAGGATTTGGATGAGCCTTAAATGCTACGGTACCTGAAATTTTTGGAACAGATGAAGATGTGTCAGGTATGGTCTGTGCATAGCAGCTGGTATCTTCTCCAGGTAACAAGGGAAAGCAACCCCCTTTCCATTTTCTGCCAACAAACTTCCCCAGAGTTGACAGTAGACATTTTCTGGATCTAGTAAGTCAACTTGGTCCAGACAGAATGTCAGAATGACAGTAGCCAAACACTAGAAAAAGTCAGTTTTAAGTTCCACAAAAGAGCGTGTGGATGTGGTGCCTCTAGGATAAGCCAATTGCCAAAACTGTCAGAGAGATCAACCTCCACCTATGAATATTTAAAATATTTAAGGAGAGAGAGAGAGAGAGAGAGAAAGAAAGAAAGAAAGAAAGAAAGAAAGAAAGAAAGAAAGAAAGAAAGAAAGAAAGAAAGAAAGAAAGAAAGAAAGAAAAAGAAAGAAAGAAAGAAAGAAAGAAAGAAAGAAAGAAAAAGAGAAAAAGAAAGGAAAAGAAAGTTAGTTTAAGACTTATAACTGTGATGAAGGCAGTACAAAGGATTCTGGAAAGCAGAAAGTAATAGGAAAATTGATAGAATAAAAAATTTTTTAGCCAGAATGGTTATCACATACATCTCTTTAGTCCTCCTTTTCTCCATGCATACAGACACTAGGTTAAAGGAATTTTTAAGTATAATCTCACTTATAAAATACTAAATGGTGGGAGAAGAGTGCATCCACCAGTTGTCTAATAAGCTGTTATAGTATTTTTTTATCACTACTCCATACTATGGAGCTTTTTTTTCAAATCCATTTTGTCACATTTAGAAAGAGAAAAATAACCCCCAAAACCAGACACTGGAACATATTATGTATAGTCATCAGAGGTGAAAAATCTAATAGTTCCAATCCTGGCTAAATGGATAAATATAGAGAGGAAATTAGTATTAGGTTTTTTTGCAATTAACAGAGGGATTATATTTTGCCACTTTTTATATATCCAAATATAATACTACTTCCTGAGTGGTTCTGACAAAGCACGATGACCCAAAATGCAGCTCTGAGTCACTTTTTTTGAAAACAGGGTTCTATAGTGTAGACAATTCCTTCACTATTCCAATACATATTTTCTTGATTTATAAAATATTTTGTTGGACTGCAAATCACGCTATGACAGTAACTCCTTTCTTATGTTTCTATCCCAACAATATAAAAAAGCTCATCCATAAAGATGGAATTTTTTCATAGCTGCTGGTAAATCAATGATAGGATTTTGTATTAGTCACCAGAAAGGGAGTGCCACTAGAAAAAAACATCTAGGGGCAAAAAGAAAAAGAAAAAAAAGAAAGCAACAACAAACAAGAAGAGGAAAAACAGTCAGTATGGAATTGTCAAGAATAAATGCTCTGAAAATTGTCTGAACCCTTGCTGTGATAGAGCAACAGGTCTAATATAAAGAACAGAACCAGCAGATGTATTTCTTGATTATAAGGAGCCATTTGGAAGATTTTCACATGATGTTCTGGTATGAAAAAGTCACAGTTAAACCAATGATTCTACAAGAATATTAGGTGAAAATCATTTGGTAAAGAAAAAAAAAGCTTATAGGTCTGAAAAGTTATATTTCTGCAGCAAAAAATCAATGGCAGTGTGGGAATGACTGCTGTTTATAGAAGGGACTTTCATACAAAGTAAGAGAGTTGTAAAGAAGAAAGGACTTGTGCATAACATCTCTGAAGTGTGGTCCCTTCCTCTTCATCTTTTATACCCAGTATTTTGTTAGAAATTATAAGGAAGCCACAGAGAAATCTAAGCTCTATAATGGTCCCTCATAATAATAAAAACATGTAGTAAGTTTAAGTTTCCTCTGATTTAACCATAACCACCTAACAGTGAGTTCTGACTTGATTGTTTCCCTGACTTGGCTTAGCATCCTATTTGTGAACTGAACATGACCCTTGAGCTCGGACCAGGACACTTTTCCTGTTTCTGGAGATAGACAAATTGCTCATTATTACTTTGAATTTGGAAAACCCAGCAATTCTGATGCCTAAATTAGGTGGTGTAAGAGGCAATCTGAAAGCAGGCTGCTTAGCATTTGGAAACCTGAGCCTTGGTGTAAGGAAATCTGACAAAGATGTGCTGGGCCTTTTGGAAACCAGTCACAAAAGACTTCAGTACTCAAAGTATTGCCATTGGTGATTCTCAGAAAGGAAATAATTTCTGAAGACAGATATGATAAAAGTTCCCAGTGTATTAGGAATGCAAGAGGACTTTAGACATAGGAAATACCATGGAATGAAGATCAAAAAATGAGTCAGATAATATGCCAAGAGAGTACTATAGTAATATAGGACTGATGAAAAATATAAATACAGTTAAACAACAAAGAGAATTCTGCTGTGAAAATTGTTGTAAATTTGAAATGTCATTAGTGATATGTATCTCTAATCCTCTGACTAAAATACATTTGTTTTTAGTTTAAAAGAACCTTTAAACCAGACAATGCCCATAGTATGTTTGTTACTAAGTGTGTATTCTTTTAATAGAGCAACGATAAAACTCTGCTTTTAAAAAGAGGTGAAGAGAATACTTACTTACTAAGTGAAAACAGACTAAAATATTTAACATCTGATTGATATTTGAACAGGCTGGGAAGGTTAATGCCTTTGGTCTTTTGGAAGTGACATGATATTCTTAATGTCCTCAAGTGGTCAGGGCTGCAATTTTATAACTGTTCAGAAAGCAGCACTTCCAGGACTAGAATGACCCCTGTGACCATGCCCACAGCAGTGATTAAATGCTCAAGACAGAAGAAAAGTTCTTGCTGTTGAATTCGTGACCCCATGAGTTGCAGCACCTGGATTTACTTTGTACGTATCCTGTGTGAATATTGACCAAGCCTGACCTTGCTTGTCCTAGGAGACCCTAAGATCATAACTCAAAGTAGTACAGCCACAGGCCATCAGTATCAACACCCAAAGGATCTGACTGCCTTTCAGGGTTTTGCTTGGATGTGTTTTCTTTTAAAAGTTGCACCCCTTTTTATTTACCAAGATACATGATTTCAACTGTTCTTTAGAGAGACCAACTATAGAAGGATTAAGTAACCTTCCTGCAGTAACTTCAACTGTAGAAGAGTTTTCACAATAAAAAGAAAAATTATTTCTTAAGTAGTAGGGGGTGAAACTGAGATCAGAAAGTATTTAACCTCATAGCAATCTTTAACTTTTCTGTAAATTCAGATCTGCTCTGCATTTAGTAAACTCAAGGACAGCTCATAATTTTACCCAAGCTGTGAGCTGTTCTGTTTTCCTTAGACTGTTTTTGGTCTTTAAAGAAACTAACCTGACATGCATTGCTAAAAATTCCTGGTGGAAAAAAAATAAGATATTTTTAAAATAAAAAAATAAAAAAATGAAAACACGAGAGAGAGAGTGGTAGTTTTAATTCTTTCTTCTTTCTAATTAACCTCTGAGGGCTCTGAGCACACACACAAAAAAAAGTTGATTTCTCTTTTTAGTAAGCTAGGCATTATTTTTACTCTTATTGACTTGGAAACTTAATAAGTAAGCCAGACACACTTAGTAGATTATAGAGGTCATTTTCATACCTATTAAGTGTCATTCTGTCGCACAGAAATTGACTTTCCTAGATCACCTTTTACAATCTTGTACATTTACATTAACAGAAAGACTAGATTAAAAGACGTGTTTTACTATTTTCTCCAAATGCAAAAACAGGACAGACCTCTCCTAGAAATAGATGCATAATAAAAATATGCAATAGCAATGTGTTATCTTTCTTGGGATATTTCCTTAAAATCAATTCTCATGAATCCTGCAAAATTTTTGACATTAATGGACTCTGACCAGTGTTCATTGACATAATCATAGCCCAAAATTACTTTGTGTTCCTGTCTTGTGTTTGTAATATTAATCTTGCTCCAGTTGTGTTTCATGTGTTTAGGTTGATTTAAGCTAGGACATTTTTGCATGTGCAGGATTCAAATGCATAACACAGAGTTTATTAGCAAGTGACACAGAACCATAGAATATCCTGAACTAGAAGAGACCAATACCTGGACAACATTGCCTGCTAAGGTTCTAAGAACTGGATGTGGACTGCATGCAAGCAAATGGATGTGGTCTCCTCTAGGTTTGGTGGCAGTTTTTCCTAATGGGAAGGGAGAATAGTAATTGCTCTTTGTGCACAAATACTAGGAGGCCTAGATTAGCTTTCTACCAAGGGTCTTTATTGAATGTCAAGAACAGTAAAGTGTTCCTCTCCCTGGATTCCTAGGCATAGTGTCTTTTCTTTTAAAATTATATTTGATTTTTCTAGAATGTTATTCCAATTATTTTTCCCTTTTCTCTTCATATTTTATATTATTTGTATTTTTCTCAGCCTCATTTTCCTCCACCCATCCTTCAATAAAATGTGTGTAAGGATTTTCTTCACTAGACCAAGGAAGGAATTAAATTGCTGTGCAAATCGCTGAAGCATCACACAAAGAGTTACAGTTACCAGCTTCCTTTGGGGAGTGGGAGAGGAGGAGGCAGAAAGGCTTTGTGTATTTTATAACAAAGCATATTTCTGAAATCATAAAAAATTCACTTTGTTATGGGGCCAGCAGGTCTAAGGCAGTCTTTCTACTTAAAGACTCTCAGAAATACGGAATTC
Source organism: Pachycephala philippinensis (assembly GCA_013397055.1). Taxonomy (NCBI): domain Eukaryota; kingdom Metazoa; phylum Chordata; class Aves; order Passeriformes; genus Pachycephala; species Pachycephala philippinensis. The sequence continues at coordinate 2,928,762 of VWZT01011752.1, forward strand.
AATAGCTGTTATTTTTTCAGTGTTACGTATTTTTCTTTTTTTCCCTTTTTCCTTCATTTTTTTTTCCCTCCTAGTTCATTCTGGTTTTATTTCTGGATGAAGGTTGAGCATAAATAATTAAGCCTTTCAACTTAGACCTTTATAAAATTGACATGTATGTCAGAGAGTATCTGACATACTCTCAGAGATACATGAATCTCATGCTAAATTTCTTCAACAAACAGTAAAGATTTGGGGGAGTTGATTTTTGCTTTGTTTTGTTTTGGGGGTTTTTTGGGGAGGGGGTTGGGGAAGGTTGGTTTTGTTTTTCTATAAGTATTCTCATTTTTTATTACTATAAATTAAAAATTAGAAGTACAAACATCCCTTTCAGGGTTGACTAGAAAAAGAGGGGAGAGGAAGGGGAAGCAGCTAATGAAGAAAATGAAGTGATTAGGTCTTAAAATGCCCTGGAAATTTTCTGAAAAGTGGAAAAGACCTGGAAAGAGGATAGAATCCAATAGACTTTAGAGACAGGCAGCTCCCTTCCTGTATTCCTGTAGGGCTTTATTGTCTCCAAATTCCCTGAGGGGAATTAGAGCCAGATGACTGCTGGCCATTCATTCAGCAAAAAAGGAAGCAAAAATTGAAGAGTTTTGAAAGTTAATTAATGGAAAATATTTAGGAAACTTTATTTACTTCTCTTGGTGCTTATTTTGCTTTACTAATTGTGGATGGAAGGACTAATTCCTTTTATACTCATTACTGGTGTCAATCAAGAGGAACTGTTGCATCAGCAGATTAAACATGGCATAAAAGTGAAATGAGTGAAAAACCTGGGCAGCATGAAGCTGGACAAAAACCAGGCACATAGGACTGCTCATGAATACCCATCTGAAATCCACAGGCTGATCATTCTGTAAAATTTAAATTTCATTTAGTTCTGTGATCCTTAAACTTTTAACCCATTCACTTGCATACAATTGTTTATATTTGCTAGTCTTAGATAATTCACAGCTGATAGCTCATATAAATATGTTAACTAAAATAATTATCATCAGATATTTATAGCTGAATCACTGATAATATTATCGATCAGATTTAGTTTAGACTTTTATTGTTGTATTCAAATAGTAATTGACAGTGGCCACTACAGTAATGCAGTTGTCTTCCTTTGGAAATCTGCATCCCTTCATGTCTTTGCATCCATGCCTGTTATTGGAAAATTACATTACCGACAGTTTGAATGCTTGTCTCAATACAGAAGTGCCTGTATAAATTGTCCTCTGCTGGCATGTGAAAATGAACTCCCTTTTGACCTTAAATACTGTACAAGTAATGAGCACTCTGAGATTACACTGTGTGGTGTCTTCATCTAGTCTAGTCTAGCCTAGTCTACACTATCTCAGATGTCTTTCAAAACAGGATCAGTCAATTTCACTTGAAAGCTGCACCTGATTTCAAATAAAAAAAGATTAAACTAATTCTTGAAGTGGGAATGTATGTTACTGATCCACCTCCCTCTTCTTCTACCTGTGTGTGGTCAGGAACTTTTTTAAAAGAACAATCTTGTAGTATTCCTTGAGTCAGCCCACAAAACTTTATTAGCGTACATATTTAGATAGAATTATTATTTATGTTTCTACGTAATCATTTTAAAGCTCTTTGATGTGTGGCATTAGCACAGTGTATGTCACAGATTCATAGAAACATATGTATCATTGATATCATCATCAAGTTTCAAATGGATATAGCTCAGTGAACAAAATAAAGGTGTACAATCTCCATGTAAATAGGGCTTTAAGGCTTTTGTATTTGTCCTGTTCTAGTATCACCTGTTCCCTGAAGTTTCTACTAAGCTTTTGAACACTGACCTCTTTGTTCATTTGCAAGCTGCCAAGCTCGTTCTTATATTATTAATCACATGCAGAAGTGTCTTGGTTACAAATACATAATTAATGGCTACAGTACAAGATGCTGAATTAACATCTGTTGATTCTTTGGGCCAATGGTGAAGAACATTAGGCACATTTTGAGTGAATGAGAAAAATTTAGTGGAAGGTATATTTGCACTGATGTAGGATCCTCTATAGCTAGTGAACCCTCCAAGCCAAAAATAGTTAATGCTTTTCTTGTGAGGCAGGGTGAGTATACAGGTAAATTCTTGATAAAAATGTAGCTAAATGGGTAAGGTAACAAGTCAAAGGGTAAATTAACAAATAAATTTCATCTGCTTACTAGGTTAACAAACTGTCAACTTTGTGTAAATGAAAGAGTAAATTTTGATGTCGTGATGAAAGAGAAACCAGAGCAGGCTCATAAGTCACACAACGAGCTAGCTATTTAAAACAACATGTTGTAGAACAGGTAACACTTATTAATTTCTCTATACCTTTTGTAGCATGACATCAATATCTCTCATATTGCCCATATGTAAAATGAGTTAGGAAAGCATTTGTGTCTCTCTTATAAAACATTTCTAAACATTTCTGTGGGGAAGTAATGTTTTACTTAGGTTTCATTGTTTTACAAAACATAATATTCTGCCTGGTGAATCTTACTTAATGACTAAGTAAATTGTGTCATGGTAAAATTAGGTTTTCAGTGCACAGTTAGACCTGAGTTAGACCTTGCTAAATCAGTGGAAAACTCTAAAACACTTTCTTGTTACTTGGTTTAAACTTTCCTGTAATTAGGATCAAGGATCTCAGTTTCTGTTGTTTACATTTCTAGAAAAAATTTATTTGGCTGCTGGATGTTAATAGATGAGTTACTGCTTTCCCTTGCAGCCTTGTTGCAGATCCCTTGTCCTCTGATTATCCACATAGTAAGCTGCTTCTCTTTGGCTGCCAGGGTCGCCTCTGGAGTAAGCAAGCCTGTTCATTCAGCAAAGACAGACTTACTCAGACATTTGTTCAAAGAGCCTCTCCAGCTGAACAGTCTGGATGAGGACTGCACCATGTTTGGCTCCCTTCACACAGGAATCCTCCAGCTCTATCCCAGAAGGACATGGATAGTGAAATATTCAATACGTTTTCCTAGCATGAGAAGGTAATGAACCACACCTTCACCACCATGCTACAAAACATTAATCAAGCCAATGCAAGAGTGTCATCTCATTCCTCTGAGTACTTAGAACAGAATTACACATTAGAAAAAAAAAAATTAAATTATTTCAGTTAGGCTACTAACCTTTATTATGGAGTTAAAAGCTCACATCCAAGCGTTAAAGCACGTGGGGTAACTTTCCTCCACAGAAACCTGATCTTGGCACTGATGCAGCACAGGCCATTTCAACAGGACAGTGTTTGCCTGTTGGTGGAGCCCATGAGACAATAAAGATTGAACATGCCTGCCATTATATGCCTTCACAGAGCCTTGAAAAATGAAATTCCAGTGGTAACTGCCTTTTTGCAATAGGGCTCTGGTAATAATTAGAAAGAAGATTTTTCTGAAAAATAATAATAGTAATAATAATAATAAAAAATAAAGAAAAAACCAAAAAAACCCCACACACCATGATATAAATGTAGATAATACAGTCATACAAATACATGAATATGTTAATTCTGAACTAAATTTTCAAGTTTTTATAAGAAGAACTAATAACAAAAGAAATGCAAATAATTCTATAAGGAGGGTGTTGGAAACAGAGTTGGAAGCTGAATTTCTTGGCAAGTTCTCTCACTTAACACTTTTTTATTTTTGTCATTTGACTCCTATCAATATAAATCTGATGACTCACTCTAATGATTTTTTTATCTAGATGAAATGTATCTTAAATCAGAGTTTAAGGCTTGCTTTGGCTGGGCTAGGGGAATATAGTGATTTAGGGCTGCAGCTGCCAGAAAATAAGTGAAAGGAGGAAAATGGAGATTCTTGGCATACAGAACTGGAAGCTCTGACCACTGCTTAAGATCTCTAAAAGTATGCTGTTACCTTCTAAAAGGAGAATCCTGAGTCTATTGCTTCAGCTTTTAAAACCAGAGATGTTTATACAGCAATTTTAGAAAGTGTACTGAAGCTCAGTGTGGTTGAAATGGCACATAAGATACTATGCTGAGACTTGAATCAACTTCCTTCATTCTCCTTCACATTTCCTGTTTCATCTCGGATATGTCTCTATTTTTAGTCTCGCATTTAATAAAATGGCATAAGGGTGGTGTCATCATAGAAAGTTCGTTTATTCTAAATGGAGTTTTATTACATTATAATAAAATCCAGGTTTATATAATCAGCAATATGAATAGAGAAAAGCTACTACAAAGAATGATGGAATAATATAACTTGGAATGAGTCTTGTGGTGTCGTGTAGTCAAATTCCCTGCTGAAAGCAAGGACAGTTTGAAAGTTACCTTTTGTTGCTTAGGTCCTTGTGTTATCTGAGAACTGTCTAACACATGCATGGATAAAGGCAGAACTTCTGGGGAAAAGGAGTTGAGATTAAATAAACAAAGCCTATTGTCACATGTGCAAAGAGACAAAATTTATAACAGTGCAATAAACACTTGAGGACTTGACCTGATGGATGCAACAGTATTCTTTTAATATACTTTCAGCAGAATTATAATTGTTCTTCAGTTATGTTGCGGTAGGATGATTCTGTATGAAAAGTTGTTAAGGGTAGTTCTCATAATCAGCAGGATGGAGTTTACATCCCTTAATATATTGTGTGTTTTCCCACAACCAATGTTTCTGTCTTCACAAACGGACTCTGTAAGACATTATCATAAAGGTATAATAGTCTATCTCTTGCACTTTCCAGTAGTGTAGTTACAGTGGCTGCCTACATTGCAAAGGAAAAGATCTGCTGGGAATCTGTTGAGATTCATACACCCTTACAGCTTACTGCATACCGATCAGCTCCTGGTTATGGTAGTTCATACCAATATACTTTTCCTTTGCTGACTTATTCATCACCAGCTCCTAAATTTCTGTGAAGACTTAAAGAGCGCTCCTGACCTTTTAATGCCTCAGAGTGTTATACTGAGTGCTACACAGCGCGATATTAATTTAACATGATTGTCGCAAAATAATAAAATATGTTCTTGCTTGCCAGTTGTTCCGAAATATGCACAAATAGAGGTAAATAAGAGGCTTATTATGTTATTTTCAGCCTAACTACCTAGAAAATAACAATGTCAAAGCAACTTGAGCTATATGCAGAATATACCTTTGACTTCATTAATCTGAAAAATAACCTAATGTTTTGAGAATACAGAAACCTTCATCGTCATGTATGTATGTGGACATAGCCAGTCAATCTGTCATTGAATATAACATGTAATATTCTCACTAAGAATTATACTTTAGAATTTTTAGGGCAATTCTTAAAAGTATATCCTTTAAGGGTCTTTTTTGCGCCTTCTAAGAAATTTGACTCCAAATTGTTCCAGTAAAATTGCAGTAAGAACTGAAAACGTGATGTGATCTACTTACCAAGCACTACCCTTAGCCTCTAATAATACTAAAGCTACTAAAAATATTACAATTTAGGAGACAAAGGTCATCTTTTGTTCTTCCAATTTGTGTCTGTATGTGAATTAAAAGGGATCAAAACCCCATGATAGATCAGGTCATCCCAGTGAAGCAGATAAACAAAATAAAACAAAACACCAACCCACAAAAAGATAAGCAAGCTAGAACTTTGAGTTAGTAGCGTCTTCCCCCAGGCATGAGCTAATCTAGGTGGCAAAGAGGTTGCCATCATTAATAGATTTAACAATGATAACTGTACTATAGGATTTGGGTGTGTGAGTACATATGTGCACTTAACAGCTAAATTTCAGAACGAAGACACCTCAGTCAGCACTGGGAAAATAAGGAAGTTTAGCTTTGTCCAAAGAGAACAGATCAGTTCTGCAGGCAAACGTATTCCTCATTGTGCATAGCAAAAATGGAGTTTACTAAAGTGAATTGTGACAACATGATATCAACACCTTTTTTGCCCTTTATTAGAAAATTTGGCTTAATAAATTAAATTTTTGGAAAAAAACCAAACAATAAATCAAAGGTAGATGAACAAGAAATACTTTCCAAAAGACTTATGTGCCTAGTAGCCAAAGGGTTATGCACTATGTTCTCAGAAAAAAACAAAACAAAGCAAAGCAAAACAAACCAAACCCAATAAAACAAGAAATTCCAGAATAAAGACAGTGTTTTTTATATATAAAACTATATTCCTGATTTAAAAATAAAAAAACAACAGGTTTTTTTTGTATCTTTTTCTTTCTTTTTTTGCAATAAGTATAACAATGTTCTTAGATCTTCTAGGAAAACAGACACTACTTAAACTTTAATTTTCTTATTGTAGTTTTAGTCAATGTTGCAGCTAAAATATATATCCTCTATATTTTCACTTAGAAGTTTTTATTTTACTCTATTTCTTTCATGTTAAAGAATAATTTTGCTTCTAAAGATGGATTTATAACTTGCATTTCAAATATATGCATTTTTTCTGTTGTATATCTGCAAACACTCATCTTGATCCACCAGCAGCATGACTTCAAAATTATACATATAAGGCATACCTGTCAGGAGTTCTGCCTCTTTATTCTAGTCTTGGCATTGTGTCTTCTGAGTGATTCTTCTGGGACCTGGGTTTCCACAGGTCCATTTTAGGCTCAGAGGTACTTTTTCTTTCAAATGTAAAGGGCAGAACTGAGCTGTGGAATGAATGTAGATGTGAAGATACGCCCACTCCAGTATAAGGCCTTTGAAGCCATAGCCAAGAAGGTGAAAGGAGAATTTTTTTTCCAAAATGTACTTTGAGAAACACTGAGTCTGTGGATATCTCTGCCTTCTCTTCTCCCAGCCCAATTAACTCTGAGCTGTAGAAAGAAACAGTGTTCAATCTTCCTTCAGGTCTGTTCCATTGGTCTTCCTTCAGCATTTCCTCAATATTTGCCTCTGTGATGCATCTGTGGACTCCTTCAGAAACTAGTGATTCCTTTGTAAATCTTGGAATGATACAGTAGACTGTAAAAGGCAGCAGACTGCAAGGCAGAAATATGAATTGCAAGAGGCAGAAGGTGAGGGATGAGCATAAAAAATTCAATTTCATAAATCTTGAAAGTCTGCTTGGTATTAACTTATTTGAGTTTTCCTTTTATTTTTTCCAATTTCTATTTGCAGATGGCTCCACTTCCTATATTTCCCTTATTAAGTTTAGCAGATGAACAAGCTGAAGAGAAACATAATTGAAAGCATTATACTTTCCCTAGTTTCATGCACCACTCTTTGAGCCTATAGCAAAATGCTGCATCATACATCTTCCCTGTGGTTCATGAAAACATTTCTAGAACCATAAAGCAAAACCCTTCAAAGTCAGTGGTCGTCTGTCACTTTATTTCCATGAACCATTAATCATTACCTTGGGGAGGTCCTACCAACCCAACTGATGTTCGACAGCCTTGGCTTTGATTTTGGGTAGTCCATTGTTCCCTCTTAAAAGTGCATAGGAGATCCAAGGTATGAAAAAGTCCAGTATCACTGCTTTGAGCTAGAACAATGTGTCAGTTACTTTATAAAATAAATACCAATTGATAAAAGCTATAAATGAAAAGGAAATAATTGTTATCTCTTTCTATCTTATTTGAACCATAAAAAACCAATCTACCATTTGTGTTTTGAAAATAAACTCAGGAAATGAGAGTGTATGCAAACACAACTGCTCATGTTCTGTGGCCAGCATGAAGGCTGAAACTCTGTTTTCCTATCTAAAATATGACTGGTGTCTAAGAAAGACTCTTTGACAGCTGTCAGTGAAAATTAAAGGTCCTTGACAACCATGCCCTTGTTTATTTCAACAGCAGTGACATGGTTCAAAGAAGATTAGGTCCAGTAAATATGGCTTGAAAATATGACAACTTTGTTAGGATTGCTTCAGATGTCTTAACGGAGGTGAACCAGTGACCTTTAGTCATGAAGACACAATATATTGGTTTCTGTGTGCTTGATATGGTTTATTTCAAGTTTGAATGAGTGAAGAATAAATCTGTCTGAATGCCTTTATGTGAAACTCCTCTGTGAACTGTAATGAATGTTGTTCACTGTCATAATCTAAGCCAATGGGTTTGAAAACAATGAGCTAATGCATGTTTAGCGACTTTATGAGGATTTACACTCTGAAAACAAAAATTATAAAAGGATCTTGCAGTAAAAACCAAGGGGCTCTGCATTAACTACAGCCTTTATAACCCTCCTCCCCAGGAACACAGAAAACAGGATCCAATTAAGTACTGCAAAATCTTTGAATTGGATATTTGGAGCACCAGCTTGTAGTTCTGGCTTTGCAGACTCCCCTAAGCACAAATAAAAGGCATTGTGCTATTACTTAGAATGGATGCATAATTTATAGTTTTGCATTGACTTTACACCTCTTGGTTTCCTCAGTCAAAAGCCTGAACCAGTCTCTGCCTTCTCACAAAAGCTAATGCAGACATATCCATGGAGATGTGGCTAAAGGCAGAAACAAGCCATGACAAAGCAGGGCAAGTTTCTTGTAGCTCAGTGAACAGTAAGAGGAAGTGAGCATTGATGGTTCTGCTCAAACAACATAAAAGAACCCTCATTAATGAAATATTTAACTTACTAATTTTTTTTTCCATTTTATTACAGTGACATCAAAACTGGCATATTAAATTATGCCTTTCTTTTCAAAAACATGCTTTTTCCAGCAAGGATTTTTTTTTTTTTTTTTTAACCTCCTCTCACCCTCATCTTTATGGCCTTTTCAGCTCTCCACTGTTAGGAAGTGTCTATAGATGCCTCACTGGTCAGAGTAATCAAAACTATGAATACAATATCCATTGGTTCTAAAAGTAATGATGTCTGTCTGAAAGTCTCCAAATACAGTATCTCAGAATCACAATAAATCAGGATAAATCAGAAAACCACTTCTATCTTTGCTATTGTATATATTTTAGTTTTAGTTATATGTTTTGTCAGCCAGTAACTCTGAATATTGCAAAACGAAGCACATATAGAAGTATCCAAAGCATTTGTGCAAATTCACAATAGTAAGTAAAGTCACTTCGTAAGGCAAGCCACATCATTATCTCTACTTTTAACTTCATAAAGAGTGGGGTTATATTTCAGGGACATTACATTGAAAGCCTTCTTCAGGCTTTCTCTAAGTATTTCAGAAAAAACAGTTTAGCAAATGCCTCTATGAGGCTGTAAGAAAGTGAGAGGACATTTGAAATACAGAAATTACAGGAGTGTCCTCAGCTATTACATTTGAGCTCAAATTTAAAAAAGAAATTGTTCAAGTACAGTGGTGAATCATATGCCTTTCTGAAAACTAGGTTTCTGCTTAGAGGTATTCATCACATGCTTAGGGATCCTTATAACCAAAATGATGAAGAAAGTAGCTTCTCACTAAAATGTATATTATCCCCAAAATACTGTATTATTTTTCCACCCTCTATTTTCCTGTAACATCTTCAGTACATACATTGACTGGAGGCAATAATTTATCATGGACTCAAGATTTATTGTAAAGAGTATGTGATTCTGTCAGATCATGGTGCTGACCTTAAGATGTACGGCTATTAGAATATTCTAGCTTTAGAAGGTTAGTTAACTTCACGCGTGTTCACAGACTGAAAAGAATCCCACAGATTTTTCTCTCTCCCTCACAAACACCTTCTTTGGATGCTGACTTGTTCATTGCTGTTTCAATAAAGTCTCATCTTCATTGCAAATCTTAACACAAAAATTGCTTTAAGCATTTCTTCACTGGTGTCACTGCCTTTGGTTTTTGGCCTTTAATTTGCTTCTGCACTGCAAAGAAGATTGTACAATTCTTTCAAAACAATAACGGACATTTCTTTAAATAATCTATAGATTGTTCATCACCCCCAGTAGGTGTACCTTCTCTGCGGGGTACAGAACTTCAGCTGTGGTATCACCACTACTGGATATCTTCAAGGCCTGGCTTTGATTGGGAGGTTTGAACAGCTGCCTGGTTTTGTCCAACACTGCAATGGCTGTTGTCTGCCACTGGTGCTTAAAGGCATATTCAGCTACCTCTGTGTGACCAACTTAGCCAGGTAATTCAGTTGGCTTGTGAGCCAAATCTTACTGGTGAAGTGGGGTGGGATTTATCACAGCAATTCACTGAGTTAAATTTTGGATGCTAGTCTGGAAGACTCTGAATCCCCTTTTGACTATAAATTGTAGGAATATTAGGCAAGTGAAATATCCAACTTATATCCTTGAAACTTCAGTGTTGTGAATATTTCCTATATCTTCAAGTATGTCCATGTAATCATGCATGATCCCTTGCCTCTGTATTCCTAGGACAAGGAAACAGCCCCAAGCTGCAGGTCTTCATGGAAAGGGTTATCAAGCACTGGAGCAGGCTGCCCAGGGAACTGATGGACTCACCATCCCTGGATGTATTTAAAACACATGAGATGTGGCACTTGGGGACATGGTTTAGTGGTGGGTTTGGTAGTGTTGGGTTAGCAGCTGGACTCCATGATCTTAGAAGTCTTTTCCAACCTAAACAGTTCTATGATTCTATGATTATGTATAACAAGAACCAGAAACTTACTGCAGAAATGCCTAGGTTATCACACCATAAGACTGTCACAGGGCTGACAATCAGTGGCAGAAGGAGGGAGAATCATTCTGAACATTCTGAAGGAACAACCTAAAGCCTTGCTTGTCTCTTCTTGAGCCAGGTATGAGAATATAAACTTTTGTGTATTTCTTTATTTGTTTTGTTTAAAAATCAGAAATTCCTGCAGCATCATGTAAACATACCCAAAAAATTCAGGTTTTGTGGTAGAGTCCTACTGGTCAGATAGTTGAAGAGGTTGTAGATAATGGTCTATCTGGCCATCCTATTTTCTTTTTTCCCAACAGGCACAGTGATCAATTATCAGAGCTTAATCTTTCTGACAATGAGAATCACAACACATGGCATAAAATTTCAGTGATATCAAATGGGTTGACAAAAAAGCTGACCAGAAGTTATCTGCAACAGCTACAAGAACTTGACACCTCAGGAAAAGCTATGAAAATGAATAAAAAGTTGCTGCACTCGCAAATACATTTATCCAGAGATTTTCTACCACGTCAGTGTCTGGGGACAAACAGAGAAGCCTTCCAGTTATAAAGCTTTGTATGTGCCTGACTGCTAGGCATGCTGACTGTGGCATAAAACCTATCTGTACATGGTTTTGCCCAAGTTCTCATAAACCCTGAAGACAGCACTTTTCCAGATGATGGTGCTTATGCCCTACAGGAGGCATCCATCATACCGTAATAATTCCTGTCTGATTTATTTCTTATTCATCTCGCAATTCACTCAATGTAAACTTCCAAATTTCAGTAAACAACTTATTATCTTTTAGCCTGTCACGGCAAATTTGTTTCACTTCCCTGGACAATTAGTTGATTTGGACAATATTCATGCTAGTGACCTTAAACATCCAAGATACTATGTCTCACGAATATATTTTCTGATTCCCTAAGAGCAACCTCAGAAGCCTATCAGGATTAGCATTTTCTTCTAGCAGCTTTCTCCACATTGACTACAAATTTCTGTCATATATTTCCTAAATTTCATATACAAATCATTAGTACAGCGACATCACTGTGAAGCATATATGTGTCTGTGCTGCAACAAGCACTGCAGGTCCCCTCCCATCCCAGTGTGTATCCAGCAGAGCAGAATTCATGCAGCCACAGGATAAATCACGCTTCCTGCAGAGCAGTCTCCTCAACACAAAACTTCTTTAAAAACATCAGCAGATTAATAACTTGCAGCTCTGCTCTAAAAAAGCCTGCAGTAACTGTCACAAAATACAACTGGTGCTTTAAAAATGCAATATTACAGCATTTGCCTGTATTCCCATCAATTTCTTAAATACCCCAGTAGAAAATCATGTGGGATACTAGTGCAGTGGTGTTTCTTTATCAAAGTCATTCAGTGTGTTCAAAAGGTGGTACATGATTTCCCCAAAGCAGACAGAGGTAGAATCTAAATAAAAAATCAAGTCCCTTGATTTCCCCTGTTTCATCTTAATTACAGGTGTTGGTTTCTTTGTTTCTTTGGATTTTTCCTAATTTTTTAACGTAAGGACTGATGTGACAATCTCATGCCAACGCTAGTGAGAATTTCAAAAAGTTCACAAGTAGCAGAACTAAAAAAAGAAGATTTCAGGTAGAACTATGTCACAGATTATTTGATTTTTCCATACTGACTACAATATCTCCACCTTTCCCAGCACCTTCTTTCTCTTTTATGTTACCAGTCCCTGAATACCTTTGCTCCTCAGCAATGCACCTTATGCAGCGGCACAGCAAATGCTATAAAAGCCTGTGAGAAATATATGTTGAAAGGTCAGCTTATATAATTGTATTGACTGGTTTAATAGCAGACAAAAAAATATCTAAGCAGTGAGCTCCTTTTTCAACTTTTTCACCATTGCAGGCATTTTTGAGAGGTATAAAAATAGAGGTAAACGATCTTTTATCTTTCTTCTCAGCTGCACTTTTCCCCAGAGTTAAAAATGTATGAACTTTGCACTTTCACAGACTCATTGAATCGTTTGGGTTGGAAGGAACCCTAAAGATCATTTAGTTCCAAAGCCCCTGCCATGGGCAGGGACACCTCCCACCAGAGCAGGTTGCTCAAACTGAGCAAACTGAATAATTTTAGGGAGAAGACTGACACTGAACAGACAGTGCAATTGCACAAGTCACATTTCCTTATGAAATACATTGCACAACAGCAAATACTCGATTCGTTTGTTCATCTCCTGTAGTTATTCTTATCAATTTTTTCGTGCTGAGTTTGAAGAATTTATTACTATGAGCTAAACTGCACTAAGAGTTAGACAGGCAATGACGGACAAAAGCCAATTGTATGAGGTCTGACAAGGTGAAGAGCCAGGTCCTGCTGGTGGGTCAAAACAACCCGAGGCAGTGCAACAGGCTGGGGGCAGAGTGGCTGGAAAGCTGCCCGGCAGAAAAGGGCCTGGGGGTGTTGGTCAACAGTAGCAGAACCTAAGCCAGCCTGTGCCCAGGTGTCCAAGAAGACCAATGGCACCTGGCCTGTATCAGCGACAGTGTGTCCAGCAGGACTCGGGAACTGATCACCTCCGTGTACTTGGCACCTCGAATTCTGTGTTCTCACTATGAGAAAGACATTGAGCTGCTGGAGCGTGTCCAGAGAAGGGCAACAGAGCTGGGGAGGGATCTGGAGCACAGGTCTGATGAGGAGCGGCTGAGGGAGCTGGGAGTGTTTATCCTGGAGAAAAGGAGGCTCAGGGGGTATCTTATCCCTCTCTACAACTCCCTGAAAGGATGGTGTAGTGAGGTAGGGGTTGTTCTGTTCTCCCAGGTAACAAGTGATAGGTCAACAGGAAATGGCCTCAAACTGTGCCAGGGGAGGTTTAGTTTGGATATTATTAGGAAAAGCTTTTTATTATAAAGCATTAGAACAGACTGCCCAGGGCAGTGATGGAGTCACCATCCCTCGAAGCGTTAAAGAAATGTGTGGATATGGCACCTGGGGGCATCGTTTAATGGTGAACATGGTGGTAGTTATATGTTGATGATTGGAATGGTGATCCTACATGTCTTTTTCAATCTTAACAATTCTAAGATTTTATGATTCTATAAGGAGCACCTTTTTTTTCACCACTCATTCCCAAGACATTTGCCTTACTGAGTTTTAAGAGAACTTCCAGGCAATATCCTCGTAGGCAAGGAGGAAATCTGAAACAGTGTAGTTGTCTCCATTTCTACTCTTTAAGAATATGCCTTAGTATTAGTTTAGGATGGCTTGGGGTTTATCTTCCAGTTTTGCATTCTCTTTTTTCGGCAAATATCTGTGAATTTCACAGCTCAGTGCTGATCCTGAAATAGTTCAGACCCACTGTTTTACACCAGTCCCAGTTTGTATTGCAGACCCTACCACTTCTCCCTGAAGTTCTCATTACATCAGTTCGGCTTTTGGCAGGTTTTAGCTGCTGCCAAAGAGTCAGTGAGAGCTACTTTTAAGTGTGGGGCTGACATCTAACTGAGAGCATTCAGGAAAGCAGTTGATGCAAAGTGTTGAATTTTTGTTATGTCAGTGTTTATTTTGCAGTGAAATACTGTAACTAAAAGAGAAAATAAAAATGGTCAAAAGTCAGGAAATCTGAGGTTCATGCCTGCAAACAACTTTGTATGTGAGGAGATAGAAGTACATATTAGATTATGTACCTGCCTAAGAGTACAAAGCAAAAAGACCTGGACTTCAAAGAGAAATCCAACCAGGATACTTGAGGTCAGCACTAGGTCTATTATAAGAATACAAATACTAAGAAAGAGGGGAAAAAGAATGAATGAGTCCTGGATCTGATCCTTAGTGTAGGAACTTCTTAGGTAAAGAAACAATTAGTGTGTTCAGTAAGTTTAAAAAGGAGTGTTAGGAACTTTCAAGGGAAAAAAATGTAAGTTGGATAACACATGCAGTTACCAGATGCAGAAGATATTTAAAATTAACACAAATAATTTCCTGTATGTGAAAGCTTATCTGTTTTACAAATAAGTGTCCTGAAGACATGGTACTAACAATGATCTATAAAATTATATTTAATTATTGCAAAGAGCATTTAAGCAAATGCGTGTCCTAAGGGAATTTCATCCTTGGTGCCAAAAGGGAGAGATCTTTGTGCAGGAGAAGGACCAGATTCATGCCCATGTTCCTTTCTGAGGAGGAAGATCTTGCACATCATACTGCAGTACCCTGAAGAAGCAACATCACTGTACATGGGAACGCAGCTGAATCCCCAAAACCCAGGTCTATATTAGCCATGGTTCAACGGGGCAGCTCTTCCCTACACCAGGTTGGCCTGTCCTCAAAAGTGTGTCTTGGGCATATTGACTTAGGGCTGTGCAAGCCTTTCCTAGGCAAACGTGGGCTTTCCATTTTCTCTCTCTCCTCAAGCTGTCCCAAAATCAAGCAGGTGTACTATCGTGATGGAGAGAAAAACTAATGCATTCTCTTTCAGCAAGTTTATTATTTCAGACTTAAGGTTAACATGAATTCCACTTGACAGCAAGTGACAGTGGTTGTAATTTCTCTGGATTTTGGTGAGACTTTTGACACTGTTCCTCACAGCATCCTCTGGACAAGTTGTCCAACTGCAGGATGAGTGCATTCACTGTGTGCTGTGGGAAGAACTGGCTCAAGGGCACAGTTCCCAGGGTTGTAGTGAATGTAGGCAAATATTCAGTTGATAAACTTGAGGAATAATTAGAACAAAAGTGAAAATTTATTTTACTCTGCTTGGATCTGCATTGCAGTAGGGAGAGCTTTTCAATCTACTGGTAGTGAAGCTTCTGAAGTAACTTTCCTTTTATCTACCCAGTAACTAATCTTTTGCAATTGGTTCCAAATATCTTCCTGTATTTTCTATGATACATTCCTTCTACATGATTTTCACTTCCGAAGGACTGAAGTTCTCAGAAACCTGCATGGTGTAATTTATTTCTCAGGGCTTCAAGAGTTATTGAGAGAAGTATCTAGAAATAATAATACAATCAATGTTCATTATTGGCTCAGACATAAACTCTGATGAGTACAAATCTTTGGTGAGCTTTGCTACTAAGTCCACTGTATTTCATGTTCTCCTGATTGGTAGTAACCACACACAGTGTCAGTTTCTTAATCTTTTGATACAGTGTTCAAACCTAGAGGAAGAAACATATCTACAGGGAGAAATTAATGAACATATCTCTCTTCTTGGGTGTAGTATAGGCCTTTTAATTTTTTTTTTGTAAAGCTATTGTGTCCCGATTTTACGTTTAGTGTTGTTTTGTCCTCAGTGAAAACATCTTTTCCATACCATCTGCAGTTCTGATTATAAGAATGATGAAGTAGTAGTGAAAAGCGTGCATCATGCATTTTCTTGAACAAAGACTCCTGCAGTCATACCCTGTCATCTTGCTCTGTGGATGCTGCTTTTATGCCTCTCTTATAAAGGGCATATGCTCCCTCTGTGTATTGTGGATATAATCTAAAGCCCACTGAAATGGAAAAACTCTCACTTGGCTTCACAGAGGTCCTATATCTATAAAGAGAAAATGAACTACAAGGGAAAATGGCTTTATACATTCATTTTTGTGCAGATTTTAAAAGTCCGCAATTCCAGATTGTATATTCATTTTCAGCTGTAGGTGTGGGTTTCAGACTAAAATTATATATGCTGCCCTTCTTTATTTACGTGGTGAACCTATTTGCTATTTCTAGTCTAAGCTAAGAGACAGAGAATGGAAAGGACTGAAAAAAAGCTGTTTACAGAAACTTTTCCTTTGCTAGTACAGCCTGGAAACCTTTGCCCATCACTGCAGGTTTATTGGTACAAAATGCTAGGTGGTGTGTTGATGTGAGTTAGCATCACTAGCAGAAATGAGAGGATTGGCTGTCATTCAAGATGTACAACAGCAGAAGTCAGTCTCTGCTGCAGGTTTTAGTTGACAGGGTAGAAAATGCACTAAATTATGAAGAATTTTTCTATAGAAGGTCTACCACAGACTAGGCCCTCCTGGATGGAGGCTGACCATTTGGACCTCAGTCCTCCGTGTAGCTTTCATATTCTCCAGACCTCAGCAGGTTCCAGTAACCATCTCTAGCTGATCTGCAGCCTGTTTTGGGTAGTCACTTGGGACGCTATTTCTGCATGAACTGGGATCCTGTCCCCCAGCCCACAAATTTCTCATGTCTAGAAATGACCACACAGTCTGTACAGGAGTTTTGTTGAATCTTCAGTTCTCTGGAGGCTTTGGTTTTACACTTCATTCCTGAATGATTGAAATGGAAAGGACATTAGGATTTTGCAAATTTTTCTGAAAAAAAGCCCTTCTTTCCTTTAAAGCTATCAGAAAAGATGTACAGATCTAGACAAAATAATAAACTCCTTGCCTGAAGTTCCCTGCCTTAATTTCCTCACTACTGTGGAGTCTTCAGTGGCTGTGACCACAATCCAACAAGCAATCTCTAATATTGCCTTATGGAAGGGTCTATATCTCTATATCATAGATGCTATCTGCTTTTCATAGAGCTCAGTTTTTCTCAACTAATCTAATAATGAAATAAAAGCCTAATCTGTAAAATCATCCTTATATCACCCTGTCTGTCGTGGTTTGACACTGGCCCAGTGCCAGGCACCCACGAGAGCCGCTTGCTCACCCTCCCCTGCCACAGCTGGGCAGAGGACGGAAAAGGATAAAAAGGTTAACAAAGGCTTCATGAGTGAGATAAGGACCAGGAGAAACACTTCAAGGACGAAACAGGCTCAACTTCAGTTGCAAACTGAATTTATTACTAACAGAATCAGAGAAGGATAATGAGAAGTAAAATAAGCCCTTAGAACATCTTCCAACCCCCAGCCCCTCCCTTCTTCCCACCGACAACACAGGGAGACAGG